>JAQMYJ010000023.1:14425966-14455820 GCA_030014305.1 Clarias laeviceps
TTGTTCATCCGGGAGGCGGAGTAGATGTTCTCACACCCGACCTGCTCCCCCACCGCTAGTAACACGTCCTCAATCGGCACGCCGTCCTCCGGCACACACCTGACGCCATGCCGGAGGGACAAAGTCTCCAAACCGGCCTCACTCTCTCTCACTTTAAACTTTTATTCAAAGTAAAACATTTACTGATTGAAAAAATAAGTAAGTAAATAAATAAATAAATAAATAGTCTCCGGAAGAACTGGCAGGACGCCAGACAGCCTTCCGCACGCTCACTCACACCCAGCGCATGCGCAGAGAGAGAGAGAGAGAGAGAGAGTGTGTGTGTGTATATGTGTGAGAGAGAGAGAGAGAGAGAGAGTGTGTGTGTGTGTGTGTGTGAGAGAGAGAGTGTGTGTGTGTGTGTGTGTGAGAGAGAGATTGTGTGTGTGAGAGAGAGAGAGAGAGAGTGTGTGTGTGTGTGTGTGTGTGTGTGTGTGTGTGTGTGTGTGTGTGTGTAGAAAAATTGCTTCTCTTCTGAAAATCCTGCAAATTTGCCCCCCATTTAAACCCATTAAAAAAACCATCCATGCAAAATAACTTATATTAGTTACACTGCATTCATTTTTGCTAAGTAGAGTTTGTAATGCTGCGCTGCAGACAATGAAGGCTGCATAACTCCTTTGATCTGAGAAAGTCTTTCATTATGGTCTGCGATTCCGAACCATCAGTCTAACACTGTAGTCTCTGGCAGACTGACTCATCTCCCGTGTCGCGTGCTGGGATTGGAGAATCCTCATCCGTTTCACGTCTACCTCACCGTGATTGGTCAGGCTGCTCGTCGGTGAGAGGATAATTCCAGAACTGTACGGGGGGGGAGCGAGTACACGGCTCAGTTTAGTCTAATATAATGCTGTGATGTCTGGTTTACCCCTGTGATGACTACTTTACATCTTGATCCGGGAGCTGAAGTGAACTCAGGGCGTGGTGAACTTTTACATCATGACCCTGATCTAAACCCTCTCATCAGAGCAACCACAGCCTTAACCAGCCCAACTTACTCCACTCACTAAACCATGTGCACACACACATACACACACATACACACTGCCACCCTACCCACAACACACACAATTAAGGACGACCACAATTGTGAATTTTGTGTGTGTGTGTGTGTGTGTGTGTGTGTGTGTGTGTGTGTGTGTGTGTGTTTGAAGGATAAAATGATGGTGGTGGTGGGGTAGGGGTGATGTTAGACTGAGGTGTGGGTGTGTCAAAGAAAATGGGGTATATACTCTAAGGGCGTTTCCACATGTGTGTGATTCTTCATCTTCTTCCCTCGCAACAATGCCAGCTTTCACATTAGTTATGTTGTTCGGTACCTGAGTACACACGCGAATCCAGACACTCCAACACAGTAAGTAGCATTATGGACTAAGTTGGTTTGCACCCTGTTTTAAGTCCTATGCCATAATCTCCTACATTCTTAGGAAGTCCCAGGAAAATATCCAGTTTAGCTTTTCTAATTAATATCTATTGGTGCAGGTGTGTGTTTACATTGAGCAAGTAGCTTATTAGTAGCTTATTTCAAAGTAGATTATTAAATCTGGAACATAACAGGTCATAACATCGCTTTTACTCAACAGTTTGATTTCACTTATGGTGCAGGTTAAACTTCAGGCAGATAATCTAAGTACTGCAAACGTTTCATAATTTCTTTCTGGTGGTCGATTTAAGACACGCCCACAGTTTGACGCATGCGCAGTACACCATCATAACTTCCGGTTAATAATCAGACACATACGAAAGACTGGCAAAGTTTAACTAAATTCAGATAAAACTGTTATTTTTTTACATACAGTACACGAGGAAGTTTATACTGTACACAAGTATGCAAACACAGATACTTAAGATAAAATCAAAAAAATCCTAATGTGATACAGACACAAGCTGCAGTCTCAGCATCACCACTAGGGGTGCTATATAGAATGAAATAACAAGAAAGCTCACCCTTTTTCTTGAGTTAAATTTTTAACTTGTTTGTTTACTACTGTGGTCATGGACATGGTCTGAGTGTTCAGTAGGTTATAGCGCCACATTGTGGACTGATGGAACATAACAGTGTATGTTAAGGAGATTTCCCAAAGTCGCACATTGGTGCCAGCTGGGCCAAGTGTTGTCATTTGCGTTTACATATTTGCATTAACCATGTTTCAAGTCAAAATTGTGTGAGACCATATTTTGGTGGTCATGTGGACACCAGCTTGGTAATCAAACAAACTTTGGAAGGGTCATCAAGTTTTGTCTGAGTTCATCTTTATTTCTCAAATCTAATAATAATAAGGGAAAAGTATTCTTGGCTCCTGAGTGGTGGAATAGAAAAGCCTTCTCTCTATTGTCCAGAGGCTGCGAGTTCCAGTACTTATGATACAACAGCCATCTGTGACCAGAAGTCCAAGATAGGAAAACTGGCCGTACTCCCAGAGACATAGGGATGGTATAGAGGGACTCTGGCCAGTCTGTGAGCTCATGGAAGCGGAAGAGGGTATGTATGTTTAACCTTCTATGTTGATGCAACATGTGCAGCATTTCGCAACGATGCATCTGTCTTCATCTCAGCTCTGGGTTGGGGACATGAGGCTGGCTTCACTCTGCCCGGTTGGTAGCTGTTGTGTGATAGATGAGAGCTGACTGGTGGCTGGGATTTGGCAAGAAACTAAACAGTGGAAACAAAGTGAAGGAAAAATTGGCTGAAATGACTTATTCAACTGTAAATGTAATACCAATTGGACAAAATACCTCAAAACGCTCTGTTAAAATTCCTAAACATCTTTATAGCTCTTTTCAACCTCTACATCACTCACTTGCGTTTTCTCCACCATTTCTCTAGGATCATATTCACATTCTCATCTGTCCATCACTCAGTCAGGCTATTTGTTCCTGCCTGACATACAGCAGACTGAGCAAAGGAATCTCACTGGCTTGACTGATTTTCTCATTTTCTCTAGTAGAATTCCTCAACTTTGTAAACACTTTCTAAAATGAGATTTCATCCATGCGTACTAGTATACAGCACATAAGTCGAGATCTTTCAACTTTTCCATTTTAAACTTTGCTTCACCTAGCCATTTCATGGCATGCAAATCTCAGCATGCGTTTAAAACACACATATGCTGGGTGCAAATGAATCCAGCAAATTAAGCAAAAAAGCCTCCATAAAAAATGTGCCTTTACGAGGCCCGCCGTTTGAAACGGTGATGGGAAGGGCTGTTGTGAGGTGGTTTCTGTGGGAAGCCCTTAAAACTGTATGCTCACAGGCTTGCAGGCAAGTATGTTCACACATACACACATACACACTCAGAGTATAGCATGAGATGATCTTATTTACGTATATTCTTCTAAAAAGTCTGAGATATTCTGAGATACTTATCTACATTCTTCCTTGTCAAACACAAAAAAAATGCCTTTCCAGGGTGTTTTTCCAAATGCTACAGCATGATATTGTATATGACATTAATCTTTCCACATGTTGGTCTTTTTGTTTTGAAGTGAGTCATACTACAGCTACAGTAAGCACCCGTGCTATATTTGGCATCACTTCATGCTCAGCCAAGGATTAGGGTCAGGAGGGTTTCTAGAGGTTTGTACAGACTGTACATTTTGCATACACACACGGAACTATCCAGGCAGGAAAATCTGATTATCGGTGTAACATCTGGCAGACTTTTATAATCAGAGTAAACATGCAGTATGTAAAACATAAAACACTGAAAGGTCTTTGTTGGTGTTGCAGTAATCAAATGAAATTTAATGGAAATAATCAATAATAAAATATTAAATTATTACTTTTTGACTACTAAAAAACTAGCATTATCTTTCTGCTTGTTTGCTGTCTGAATGCTTGTAGTATTTCTGCATTCATTTTAAATGTGCTAAATCCCTTTATAGATAATATGAATTAATATTCTGAAGTCAATCACTGCATAATGATAAAGTGTCTGGCACACTGTTTGCACCCTCTAATATTTCATTCCACCTTTGACTATGACTTCATTTTATTGCCTAGACCTGAGCAACTGAAGAAACCCCAGATCATAACACTGCCTCCAGAAGCTTGTACAGTGGCCACTATGCATGATGGGTGCATCACTTCCCTTCAGACCCTGACACACCCATCACTCTGGAACAGGGTCAATCTGGACTCATCCGACCTCATGACCTTTATCCATTGCTCCAAAGTCCAATCTTTATGCTCACCAGCAACCTGAAGACTTTTTTTTTGTGTAGTCTTACTAACAACTGGTTTTCTCAAGTTCCAATCCTTTGAGTTTCGACGCATTATGTGTGTGGAAATGCTCTTTCCGTCACTATTAAACATAGCCCTGATTTCTACTGTCTATTTTATCTGATGAAACATCTTCAAGCATTTAAGTGATCTCCATTAACTTTTCTGTTTTGTTCTGTGAACAGTACACCAAAAATGTGTTGGAGAGTTCTTAACCCAATTTCAGTAAACTCCTTAGTTGTTTTCTTTGCTTGATGCAGACCTATCATTCGAACCTTCTACCGTATATATTTTTTGTTTGTTAGTGTGTTTTGTTTAATTGTTTTACCAGGCAATGAATATAGATTATTGTCTTTAAAAGTTCAAGACTAGTTCAAGTTAAGTCAAGTTCATCTGAGTAGTAATGAGTACAGAATAGGAGCCTATAGCTATATACAAATGTCATAAAAATTGGAATCCATTGGCCTACATGGTTCCTGGTTGGACTACAGAGGATGGATGGATGGATGGATGGAGTAGCCCATATGTTTCCTAAAACAAGTTTACACTTACTTCAGTGGCTGAGATCACCTGTACTCTGCACATTTGTTCCATAAACTGTTATAATCATGAAGATTATGAAGCTCATAACATCCTTTCAGCACATTCAGCGCTGTTTTCATTTATCCTTGTATACTGTAACGATTTACATCAATCTATCCGGTATCACCTAGTCGAAGACGGGTTCCCTTTCAAGTTTGGTTCCTCACTAGGTTTCCTCCTCACGTCTTCTGAGGGACATTTTTCCTCGCCACCACTACCTCTGGCTTGCTCATTAGACATCTAAATCTACATCTGGATTTCTGTGACAAATTGCTATTGTTAAAGGTTTTCTACAACTATAGCAGAGCAGTCTGCCAAAAACATGTCAGAAGGATAAAGGTTTTAAACTGTTTATGCTTTTCAGACGTTTGATGTTGATCTGTGGTGACAAAGGCCAGATGACCATCATTACGGCATGAATATTGGTTTAGCAGTAATTGTTATTCAGTGTGGTGTCTGTGCATATTTAGAGGTCGGTAAGTGAGGAGTAACCAAAACAACACTGATGATCTTAACAGAACTGCAGGAATTCTCGGGGGAGTGGGCAGTCAGGCTTCCCCAGAGCTCTGACCCTGATTCTTTAGATGCAAACCAGGTGGTGTAGCATTTCACAGGAACAGGACTATGAACTCCCGCAACCATCTCACAGGCAATATTAAAGGGAAGGCAAAGATGATCTTTGATCATCACACCAAGATGCAAGGTTCAGCTGCATAATGGTTAGAAAAAGGCTGGAGGAATCATGCTCTGATTATCTTGCACTGAGGTGCTTAGCACAGACTTATGATTAGTGTCATGAGTGTATTACAGCAATAACGCTACCTCTGAATGAGGCTGCATTAATAAAGTGGTGTTAAGGATAATTCCAGCTAATGAGAAGAATACAGGTATGAATCGCTTCACGCTGTGCTTCCTCACACTCGCTTAAATGCAAAAGGCAAGACTGCTGCACTTAAACTCCGACATGTTCATTTTGAACTTGTTGTAAAATCCACTTTTAAAAAAAATAATAAAAAATAGACCGAGCCAAAAAAGTCCATTCTGCATGTTTTTCCCAGGATTGGCTGCCAAATAAAGAGCAGATACAAAAAACAAAAAGTCATTACATGTGAACAAGACATTACACATATAATCAGCATTTCCTGTATTCTGGTATCATGGGCCTGGACCCTATTATCCACATCCACATTCACACTTTACAGTCATTTTGGAAACAGCAATTAGTTTAATCTGCATGTCTTGGGAGGAAACCAGAGCACCTAGAGGAAAGCCACCAACATGCACACATACCCCGAGGCGGGAATCGAACCCGGACCCTGGAGGTGCAAGGCGACAAGTGCTATCCACTAAGCCACTGTGCCGCCTGTATTCCTGTATATTTGAAATAGAAAAAAAACAATTCTATGAACTGTTGTTGTAACTGTCAGATTTACACAAAGTATAATGCATGTTTTATTGGCTGTATTAAGTGTACATGACAGAGTGATGGCTACATCTATGCATATGGGGACGTTCTCTGTTGTAAGAACTCTAGACGTTTTAGATGTTAAAGAAAGCACGACCACTGCGCGATTTTCTTAATGATCTCTAGCAACTGAGAAGTAAAATGTTTTAAAGGCTGAGACCTTCGACGAGTGAGCTTAGTCAGAACCCTAAAACCTCAGACTATCCAGTGAAGTCAAGTCAAGGCAGGTCAAATGAATTTTACTTTCAGCGTTTCAAACACACTTCACATAATAAGCCGAGACAGGCAGACACTCTGACCCTGCGGAGAAATATAAATAGCTCTTTCATTGCCGGCTGCCTCTGAGGCTACAGCCTAAAGGGCTTCATTTTGGCTTTCCTCTGACTGGAATAACACAGCAAACCTCAGACACGGGGGGGCTGAAGGAAAGAAAGAGAGATGACAGAGAAAGGAAGAGAATGGTCCGTGCTCGAGTCGTTATAGTACGCTGTGTGAGTGTCACGCAGTATTTTGTTGATGTCAGGTTGTGACATTTTGATTTTAACTACACTATGTCTCTATGTATTACTTCATGTGCTACTTGTGGAATTGTTTCAAACATTAATAACCAGTGTCCCACAATAATGAGGAATCCTCCATTCTGATTGGTCAGAAGGTGATGGGATTTTTATAAAAACAGCTCTGATATCAGTGATCAGTAATATTATTATTTCAGGTTGAAGCCCACGTGTCTGTCTTTCTGTACGGCAGAACTCTCTGTCTAACTTATTAATACTAAAAAATTTAATTTTGTAAGGCTGAATATCTTACGCCTTATTTACGCCAAGTTTTCATAGTCTGCTTGCCTTTTTTTTTGGAGTACGCCATGCTGTTTCATGCTTAAGGCTTGTAGGTACATTGCTGTCATTGGTGTGTCTTCTGCATACCCTGCGTATACACAATAAACTATCATGTTGATTGGCTCTCTTGAGTGACACGTATTGCCACGCCCAACTCGAAGGAAAAAGCACTACATTCACCCAAAACAGCATTAGATTGTGTGAAGTAATCTGGCACATAACTGCTCATAACTCCACTTCTATTCAACATTCGGATTTCATTTATGGAGTAGGTTTGACTTCAGGCAAATACAGAAGTACTGACAAAGTAGTTTTAATTACATTCTGTCCAGCCATTTTTAAGTTAAGTTCAGCCTTTATTCTTCACATATACATTACTGCATAGTAAAATTCTTTATTCTTCACATATCCCAGCTTTTTTTTTAGTAGGCAGGGGTCAGAGTGCAGGGTCAACCATTTTTACATCACCCCTGAAGCAGACAGGGTTAAGGGCCTCGCTCAAGAGCCCAATAGTGCCAACTTGGCGGTGCTGGGGCTCGAACTGCCAACCTTTCGATCAGTAACTTGGGGCCAACAGTACCCCCTTTTTTGTCTGAAGAAACTGGTTTCAGGTCCTCCAATGTATGAAACGTAAAGATATCATAGAAAAAACTAATTCTGACCATTATACACACAAAACCTTTCTTTTATTTATATACTGTAGATGTTCATTCTAGTAATGTATTGTTTCTACAGTAAAACAGGAATATAAATGGCAACCACACTTTTAAAAATATGCCTGTAAATGTTTATTAACTTTTTGGGAATCTTCTGTGGTAGATCTTAGTAATAGTGAATCTGTAACTTTAAGTCTTTACAGCTAAGGCAGGTCACAGTTACACTGCAAATTCTTATAGAATTTACATTTAATTAACTCATAGAGTTGCAGCACAGTGAATTATGCCATATCGCAAAGTGTTTTTGCAAAAAGCTAGTTATAAAAAGAAAATGTCTCACTTTTTATTTCCTTTAATTTACCAATGGGTCTAAAATCTCACCAGTTACAGCTTTGAAATCCCCTTTGTGTGTCTTTGAAACACAAAAACAAAATGCTTGGCATTATTATATCACCTCAGAACCATATCCGTATTTATCTTTATGCACTTAATGTGAATGCACATAACAACAAAACATGGCTTTTAATTCATGTATGAAAATGATATACAGTGGAACCTTGGATTATGAGCATAATTCGTTCCGGAAGCGGGCATTCCAATTTTGGGTATTCCAAAACACTCGTAAACCAAATTTAATTTTCCCATAAGAAATAATGGAAACTCAAATTATTCGTTCCACAGCCCAAAAAAATAAATACATAAAAATAATGAATACAAACTAAAAATAAAACAAATTAACCTGCACTTTACCTTTAAAAAAAAGTAAAAAATTTATCCCGACAGATAAGTGTTTCTGTTTATGTGCGCAGGCGCTGTGTGTGTGTGTGTGTGTGTGTATGTGTGTGTTTGTGTATGTGTGTGACGCTAAAGAGGAGACGCTTACTTTAAACCCCTCCCGTCTCTCCCTTTTCATCTTACACAGTAACCTTCACACAAACACACACACATACACACACATTAACGGAAAAACTTGGAAGGAACATCGCTAATGACACCGTGTGAGCGCATACTAACGGAATCACTGCTGTAAAGTAAAACAAACAAATGAACCTGCACTTTACCTTTGAAAAGAATCGCGAGCAGTGTTTCTGTATAGAGCAGAGAGTGTGTGTGTATGTGTCTGTGTGTGTGTGTGTGTGTGTTTGTGTGTGTGAAGCATAGAGGGGGTACCTCACACACACATAGAGGCGATAGAGAGAGAGAGAGGGAGTGTGTGACCCGGCACAGTGTCAAATCATGCGCACACACACACATAACGAGAGGCTGAGGGAGAAAATGGATTTTTAACCTACTAATGAGACTTTCTTTTGCTTTACACGCGCGCACACGTGTATTATAAGAAATAGTACACGCACGCTGTACACACGCGCTTACAAACACAAAATAAAATATGTTTTACACACACACACTGTGGTCACAGTGTTATAGTAAACAGTCCACGCGCACACGGATGTTGAATACACCAGTAATAGACGAGCACTAAGACCCAGCAGGGGAGACGATTACCCACAATTCCACAGCACGAGAGAGAAAAAAAACGTTGGCTCAGTTGTGATCACGTGACGCTCGGCGTCAAAACAAGAAACTCATGTTTGATACATGATACTCAGTACTCGTAAACCAAGACTTGCTCGTTTTTGAAGACAAAATTAAATAAAAATCTTTGCTTGTCTTGCGGAACACTCACAAACTGCGTTACTCACAATCCAAGGTTTCACTGTATAAGATAAGATATCATTTTAACAGAGCACATGCACTCTTAAATTGGAATAAAAGCACTTACTGGTCATCAGAGAATGCATCAAAATGAAACTAATTTAAAATGTCACAAGCCATTTATTTTTTTTTGCCAAATCATCTGCTATATCGACTCATGTTGCCTTCAAAAGGATTTCACTGAAGAAACCGTACTTTCAGCTTGGTGGTAAGAAACTGACATTGCACAGCACCACTGCATTTTCCCTGAGAACAAGAACCTCAAAAAACTCTCCCACTCCTTCTCAATTCACTTTCATATATAGTCATGTGCAAAAGTTAGTACCCCCATTTAATTATAAAATGTGTTATTGTGTTAAAACATAATAGAAACCATCTGATCATAGCGGGCATAGTAATTAGGCAAGTGCAACCTCAGACAAAAAAACAACATACTGTATAACATTTGTTTACAATGCCATTATTTATTTATTGCCAAAGAAACATGTGTGCAATACTAAGTACCTGTTTACTGCTTCCACTGGATTTAAAAGAGTAAGTTGCAGCTAATCATCACCTCATCATTATTTGATCATCAGCAGGTGTGCAGACCTGTATAAAACCAGACGTTTTTGCAGTTTGCTGGTCTGGAGCATTCAGTGTGTTAGCACAATGCCAAGAGGGAAAGGCATAAGCAGTGGTCTTAGAGAAGCAATTCTTGCTGTACAAAAATTTGTAAATGTTATAAAACCATATTGGAAAAATTATTCACAAGTGGAAAGCGTTCAAGTCAGTTGCCAGTCTTCCCAGGAGTGGACGTCCGCACATTTACCCCAACATCAGACCTTGAAATGCTCAGAGAAATAGACAAAAAAACAATAGCTACATCTTAGATCCTACAGGCCTTACTGAGCATGTTAAATATAAAAGTCCATGACGGCACAATTAGAAGACGACTGAACAAGTACAGTTGATGAGGCCAAAGTGGAGTTGTTTGGCAATAATGCCCAGCAGCATTTTTGATGAAAACTCAACATAACATTTCACCAGAAACACGTCGAGCACAGCGGTGGAGGGGTGATAATTTGGGCTTTTTATAATTATGCTGTTCGACAGCTAAAGCTTGGTCGAAATTAGGTCATGCAACAGGACAATAATATGAAGCACACCAGTAAACCTACATCAGAATGGCTGAAAAAAAAAAAGAATAAAAGTTTTGGAATGGCTCCGAAGTCCGGACTCCGACCCTATTGAAATGCTGTGGCAGGACCTTAAGAGAGCTGTGCATAAGAATATGCCCAAAAAATCTCAATGAAATCAAGTAGTGTTGTAAAGAAGAAATATTTTTAATAATGTATAATATATAAATTTTTATAACTTCCAAAAAATTTTAATTTGCAAAAAAATCCCTTCTGTCCGTTATCACCCAAATGAGGATGTGTTCGCTGTTGAGTCCGGTTCCTCTCAAGGTTTCTTCCTATTGCCATCTCAGGGAGTTTTTCCTTGCCACCATCGTCCTCGGCACAGGGAGAATCTAATCATTTTGATTCATATATATTGTCTCAGACGTTTCATACTCATTCCCATAATTTTCTTTTGATCATGTAAAGCTGTTTTGAGACAATGGCCATTGTTAAAAGCGCTATATGAATAGAATAGAATAGAATAGAATTAACCAAAGACACAAAGATGAAACAGTAACAGTGAGGGGTGTGGCCAGGACCACCAGAATCCCTTCGGCACTGTCTCGGCACGGACTCTGGAGAGAGTCTGGGAGTAACGCACCACTGCCACTGCCAGACCCAGAATTCGAACAATACTTTGATAAATACACTATGCACTCTTTTACTCTCTCACACACTCTTTCTCACGCCTCACATATGATGTGTGTGTTCGTCAGAATATTCATCTCAAACAGATGTCACAAACAAGAAAAGGTCAGGATCTCTCTCTCTCACACACACACACACACACATACACAGATGCAGGAAAGGTCACATCCACAGCAACCTCTTGAGTCCTATTTTGTTTTCTTCTTACTGATTGTTACAGTTTTTCACACATCACATTCATTACACACACACACACACACACCCACACACACACACACACACACACACACACACACAAATAAAGAAAGTGCACATTTCGCCAACAGATTTATTTGCATTCTGACATTTATTTATTATATTCTCTCTCTCTCTCTCTCTCTCTCTCGCTCTCTCTCTCTCTTTTCCCCTGTTGTCTATGTCTGTCTGCGTGCACGCGCATTCCAAAACAATAGAATAAATCAAGTCATTTATGTTGTTTGATAGTCTGTGAGTAATGGTTGATTTGGGCTACAAGATCACAAAAGGGTTTGTACAGACACACACTCTCCCTTCGACACGATGACTAACGCACTGACTCATCGCAGCACCAGATTGAACACGCGCGCACACACACACACACACACAGACACAGACAGAAAGACAGATAGATAGATAGACAGACAAACACACACACTCACACACACAAATGTAATGGAAAATCTGTAGTTCATAAATGAGTGAATCACTGTTTGGTTGTGAGTCTTCATGTTCAGGGTCAGAACGCAGGCATGCTGTCACTCCAATCAATTCCAAATCATTAATTACTTGTTACTTTTTAGAAAATGTCCGAACTCTTAATTCTGCTCGAGTGGAAAGTCATAAAAGGTATTGAACACTGTTTTGCGAGCTGCATTATTAACTTGGTGTCATTTTTATAAGTAAAGTCAGTGACTCAGTTCTTTTCCAAATTTCCATTAAATATCATTTGATTTCAGCAACAATGTTTTTTTTCCATGCTCTCTCTCTCTCTCTCTCTCTCTCTCTTTCTTATTCATGCATTCTCCCCTCTGTGATGGTTGTCATGGTGGCTCGGTGCGTCAGGGTCTCCAATATGTGTGTGTGTGTGTGTGCATAATACTGGCTGCTGCTCCAGCAATCAGGTATGGTCAGTATGGACCCTGACGTGACATGACATCATGGAAACACTGTTCATCTCAACATTTCCATTAAGCTCAACTTATATCCCAGTCCACTCTACATTTTCTTTCTTTCCTTCTTTCTTTTTTTCCCTTCTTTTCTTCTTCATGAACATGGTGTTTTTACTACAGACTAATTTAATGTTTCATCCCACTGAAGGCCAACTAAAAAAAAAAACTTCAGCTGCAGAATCTGATATACCCAGTGCTCCATCTGTAAAATTGTTAGCATAGTCTTTAAAAAATGAAAATACATCATTAAATTTAATTTGTGGCATCCACATGAGCTACATAGTGCCGCTAATCTAATCTGTTGACTTGAATGCGGTTGTAGGGTAATTAGGCAAATAGGGCGTCTGTGATGGGATGTATCAAAATGATCATTTCCATGACCTTTATGCCTGTGGTGAGGAACATGATTCTCCTTGATGCTGCTTAATTCAACAGGAACAAATTAGACTAGGTGGAAAACTATATAAATTATGTAACGTAGAATTTCCTGTTTCCTTTTTTTGTTGTTGCATGGTTTAAAATGTCTAATAAACAAGATTGTTTTATATGTTATATAATCATTGAGGCCAGTTTGTTGAATTTAAGAAATCTAGCTGATTAAGTATCTACTTACACACAGAACTGATAACACAGTTAATGTACAGAGTGTACTATATATTGGTATTTTGGTCCGTCCATGTGCCATCTGACACATTAGGCGACAGATTCTCCCCACCTCAGAGATTTCTGTGGCAGTTACTTAAGGGGCTCAATTGTTATTCACACCTTACGGGTAATTTGGGAACACCAGTTAGCATAACCTGCATGTATTTGGACTGTGGGAGAAAACCGGAGCACCCGGAGGAAACCCACCAAGCACGGGGGGGACATGCATACAGACCCGAGGCGATAATTGAACCCTGACCCTGGAGGTACAAGGCGACAGTTCTAACCACTAAGCTACCATGCTGCCTAAACAGTAAGTACCCGACATACGAACATTCGAGTTATGAACTTCCCAAGATACAAACAAATGTTTGCGCATGTTCAATTGCAGAAGATTGATCACATGTACTGTACGGTGTACATTGTCATATTGTCATATGCATGCAGCGTGGATCTCAAGATGTTCAAAAACAAGCTGTCAATCGATTAAGAAATTTTGACAGTTTTATTCGTTAATCAAAGTCAGTCACAATTAATCAATTTTCAAATACTCAGATTTTCCTGTTTATGTGCAATGTTGGAATAAATAAAATGCATGACAAATTGGTTAGAGGTAACCTTATGCAGTTTTATCATATCTTAAACATTAACATTTAACAAATCTCTCTAATGGGACCGGCACTGCATGGGGTGTAGCGACCTACCGACTGCAGGGCTCGAACCCGGATCCTCAGATCCAAAAAGCTATAACCTAGAACCTTAACCACCTGAGCCACCACACCCGAAGCTTATAGTTACTGTATACTTGTAAAAATAGTTTCCTTTGAAGTTAGTTCAAGTACACAACTTTGGTTTTATCCAAACTTTCATCTAGAAGCTTTTCATAATGACACTTGCCGTTCAGCACACCTGGTGATATTTCCTCATTATCTGCATTAAACATGCCATTAGGGTCTGAAGCATCAGTGACCCTACACTTGGTCAAATAATTAATTTGCATTAAAAAATAATAACACGTTAATATTGACAACCCTAATATAAACAGTTTGACAGCAAAATAAGATCACTCCTTTTTTGCAGATTAGATTTTTTTTTTTCAGATGAAGTAACAAGTAAGCTTATCACTGCAAACTGATAAAGAATATTTTGTGCATGTTTTCTTTGAGTCACAAGGGTGTTAAAATGCGCAAATGCCAAAACATTTTATCTAAATTGTTTTGGTTATGTAAGTATAAATCATGGGCTGTAACTCTATTATCCACGGTTTTGTCACGAAGGATAAATCAGCCTGCAGCTGTATTTGTAGATATTTAATTCTGCAGTTTAGTATCAATAATACATACTGGATGTCGGTTGAGTTTAAGCAAAGTAACAAGCTTTGTGAGTCAAACAGAAAGTATTTGCAGCAAATTAGATCAAGGAAAAAAAGGTTTGTTATTTTGTTGCACAAAAGACGTTTTTAATTACAAAGATTGTGGAAGATCATAAGAGACATTATAAGCAATAACAAAACTTTATGTTATAGCATTTCAGTATATGACAACAGATCTCTATTATAGTAAAATATGTGCTGTTTAATGTCTGTGACTGTCAGTTGTCCCCTAATGGTTATAACATTATAGTAATACTGGACAGAACCAAACAATGCGAATGCATTCAAAATCTAAATCTCTTTTCATGATTAACAATTAAAAAAAATTTTAATTCTCAGACTCACTTGTATTATAAGCGTGCAATGTTGCAATAAAGAAATGCATGACAAACAAGTTAGAGGTAACATTATATACAGTACTGTAGTTTTATAATATCTCAAACATTAACATTTAACAAATGGTAAATTAAAATCTCTTGGATGGAAACAGCATTGCAAATATGGGATCTGGCAACCTATCGACGGCAGGGGTCGAACCCGGATCCTCAGTAAAATAAGTAACCTAAAACCTTAGACGCTTAGCTGCAAACATCCAAATGACATACAGTAATGTCCAATTTCACAGAATATATCACAGACATTAAGTGATGGATACTTGACATGTATGATTGCTGGAGTGATTGCAATGGCAGTAAGAAAGTTTAAATGCTCTTCTCTTGGATTCAACATTCTCCAAAAAAACTATGAACACATTTAAACCAGTACAAACCAGTACAAGTGCTTTTGCTTGAAAATCTGGTGACTACAGCTGTGCTTTGTTCAAAACCTAAAAGTTTAAAGTTTCTAAAATAAGGTTATATAGCAGATTCAAACAATGCTTTGTTATAGACAATCATGTTTGCCAGAGAATAATAATTTTCCCAAATGAGTAATGAGTAAAAATCTGCCGCTTATCAGGTTTTTATTATCAAACTGTTCATATACAGTGTCCATACACACGGAAGTGCTGGCATTATGTGTTTAATTCCTTCAATTTATTGATTTATTGAAGAATTATATTTTTTCCCCATCCATTTACAGGTAAATTTAATGTTCTGGAATAAATCAACCAGTCATCTTAATAAGAACCTCCGATGCTACTATCTGTTTTAACTCTGACTGTTACAGTGCTGACACTGGAGACTCCTTCCAAGTTCACCATACCTACAAATTCAAGGTGAACCATTCACCATAGAGACATAGTAATGTATCAGAACCAGCTGAGTAATATAAACCTGTGATTTGCCTTATAGTCAGCACTTCCTGTCAGAAATTCTGTAATAGAAAATGAATCATTTTCTTACCAGTCAAACTCAAGAGTGGTAAAAAAATCATTAATGTGTCAGTGTCAGTTGTGTGTAAATGGCAGTGAGTGCCACACACGGTGTGTGTGTGTGTGTGTGTATGTATCTTTTGTATTATGGCTTTACATTATGCTGTAGCACTTCTGTGGAGACTTAATGAGAGCCAGTTGCTTAGATACCCCAGTGAATTAGGTCACTGCTTCTGTTAAACCTTTATCTCTTTTGAAATCATATTTCACACTGGATTTGCACTCTGGAGGAGTGATATACTTGCACCTCCAGATTATTGGTTTGATTCCCGCCTCGGATCTGTTTGCATGTTCTCCCCGTGCTTGGTGGGCTTCCACCGGGTACTCCGTTTTCCTCCCACAGTCCAAAGGCATGCAAGTTGTCTAATTGGTGTGACCAAATGGTGTGCCCTTTGATGGATTGTCACCCTGTCCGGGGTGTACCCCACCTTGTGTCCTGAGTCCCCTGGGATAGGCTCCAGACGCTCCGCGACCCTGTATACCCCTGTACAGGATAAAGCGTTATAGACGATGAGTGAGTGACATACAGTCAGCTTAGGATCAAGCACCTTGCTTTAGAGCACGAGGGTGAAAATCACACATATTGTAGCCGTGTGAAATTGTGTCAAAATACTGTACATGTAGCCCCTTCTTTCAGAGGAAAATGAAAGAACAATGAAGAACTATTTATGACAACACCGTTCAGTAACAGAGCAGCAGCATTCAGATGATTCATTTACTACTTAATCATAAACTTAATTGGGGGTTGCATTGTTTAGTCCAAGGTTGTAGTCAGAATAAATGCAAGGTGTGTGTGTGTGATGAGATTATATGATTTGCAGACAGAGCTACAGAACCTCATCAGAGGGATGTTACAGAAGCATACAGGCGACAGATGATAATGTGTCAGCATGTGTCTATGATGGTCATGGGTTCATTATACTGTATCTGCTCTCACTTTCTTTATTATAAGCCCCTTTTTTACATTAAAAATCATCTCATAAGGATTCATATGAATTTGAATTTGCATTATAATCCAGTGCAGTTGGATGTCAAGTCAAATTGTGCAAATTGGTTGATTATGAGATCATGTTGAATATACAAAAGGGGGGAAAAAAAGTTTTTAAAAAAGTGTTTGAATTAATTATCGGGCTCATTTTTTTGCTTAGGAACTCACAAACAAACAGTTCTGAGATCAGTTCTTGAATCACAGAACTGGTTTGATTGATTATTCCCCGAATCTAGATCTGTTCTCAGAACAGTTTCACAGACCCTCTCAGCCCAGCAAGTGTGTCACCAGCATTCATGGCATGTGCCTTTGTTTGTTTCGACATATATTTGTTTGGGCTTTTGTTCTGATTTTGCCTTTGTTGTATAATTGGTTTATTTCTTTAATAGTTTAATTACACAGCAGTCAGTTCCAACTGAGTAATCTGATTGGACGAGAGCCATTCCGCGAGTGTCACTCCGCTTCACAGGTGTTCTAATAATCCTTAATTACACTATAGCTGCTGGCAGGGTGAAAGCTGGTCGGTATGGTTCACTGTACTGAAAACAGTCTCCATGCCAAAACCCACATTCTAAACCAGTCAGCAAGAAAACACATCTGACAACATTATGTCATCTTGAATAACACTTTGTCTTCTTAGTAATTGCTTCAAAGTCGAGTCTACGGCTGCATCACAGTCGTGCTGATATCCCATACAATCGCATGACCTTGAGTGTGCTTAAGTGCATTGCATTTAGGCCGTAATGAGTTTGAGTATTTTGTCCCTGGTGGCACGATGGCCTAGTGGTTAGCAGTATCGCCTTGCAGCCCCAGGGTCCAGATTGGTGTGCATGGAGTTTGCATCTTCTCCCCGTCTTGGTGGGGTTTCATCCGGGTACTCCAGTTTCCTCCCACAGTCCAAAAACATGCAGATTTTCATATGCTTTTGGCCCTTTTTGGAAATAAAACAACAGTTTGTCCTCTAACTGAAAAGCCATTTCATCACTTTGAGCATCCCTTGGAAGGTCATCACGCCCTTTTCTCCTCTGCATCAGCATGCACAAGCCTTACACACGGATACACAAAACTACCCATTGGAATATTGAAGTACACTGATAGCTATCAGCGCCGCTTTGCTTTCAGAAAGGCTCGTATCAAACAATGCAGCACTGTAAGCAGCATGCTTCAGCAGTGGAGGATCATTGCTGTCTGTTTGGCTGGTGTTCACTAAACAGGACGCTATTGTGGAACTGAAATGGAATATAGAGTGAGAGAGCATCAGACTAGAAGAGAAACAAAGACAGAATAAAAGAGAGCAAAAGTTAGTAGTGAATGCAAGTTTCTGTGTGTGTAACACGGTTTGATTCTGCTGTAACATGGCAACATCACCCACGTCTATCAATACAGGAGAAATCACAAAAGGCCCTAAATGATGGATGCACTATGAGGAGTTCCATGTGAGCTCTGTTTTGCACTAGATAGCCAGCAATGCACTGCACTGCAATGAGGCTTGGGTATGAGTTATGAACTTGTTGGAATGAAGATAACTAAGAAGCTTCAGGCATGCTCTTTCTCCCAAAGAGGTACCTAATAACTCCATTTAGACATCTGCACATCTGAGGATAATCCGGATTACCTCTCGCTTTAAGACATAACCCCCCTGTAATGTTTCTGTAAAGTACTAGCAGTTTATTCAGCAGATCATATTGCAACAACGTTACTGGAGTTAGTGGGTTAAAAAATGAGAAGGATGAGGAGGCAGGCAAGCTTGGTAATCTCCTACACATCAAACTCTTGATTCACTTGTCAAGAGTCTCAAGCACCATTTGGTTTTTGATTGCTTTCATGCTGAGAAATGGATAAGTACTGTAAGTGCAACCATTAGCAAAAGTTTCTACCATCATGTCTTGAATTCCATGCTGTGTTTGGTGTGTCCTTATGTTGTGCTTGGAGTAATTCTAATGTCAAATTACAAATTTGTTACAGTAGAATATCGCTTAATACGTGTTACATTGGATATTTCATTAGGTTAATTTCAGATTTATTAATCAACCAATGCTGATCTATATCAGGTGTTAATTTCCTGTGTACTTTTGTGTTCTGTGATTAATTGGCAGCCTGTCCAGGCTGTACCCTGGCCGATGCCCCAATCCCCCTGATATACACTAGTATAGAAAATGAGTGAGAGAGTGAGTGAGTAAAATCATTGAGCTAGTTTTAGATTTATTAATGAATCAAGGCTGTTCTGGCTGAATAATACAAATCATATATCTACAATAAGCAGTAGGAAACAGCAGACGTATGCTTTTATATACAGATATATTATATAGATCACTCTCACTCACTCATTTATCCTGTATACAGGGTCATGCGAGGCCTTTCCCCGGAGACTTAGGGCACGAGGCAGGGTACACCCTGGACAGGTGCCAATCCATCACAGGGCACACACACACTCATACAGACAATTTGGGAATTACCAATTAGCCAAATCTGCAGGTCTTTGGACTGTGCGAGGAAACCAGAGTACCTGGAGGAAACCCACCAAGCACGGGGAGAACATGCAAACTCCATGCACACAGAGGCGGGAATCGAACCCGGACCCTGGAGGTACAAGGTGACAGTGCTAACCACTAGGCCACCATGCTACCTTTGACAATTATGATGACATTGATTTCTTTTTTTTAAGTATATCAAATATAAAGGTACTGTATATTGATATTTAGATTTTTTTATTAGATGCTGCGGAGATGGTATTTTCTTACTTTGACTTCAGAAATCAGCAAATGTATAATTTGGCCTGGAGGAGCGCGCAAACTTTTATACTCCACTGCTCATTTAACGATCCTGGAGTTGATGTATGATATCAGGATGATCATTTCAGCAATAGAACCTGAAAAAAAACAGATACACACACACACACACACACTCACACACACACTATAATCAAATCTCATTCAAAGTGTATGTTGTGGTTTGTAATTACAGAGTGGAAGCCTCTCTGAGTGCTACTGCTCGAAGAGATGTATGATCACTCTCTCATTCTCTACGGCTCGCTCGCTTTCTCTAATGTACTGCAGTCTAACCTGTGTTCGCACAGTGCCACTGAGCGTGCTCCGAGGGAACATTCAACAATGTGTATAATTAGCTATGAATATTAAGGATGGAGGGAAGAGTCAGGGGAAAAGCAGCGAGTGGTTGTACTGGAGCAACGTGAACAAGAGACGTGATGTGTTACTATAAGACTACAATACTGATTTACTCTCAGACTTTTTTTTTTCTTCTGCATCTCTATTAATGTTCCAGTTGCAGAGAAAATTAAGTTAGTGCTCGAACTCTAAACTGAACTAGTCAATAATAGAGTTACGATGGATGTTAAGCTGAGCAGCTAATGTGAGATATATCTTTCCTGCTCTTCCACTGACGTGATCGTGCGTCATCATGGTTCATGAAGCAAGCGAGACATGTTAATTAACAGATTCATTCTGGTTCCTTCAATTTCTGATTATTTCACCTTTGTTTCTTATACATCTAATGAGTTGTGGTTGAACTCAGATGTAAAAGGTTATGGTCTTTCTTTTGTTCTTGTATTACAAGCTGTTGAAATGTTAAGCTTCTACTTTAGGCGGCATGGTGGCTTAGTGCTTAGCACTGTCGCCTTGCACGTCCGGGTTAATCCTAGTCTCGGGGTCTGTGAGCATGGAGTTTGCATGTTCTTCCCGATGGGTTTCCTGTTTCCTCTCAAAGACTAGGCTAAGGTTAGGCTAATTCCCATTCCCAAATTGCAGAGGTGGGTAGTAACGAGTTACATTTACTCCGTTACATTTACTTGAGTAACTTTTTGAAAAAAATTTACTTCTATGAGTAGTTTTACTGCACATAACTTTTACCGTGAAGAAGAAATGCTACTCTTACTCCGCTACATTCGGCTACACTCGACTAGAAACTTTTCTAACCATTTATTCTACACATGCAGCTGGTAGATCTACATGACTGTTTCACCAATCAGACGCAGCAACAATAATCACATGTTATACAACATGACCACACCCAAACCGGTAGCATTGCGGGGAAAAAAAATCTTCAATCTTCCCTGGCATCATAAAAGCATATTTTGTTGGCAAAAGAACCATAATGTCCATTTTTTAAAATTATATATATATATATAAGCATGTTTTGTTGGTTCTTATATATATATATATATATATATATATATATATAATTATTATAATTTTAAAAAATGGACATTACGATGATTGAAACAGTTACTCAGTACTTGAGTATCTTTGCACTGAATACTTTTTTACTCTTACTTGAGTAATATTTTGCATGACTACTTTTTTCCTTCTACTTGAGTAATATTATTTTGAAGTACTGTTACTCTTACTTGAGGAAATGTTTTGGCTACTCTACCCACCTCTGCCAAATTGCATGTAGTGTGTGAATAAGCGTGTGAGTGGCCTTGGAATGGATTGGCACCTGGTCCAGGGTATACCCCGCCTCGTCCCCACACTAAGTCTCCTGGGTTAGTCGTCAGGCCCCCAGCGACCCTCTACATAGGATAAAGCAGGATAGACGATGAGTGAGTGAGCTTCTACTTTAAAGGTCCCATATTTCTACTATTTGTTTAATACACTATATTAACACAGGTTTCAGAGCTCCCTCAAAGTGTTTGTGAGTTAATGCTCCAGCTGACATTCACCTCAAATAATGCATTTTTTTTCACACCTCAAACTCTCTTTATTTCACTTCACCTCTAAAATGTTCTGTTTGTGTCTATGTAAATGAGATACTGCTGAGCCGCACCACCTCCAGGAAATAGCAGAGCTTGGCAACAAGCTGGGGGAGGGTATGAGGTCACAACCGACGGGCAACCAATGGTTCTAAAACATGAAGCCAACACCGAAGTGACAAAACATGCAATTACTTGAATGTCCACTGGGAGTGTTTGCATGTAAATCAATATTAGCTACTTTAGCATTTTGGCTAAGCTAAACCTACAGTAAGCCAGCTAGCTTGTGGTAACTACGGTAGATTGGTATGTTCCAACCAACAGCCAGGCTTTCTGTTTTTCATACTGGTCTATTCACTGATTCCAGAACAGTTAAAATCTTGAAGAACTTGTTTCACTGTTGCTGTTCAGATCTTGGATCACATTTTGTCTCAGTCACGAGTCACTTTCGGAGCATTTATCATTGAAATATATATAAATGTTAACAGCATAATGATCTTTTTAGGTAATAAACGCTTAAACATCTGTCAACATGGACAATTATGGATTAGCCGGTAAATCTCCTAAACTCCTACCAATAGACTGGTCACAATATTCTGTATAAATGGAAAATACAGTAGGACAAAAAACATCCAATGTTTTTTCTCTCTCTCTTTTTGGTGTTTTTTTTATTTTCACACACTTTGGAAAAAATATCTATAAATGACCATGTGAAATGAATGTATTGTTAAAATGGCTACTTTTAGTGTCTATAGGAAATAAAGTTTTTTTGGAAGTTTGGATTGTGTGACAAAGAAATTCTGACCAAAAATTCTATATCGTTCTGCCCAGCAGAAAAGTAGTTATTACTTTCATTAATTAAAAATACAGCAAGAAATAGACCTCGCTCACTTTATTTTCATGGTTCGGTTTCAGTGTCTATTAGATAAATGTCATGTGGTCCGTGAATCCCCCCCCCCCCTTTCTATGGAAATGTAAAGGAATATGTTCTCTCTCATTACTCTGACCAGATTTCCCTCTCACAGCGGTGCGTTTATTCTGGCCAACGGAAAGCTGTCAGCCATTATTATTAAATCATCAAGACGAGAGCATATGTAGACAAGGAGAACCGGTGAGCTGGGATTCATTTCTAACCCTCACTGATAATGCATACGTAAATAAACATCTGTTCAGGAATCTTACGGCAAAATACGAAAGTGATGGAGTGAGATATACAATGCATAGTTGCAATAAACATTGTCTGGGTTAAATAACTACTAGGCATTTTCCTATGTACAAATGCTTTCCTTATTTTGGTGCTGCACAGACAGTAATGAAGAACAGGAAGATAAAACCTACGTGAACATTGAAAACCTCTAGATGTTGCCTAATGGAAGTGGCTAAAGAATTATATTACATATTATAGTGACTTTAGATCAGTCTATATAAACTGGTAAAGACTGGTATGGGCAGCATGTTAACTGTTCTCCTCACAGCTTGTTAACCACTCTGTGATGTGTGTGTTTATGAGTACAGGATGGACGGAAGCAGGGCTTAGACAGCTGTTAAAGCCTTGAGGACAGGAGTTAGAGAGCGCACGTTAAATCAGCCAGGTGTGAGCGTTACCATGACGACCACAGTAGCGATGAAGAGTAACAGAGAGACATACGGTGGGGGGGATAGAGAGAGATGGTAGGAGGCATGGTTTAAGTGGAGTCTGCATGCTCTTTGACGTCAGTCGGCCTCTTGACTATGAGATAGGACCTGCTGGTTGTTAATCATATGGCCGTGCAACCTGCAAATACCAAGTCCCTTCCAAGCAAATGGCACAATATGTCAACATTTTGTATATTCTTCATTTTCTGGAGTTATGTTGACAGATATTCAAGTGTTTATTACCTAAAAAGACCACTGTGCTGTTAACATTTATGTTTATTTGTCTGATAAATGACCCAAAAGTGACTCATGACTGAGACAAAATGTGTCCAAGATCTGAACAGTTAATCACAGCAGCGGTGAGACAAGTCCTTCAAGATTTTAAATTAGTGAATAGACCAGTATGAAAAACAGAAAGCCATAACCAAACACACTCACACAAAAGGAGTTTGAGTTTCCTTGTTTGGTGTTACCACTGAATAGATCTTGTGATTCCACCAAAGCAGTGAAATTTCAGCACCGTTTTTCACAAAAAATAATCTTCCGATCCATGCTTTGTTTTTGGAAATATGCATACACATTAACAGTTGACACTTGGCCATGTTAGATTTCACGTGAAAAGACATAAGCCTGAAAACGTGTATTATTCTAAAATGCAAAATTGCAAAGATATTGCGATATGAATTTGACATGGTTACGGACACTACAGATTTTGTGCTGTTTAAGCTTTTAGCAAAACCTGGAATGGTTTAATTTAAGCAAAATGCTTTTTTTTTTTAGGGGAGGCACAAATAAAATAATCATTCCTAAATATTTAAAAAAAAATTCTTTAAGTAAGCAATATTTATTTATTCAATATTTCCATGTTGCATAAACTTCAAAAGTAGCTTCTTTGGCACACACATTTTTTGTATTACATGTATAACATAAAAAAATAATAAAGTCAGCACTAACGCTGTGTTGTTAACAGTGATACTGTACTGTTACAAGTGCAAAAAAAAAAAAAAAAAGAAGGTATTTCCACATCACTTTTCATTTTGGTCACAACCAAAGCATCGAGGAACCTTTGTGTGTTTGGCCATATTGCTAAAACAGGAAATTATAAATGCTAAGCAGAAGGCTTACTCATTCAGTGACACTTCAGGTCCCAGTCTGCAAAGAAGTACCTGATTTAGAGCAACAAAATCATTCATGGACCTTCAGCAGAAGGACTATAGGATATGTGGTTCTTCTGGAAATGTTTCTGTTCCTAATTTTGAAAATGATTTATGTGACTGTGGGAAATCTATCTAAATGATACAATCATACAGATACAGAAAAAAAAAAAAACATGACAGGTCAAGAAGATCAATTGTCCGTAGCAGTAGTAATAATAGTAATACTACTACTAATAATAATTAGAAGAAGAAGAAAAAGTACAGTAGATAAGTCAACATAACCCTGATAAAAATGGAATAATCAGATCTTTTTTCCGCCTTTCATGTGACATAGCAACCAACTGTCACTGTACTCCCCCTCATATACAAGTCCTCAGAAAGGACTTCCACTGCTTTTTGTATCGTTATTTTATTTCATGTCTCATTTCATTCCGATTAGACGCTGCATGTCACATGCCATGATTACGTTATACCTGATCTGAGTTTAATGTTCATTTCAGGTTTCTGTTTAACATTATCTTACATCTATTGCTTTGCTGTTGTGATTGCACCATGTTGCCCTTTAGGCTTTGCTATCTCATTTCATACTTTAGTTCCCATTCCTGCTTGTGGTTTCTCTATGTTCCATAAAGTAAAATAAATTTTCATCTTTGCCTCTTATTTTAATGCCTGAAAGAATGCAAGACTGATGCAGGAGATTCAATATCAGACTTCAGCACAATCCACTTTATCCAAGCAGGGCTTCCCTGCAGAACTTCTTGCAGAGGTTAACCCAATGACCTCCACTGCAGAGCTTCATCTGAAGGTCCTTCCTTCAGTGTCAACCTGGTAACCACAAGTCCCAACCAGGCTCTCAGAAAAGGACAAATATCAACCTCTCCAGCAGAGAGCACACAGTCTGTCCTACAACTGTCCAAGGAATCCAAAGAGACGGCCTCTCCAGCCATGAACCCACACCATGTACCAACCAGAGACCTACCAGAGGCTAGCAAGGTGGTATTGCATGTGGGGGCTGACAGGGCAAACTGTCTTAACCAGGGGACAAAATAGAGGTCTGTTTGGGACATTATTCATAAAGAGATTTTGTTGAGGAAAAACAAACAAAAACAAGTGCAAGAACATGTACAGTAAAGCACCCACTGTAAAGCATGGTGTTGGCAGTGTAATTCTCCAGGGCTTTTTTTGTTGTTGTTGGGACTAGTGCTCAAGTCAGAATAAAGGGAATCATGGATATCTCCAAATACTAATATATTTTGGGACAAGAATAAAATGACTTTTCAGCATGATTATGAACAAAGCACAGAAATCCTGGCATTAGAAGTATTAAACAAATGTCTTGTAGTGGCCCAGTCAGACCCCGGATCTAAATCTATTGAAAACCTGTGAATGACTTCAAAAGACCACTGAAAACCCTCTTGCAATATGGGGCGGTGGTGGCTCAGTGTGTTAAGGCTCTGAATTACTGATCAGAAGGTAGGCAGTTTGAGTCCCAGCTCCACTAGGTTGCTGATGTCGGGCCCTTGAGCAAGACCCTTAACTCTGTCTGCTCCAGGCACTGTATAATGGCTGACCCTGCACTCTGACCCCTGCTCACTAAAAAAAGCTGGGATATGCAAAGATTAAAGAATTTCACTGCACGGTAATGTATATGTGACAAATAAAGGCTGAACTTTAAAAAAAAAAATGATAAAAAGTCTGTAGTGAGATAAAACTGCCAAATCAGCATGTGTTGTTGGTATATACCCCCCAAAGACTGAGTGCTGCATTACATGCAAAAAGTGCTTCAACAAAGTATTACTTATGGTGTATACATACTTATGCAACTTTAAGTTTCCTAAGCTCACTTCCTCCTTCATCCAGACTAAACAATTTCTTAGAAGTACTACTGTTAAAAGTACAGCTCTGACAAAACTCACTGAAAGATGGTTTTGGAAATGATGTTAATTTTGTGTTGTGGGCATTACAGTTGTAGGCCTTTAGGCATTTTTCTAACCCTGTCTTTTGTAATAGGATTGGTTATTGCTCCAGGACATTTTTTTCAGAATTGTCGAACCTATGACTATTGAAGTTTACTGCTTGTGGAGACCCAGTCCCTTACTAAGAGACATCTAGATGTATAGGCTTAAACAGCTGGCAAACCCCATATATTACTTTGATGGCACAATACTTTCTTTTCTTTGAAATTCGGGTGGTTTAAATGCTAAGTTATTGATTTTAGTTCTATGCTACTATAAAAAAAAAAAAAAAAACTGTATTAGGTTTTTCTTCCTATTGGGAAATGGCCTAATGCTGTCCATTCATTTACAGATCCAGGATATATTTATGGTGTTATTGTTATATATTAACAGTTCTAGTCAGAATTCCCATTAGGCCACAGCCTATAATCACACAGTAACCATTAGAAGTCCCATTAACAACCATCACACTTGCATATCAAGACATATGGAGGTCAGAAATATACACTACGTGGGATTTTGCTGAAAGAGTTCAGAGCTATTTGAAACATAGTCATCACTGCAGTAATTAATGGTGATTATTTTTTTTGGCCGGGCAGCGTACAGTACATTTGAAAAGAAAAAAGAAGGACAAAAGTGGTGTCAGTAATATTATGGCCCAACTAAATTTAACTTTGCTGTACTGCTGAGTGAAGCTGGATCTAAAGAAAGCCTTAACCATGTCCACAAACCTCAGCGATTGTCTCAGAAAAGCTGATTATTCATATAAAGAAAGTGTGTGCAGGAGCTGCGTACAGCACTGCTAAATGAGTTCGTTTTTAATGGACACATTTTTTTGGTCTTGTTTTCTTGTCGCAAGGTTTTGGTGTCCATACTGTATGTTGGCTTTAATATGATTTTAAAATTGCTTCTTTATTGAACAGGTTTTAACAGATCAGAGTTACTAGTTCTTCTAAAAAGTTTTCCCATACAGCAGGGTATGGGAAGCATGTGAGAGCTGTATTACAGTTGCAGGTAATATAGGTTTTAAAACGCAGTAACAGCGTCACACCTGGATCCTAGCTATGTTAATGAGAGTGTAATGGGATTGAGTCTGAGTCCCTGTAATCTGGACCACCGAGCGGAAAAGACAACTGTACCCACAGGACATTTCAATATAGTGCTATAAGAGTGTGTTAGATCTTAATTCATGTGTCGTCTCATGTACTAATTCATCTCTTCACAAGAACAAACAAGATGCATTTATGCCACATGCTATTTTACAAAACTGTATGTAATTCTACGTAACTCTATGTACCTGCGAGTAATTTTAGTTCATTTGTTTTTAGTTACTAGTATATTGCTGCACTGATCAGTACAAATGGAAATTCTTCATTCTCAGTATATCCTTGCTGCAGTTAAGAAAGTCTAACCTGGGAACACTGGGTGCAATGGCATTCCATTGCAGTTTGCATGGAATGCAATTGCACCCAGTGCATCCACAGACATACAAACACATTCCTAGAGGCAATTTCGAGTACTCAATCTACCTACAGTGATATTTTAGAAAGCAGCCGGAACCCAGGGAACCCACCTGGACACAGGGCAAAATGCAAACCTCTGCACAGAACCTGAAAAAACAAAACAAAATTAATAATCAGCATTTTTATCTTTAGGCTTTAAACATTACCTTCATACATTACTTTTCAGAATATCTATGACATCTATTGGCAGTGGTGGCTCACGGGGCTAAGGCACTGAGTTACTGATCGGCGGTTCGATCCCCAGCTCCACTAGGATGCCAATGTTGGGCCCTTGAGCAAGGCCCTTAACCCTAACTGCTCCAGGGGCGCTATATCATGGCTGACCCTGCACTCTGACCCCAGTTACGCTGGGGTATGCGAAGAAGGAATTTTACTGTAATGTATATGTGACAAATAAAGGCTTAACTTAACATCTTCATCCTATTAGCTATGATGCTGATTAAGAACATTTTATCTGATAATTGATAATTCCATCCTAAAAATGTAATTTTGTTCATTTCGAACATGTAATTTATTTAAGAACCCTAAAATACAGTGATTCTTGCCTAAAATCTGTTAAGAATTTTTTTAATGATTAAATACATCCTTCCTTAGATCCACTGTTATTCAGCATTTCGAAGAAGACAAAAAGGCTAACTCTTTGTTGCTCTATGTCAGGGGTTTCTATGAAATCAGGTGTGGCTTGGGGTTAACTGTAATGCAAACCTGATGCCACACCTGATTCTACCTGCGTACTCAGTTGATCAAGTGGTTGAGCTACATGTTTTGAATGCACACCAGCCCTTACTGGATAATTTGGACACCTCTGATCTACATACAAGGAATTCCTTTGTCACATTGTTGTTGTTTTTTGCAAATTGTTGCAAATGTCAAGACGCACCATGTGGTGACATGATGGACCCAAAGCTCCAGAGACACTGGTTTGATCATCATGTTTACCTGGGTTTCCTTTGTGTTCCTCCCTGCCCTGTGCCCAGTGGATTCAGGTCCACCATGAACCTCAGAAAATTATGCAATTACTGAATATGACTGAATAAAAGGTAAATCATCCACCAGCCACTAAAGCTATGTGCTTTACAGTACACTCCTTGTCAATTAAATTTTTAAACCCAGTGGACATGTAGACTAGCCCATTGTCTGTAGATGGCCTTTAAAGTGTCCTTAAGAGGTTTTTATCTCATCTTCATAAAATGATATACTGATAATTAGTCTGTTAAGATGCCCTAGTGATGACCTTCGTATGAATATTTTGATGGAGTCGTGGAGTGGTCACTGAGAGAGAGAGAGAGAGAGAGAGAGAGAGAAAATGGAGGCCACATTATATTACACAGTGACAGTGCGCAAGATGCTATTGTGTGTGCATGAGATGCAAATTGTCCCAAGATTTTAATTAATTAATGTGTACAACATTTAAGAAGTGTATACAAAGAGCCTGTCATTGGTGTACATAAGAAATAAATTATGCCCACGTTTAAGTATTTAAGTATGTGTCCCTCACGGTCTAGTGACTGGGATTTGGTGCTCGCACCACCGCGGCCCGGGTTCTATTCCCAGTCAGGTATTCAACTTTGTGAAGAGGTGTAGCTCAGTGGTAGAGTGTTTGACTATAGATCAAGCGGTCCCTGGTTCAAATCTGGGTGCTCTCTTCAAATTAAAAACAAGTTTGGGGCAGTGGTAGCCCAGAAAGTTAAGGCACTGAGTTCCTTATTGGGAGGTTTGCAGTTCACAGATGTGTGCCAGCAAAACAGCATAGGTCACTGATGATGTGCTTTCATGGAAGCCTTTCCGGTGTGTGTTAACGGGGAGGCTTCAGACATCAAACTGTCTATTTGGGTTTTTAGATATGTCTAGTAAAACTCTCAAAATGAGCATTTTTTTTTGTTTTGATAATATATTTTTTGGTCAGAGAAACAACCAAAACAACCCAAAAAACATGTGATCAGGTGTGTCTGTGCTATTTCTTTGACCCTGTGAGTGGGGGG
>JAQMYJ010000023.1:14455920-14492520 GCA_030014305.1 Clarias laeviceps
CATCACGTTATCACACATGGTACATTTTACCACTACCGGAATATGGGAACAACGTTGCAAAAACTCTCAAAATTAGCCTATTATAATTGTGTTTTTGGTCATAGAAACAACTGCAAACAACCAGACTGATTGTTGCGTGATCGTGTATATCTGTGCTATTTCTTTGCCTACATGACCCATTGTTCATTTTTTTTTCTCAGTTATGTTTGTATAGTTGGTTAAAATGACATTAAATTCAGTTAATCATATTGTCTGTGTTGCACTGAAAAAAAGGATATGCCACTTTATACTGCACTATCCTGAGCTCTATACAGTATATTAAGTAATTTAAAAAACTGCAAAACAAGAAATGCTTAAAATGACTTGGGATTTTAAAATCTGCACCCCAACTCACCCAGATTGCCATTGTTGTCCCTTGATCAAGGTCATTAACCCTATCTGCTCCAGGGGTGCTGTGACAAACGAATTTCAGTGCAGTAATGTGAAGTATATGTGACAAATAAAGACTTAACTTATTTTATGTTGAACCTTAGAGTATAGTGTGTGCACAGTTTAAGTATTTTGTGTGCACATTTTTTAAGTTTCTAATTGTTACTATTTTAATATTTTTCATTTTACTGGGTCCTATTGGTTATGGGTAAGGTTTGGGAAGACTCCATAGATATCTATATCAATAAAAGAAAGGTTTTGCCTGTACATTGGTTAGAACTCTATACGTTTCATCCATTGGAGGGCCTGAAACCTGTCTTAGACAAATATTCTGTCTGTCTGTATGTCGGTTCAGTCAGATTTTGTCACAGCATCACGCAAAACTGTCTCAACTGAATTTAATGAAACTTTGTCAGTGCTTCGGTATATGCCTGAAGTTAAACTTGTGCCATAAATGAAATCAAAATTTTGAGTAGAAGTGAAGTTTTGAGCAGTTTTGTGCCAGATTAGAAACTGGAAGTTTTGACAGTGGGCGCGTCTTAAACAGGACAGAATTAGATTATCTGCCTGAGGTTTAACCTGCACCATAAGTGAAATCAAAATGTTGAGTAAAAGTGATGTTATGAACAGTTATGTTCGGGAATTTAATAATCTACTTTAGAATGAGCTACTAATGAGCTACTTGCTCAATGTGAACAAAACACCTGCACAAATAGATATTAATTAGAAAAGCTAAACCGAATCTTTTTTTCAAATATTAGTTCATATTTTCACCACTGATATAACAATGCTGAAGTGAATTTTAACATGCTGGAGTCGTTTTAAGAAAATCTTAATTTTTATCCGATTACTGAACAGGGAGTGAATTTGGCTGACGACGAAATAAGTACAACTTAGTTTTAACAAAGGCATACTTAACTTCATAAAATTAGATTTCTTTGTATGAATAAGTTAAACAGAGAATTCTGCCGTACAGAAAGACAGACAGACATGAATAGTACCTGAACTAATAATATCACTGATTACATTAAAGCCGATCAGCTTAGTTTTAGTTTTAACCAGTTAACTCTGTCAGATAATCGGTTTAAACCCCTCAGTAAATGAGTACTGTCGCTTTAAGGACAGAGACCGGTAGGCGTGAACGGAGCGTGTTTAAATGGGGAGGAGTGGGCGGGGCTCATTATAATATTAATAAGCTCGGTTGCGTCTTGGGGACATCGCTGATGAATGAGGCATTTAGCAGAGACACGCACGCGCACGCGGCTCGTGAAGCGGACCGAGTGAATCCCGCAGCAGCGCGTTACTCCGCCTCGGATGAAGGAGACATCACCGATCAGACCCGTGCGAGTGGCTTAGCCTGCACCAGGGCTGAGCTGTCCTGTCTGATCTTATCTTTTCTCCCAGCTGAGACCTGATCATTTATCCAATCGAGTTCAGTTCATCACCAGGATGGACACCATATTGGACAGTTTCGCCTCGGACAAACTTTTCCCTAATCCCAACCTGTTGGACCTGGAGGACCTGAACGAGTCCGACTTTCTCACTAATGTGGTGAGTACTGGTTCTCTTCATATCGATCATTTCCTGCAACTGTTTCATCATTCAGAAAAAATAATGATAATCAAGAACACTTTCATGAGATTGTATTGTTTATAAGATGTCTTTATAATGAAATGAAATAAAATCACTATATATATAAAATATATATAAAACTGTCATTAGACGTCCATCAGTGCACCGCTTTATTTGCAGGTCTTGGTGCACATTTGCTGACTTGCATGTTTGTTTGTCATTCTCCTGCAAATTAAGTCTAAACAAAAAGTCTGGAGTTAGCCAGCTGTGAAGTTTGCACAGCTGGGACAGCGGAAGCGCTTTCCTCCAGTACCAATGGGCGGGGCTTTGAATAAATTGGGCGGAGTTGAACGTTTGTGCGCTTACCAGGCCACGCCCCCCAGGAAGCCTAGATCCTGGTTCTTGCATCCGGCTCCTGAAGAAGCTGCACACAGCAGGCTGAGGGTCTGCACCGAGATCAAAGGCTACACACAAGAAAACTGCAACATTTTAATTAGAGATGTTTCACACATTAGCTTACTCTTATTATATGCAGCAGGCTAGAACATCACTCCTTGGTTTTCATGCTCTGCTTTGATGTGTCTCTCGTCTGCCATTCTCAGTTCCATTTAATCTTAAAATCATACGAAAACAAACAGACGAGACTTTTGCTCATTTTTCATGCTATCGAAAATGTACTAACACCAACAGAGTTACTATAACTCTTAACACTTAAAAAAAAAAAGTTGTGCAGATTGTTCCAGAATGTTCCTTTCCAATCACATGCAATCCCTTCACCTGATAATCACCTCATTTTATTCAATTCAATTCAATCGATGCAGTGCTTTTACCAAGATTCATTGTCACAAAGCAGCTTCAAAGAAGTTCCGGTGTAGAAAGCCAGAGGTGACAGTTACGAGGAAAAAAATCTCACTGCGATGACCTGAAGAACAAACTTTGAAACTCAAAAGGTATCCCGTTCTGTTATGGGTGACACGGATTATGAGATTATACATCATTACTCTCACACCACTATATAAATCGGATGATGCTAAGTGAGCTGAAGGGACGTTCAGTATGAGTGTCATAGGCTTTATGATTACGGCAGCAGGTAGAAATCTATAGTAACCAGGTGAGACTATAAGTATTTCAGATACCAAAGCCAGGGCAAATCTTCATTCATCTACAGCAGCATCGAGTACAGAAATCTCTCCTGTTCTGCTGTCAGGTTGAAATCAGTGCAGTATTAATAAGTACCACAAGAGTGCCGAGGAGTAGCATCCATATGTGATTCATTAATACCCCCCCTCGGGCATGGCTTGATTTGTTCAATGACGCACTCATGCCAGGCACGAGCTAGTCCTCAGTAAGGCCTGAGACATAAACACTGCATGCTCGGGTATACGCGTCCAGGCAAGACCAGGCAGCCTTTATTTAGGCTTTGACCTTTTTTGCTTCACAGAAGCTGATGAATATCAGGCCACTGAAATGAAACAGCTTGCAGTCTGTAAGGTACGACATCCACAGACAAGCAGCCTACTGTTGTCCCAAACTGCTTCAATTTTCAACCTAGGGTCTTTTGGTAACAGCTCTAAGAGTTCACCCTGTGTTAGGGTTGACTTGACCGGTGGTGTGTGTGTGTGTGTGTGTGTATATGAATGTGTATTTACGTCTACAGAGGATTCAGACCAGATGTCTGGTGCTTAGTAGCAGCTGTGCGAGTCAAGTCCTTGCTAATATAATGCTGAGAGCGGAAAAATAAAAACATGCAGCAAGAATAAGAGAGAGGATGTTAAAAGGGATTGGTAAGTTAACTGCTAGATGCATATGTTTGTGCCCCAGCTGGAGAGAGAGAGGTGTGTGGGGGGGGAACAGAATTATGTGTGTATGAGTGCTCTGTGTGTCGCTCTGCTCTGAGGTGAGTATGTGAGATTCTTGCCCTGACAGGTTCAATGAATAGCTTACTTTGTTCCTTCAGGGAAGAAGCAACATTCAGTACCCCCAGTCTACACACACACACACACACACACACATGCACCATGCAAACCCCACACCCCACACCCTTAGGCATAGATAATAGAGTGCATTTGTTTTACTCTGCCATTATGGGGTATAAGTGTAGGTGGGTCATTTCAGAGATTTATTTATAACCAGGAATTCCTTCACTCTGTGGTTGTGTGTGTGCGTGTAGACCCAAAGTTTAGGGTAATTGCACGGCTCATGTTTATGGGTGGAAGTCACATTCTACTGTTTGTTTAAGATCCCGCAGGACTTGGAAGAAGTTGAGCAGAAAGATGTTGATTTTATTAAAGTCACTAACTTTTTTTTATGCTCAGGTTTATTTTGAGAATGAGCGATTATAGTGCACTAATTATATTCGTAGTGCTATTACAGTACGTTATCCTGAAATAGAAACAAAAATTAATCACTGCCTAAATTGGAAAAGCAGTCAATTTCCTTTCTTTTTCTATGCATGTGTGTGTGTGGCTTTAATAGATGTATACAGTGTTTATTGACGTGGGGAGGAATGGGAGATCAGAAAACATGTCCAAAGCTCGGATCTATAAATATATCTCAATATACAGTATACCTGGCCATGCTCCTGATCGCACAGAGAGCTAGCTAGTCGATAACAGTGAACGAATTAGCTTTCTCGAACATTCATTTTTTTAATACTGCTAACCCTGCGTCGGGGGTGGGCGCCGCCGCCCCTCCATGATTTTGGACTGTGGGGGAAACTGGAGTACCCAGAGGAACCCACAGATCACAGGGAGAATCTGTAAGCTCCGCATGTGCAGACCAGATACACAATTTAAACCCCCAATCCAAGGGTGTGAGGCAACTGTGCTAACCGCTAACCATCTTGCTCTAGCTTTCTAATAAAATGAGTAACAGTAGCCAACCTGTTAAACATGCTGTTATAAGAAAAAACAATCAACAACAAAAGTCTATTTGTATATAACAGAACGCACCAATACTTTTTATTCCACTACAGTGAATTTTCCAAAGATTGACAGGGCAGTGGTGGGTCAGGTGGTTGAGATTTCAGGTTAGTGATCAAAGGGTCAGGGATTCTGCCAGGTAGCCCCTTTTGGGTTATTGGTAAGAACCTTAACCCTGCAACCCAAGCCAGTGCATACAGTTCTGGTCCCAAGCCCGGTTAGGAAATAGGATGGTTGTAAAACCTGTCCCAGATCTTGCGGATCAAACAACATGGTGACTCCGTTGATAAACGTAAAAAAAAAAATTCTAAAGATTGACATTGTTGAACTTGAACATTGCAAAGCATTCACATGCTCAAGATTCCTTCTATAAAACTGGAGCTCTTCTTACAAGAACCTTCACCACATCAACGACACATAATCAGGTGTATGTTTTTATTCCTTGGTGAATAATGACTTTCCATTGTGGAGCAGGCACCATACAAATCTGTGATTGGCACTATTGCCTCTCACCTCCAGGGTTGAGGGGTCGAATCTCACCTCTGGTCTGTGCATGGAGCTTGTATGTTCTCTCTCAGAGAATTCTGGTTTCCTCCCAGAGTCTAAATATGGACTGCAGGCTGATTGCTGTTTCCACATTGCCATTAGTGTGTAATTGGGTGTGTGAGTTTCTGTGTCATTTGATGGGCTGGCGCCCCGTCCACTGTTTTACTCCGTCACCCTCCCTGGGACAGGCTCCAGGCTGCTTGCGACCTGAAATTATGATTTCAACTACAGCCAGAATTACTGTCAGAACTCCTGTTATGGACAATTAATCAACACTTTTTTATGACCAGAAGAGTATAAAGAGTCTAATCTAAATCCAATCTGGCTACAATCATCTCTAACATTTAAAACCAGTGGGTCGGAAAAGTGAGATCAGGAGTTATGAAAAAGTACACTATTATTTTTTCATATTCTGTGAGGCACTGTAACAGCTACGTCAGTTCATAGAAAAATGGCATCCGCAGACTCGGCAAGCTTATTTGCATAATGCATTTTGTGAGCCTTTGTTCCATGCGAGTGCAGTTTGCTAAGTATGTCTGAATCCCTTTTATAAACAATAGTTACGGCACTTACAGGTTGGGCGAGTCTCACCTGTCCTGAACAGTAAAGAACCATTAGGTGTGTTTGCAATGTTCTGTGATGTTCTGTGATTGTAGAGTCATGAAAGGAAAGGTCACGTTGGTCTTATTTTTCTCATGCTATCAGATCTTACATTTAACATTTAACGACACATTTTTGTTTTTCATTTCCTGATCCTTACAAACAGGTCAAGTAAAGCTAAACAACTCTCTGTTACAGTTGTAAAGATTTCATTTAACAAATTCATCTGATTAGTATCTGTATTTTATTTTTACTGCCCGTGATGATGAGAAACGATAAGTTCTAGGAGATTTGGGATCCGATGCTTTGGGGATTTTAGGAGTGACAGAAAGGAGGAAGAAGGAAAGCGGAGATGGTGGAGGAGAGAAACGTTTTAAAGGGAGGAGAGGAGATGGGAGATGCATTCCTGCACTCCAGACTACAATGAGGGTTTAGAATACTTAGATCATTTCCAATATACACAAAGAGAAGGAGAAGGGATGATGGAGGAGAGAACCATGTGCATTACTCTCAGGTTCATTTTACTCCATGCCAAGCATTTTACCTTTAACTGAAGTTCATTCCCTGGAAATAGATTGAAATTGACAAATAGTTTACTTCTCCCTGGCTTTTTACCATGCGTCAGATTTAGTTTCAATTTCACTGCTTTATAGCAGCCACCTGTTAGACGTTATTTACGTCTCTGAGTAATGAACTGAAAACAATAACAATGGCCCCCTTCGGCTGAACGCCGTTGCGTAACATCTCGACAGCAGCATTGTTTGCTTTGTGACCTTGGCAGTAGAGCCAGTCCTGACTGTGTTCTTGCGTGATGACGTCATGGAGTTTGGCATTAAAAGGTTAAATATGCATATCTTTTGACTCCATCACAGATGAGGACAATTGGACAGAGTGAGGTGTTTTCTCTATCTCTCTCTTTCTACACACGCTCACTCTTCTAAAAGCTGCACCCTTGCACTCCTTGGCTAAAAAAGCTTTAGAAAAAAGGTTCGGAAGGTATCTTTAGCTGCTTTGACTCCAAAGTGTCCAGTTGGTACTGTTTAAAAGAGAACTCCCAATCATGCTTTTCCCCACCGAGTCTCCAATGCACCCTGAACATACTGTATATAGATCACTCACTCACCATCTGTATCGCCTATCCTGTATACAGGGGGCCTGGAGCCTATCCCAGGAGACTTAGGTCATGAGGCAGGGGACACCCTGGACGGGGTGACAATCAATCGCAGGGCACACACACATACACATACTCATTCACACAGGGAAATTTGGGAACACCATGTCTTTGGACTGTGGGATGGAAACCGGAGTACCCGGAGGAAACCCACCAAGCACGGCGAGAACATGCAAACTTCCATGCACACAGACGGGAATCGAACCCGGACCCTGTACCATAATGCTACGTAGCAAGTAGATTTGAGATCAGATAGAGCGGACCTACAGCATCTACAGCACTGGACAGATACAGTGCAGTTACCTGTCGCTCAGTGCTCTTTCCTCGATTCGTTCTTCTGCGGGATATTCAGGAGCTCCAGGAGAAAGAAGAGAGATCGGTGTCATGTCCGGACTCCTCCCGCTCCCGCGGCTCTGAGAAGCTAGGGGTCGTTAAGCTAGCTGAGATTTCCTAGAGTGGTGTAGATGAAGCTGTCTCCTGTCAATCCGATGCGACCGCAATACTTCACATTCTTGAAATGCTCTCTCAGCCTAATCCTGAAGTAATGGACGATTAGAACAAGTGAGAACTTTCACAATGCTTCCTTCTGCAAAGAAGCAAACAGAAACCCGGTTTCTATTCGGTTTTCTACTTTCTAATAGAAGTCTTACAGTTCAGTAAATCATTACAGTAGAAGCCTGACAATGAAATGTTAGAAGGTCTTCCCTAGGCGTATAACATCGTATTAAACTCTGGAGCCCTGAAGAAATACAATGAAAAGTTATTCTGGTTCCTTTCATTTTCTCGAAGGTTTTGCGGTACAAGGCACTTAACGCCACATTTATTTCGAGCGAAGCTGACTACATTGCTTATGCATAACTATCAATTATTTGGTCTGAAAAAGGAAACAGCATCCCACGAAGAACTAATTACAAAGATTTACATCTAAATTTACAAATACCTTTGACCTAACAAGTTCATGAAAGTTTGTGTGGTTCATTGAGTGACCTAACAACTGCCTTCCATTATAAGCATCTTGCAAAGCAAAGGGTTTTGAAATTTAGATTCCTGTCTATTGCTGTAGAATCGTTACATGTGCTTCAGAGAAAATAAATACAGATTTGGACCTTCAACTCCAATACACTTATCTAATACCTCTAATGAAAGCCATTTGAGGTATTGTGTTTATGGTCCTGTAAACATATCTGTTTAAGAATCATGTTGTAATGATTACATTCATTTATAATTATTAATAAATGCCATGATTGTGGTGTCTTTGGTTTTCTTCTGATATTACATTTGGAGATAGGGGCGTTCAAGTCAAACCAGGACTTGTGTTGAAATTTCTCGTAAAAACGTAAAATCGATTGATCTTTACAGAAGACTTCAAGCACAGTACGCTGATGAGACTTTTTGCCCCAGTAAAGCATTTTAAGCATTTGCCAACTCGCTAAAAAGACACATCTGTCGGTTGGAACTGTACACACAATTATTCACCAACAGCACTTGCACATTACAGGAACTTGGCTTGGAGTTATTGCCACATCCCCCCTACAGTCCTGACCTCGCTCCAACCATTTCCACATGCTCGGGCCATTAAAGGAGTTCCTGGGAGGCCAGTATCTTAGATGTGAAGCATGGCCCTGGGTTACTGAGAAATTTATGGTATTCAAGTACTAGTGAGGTGCATTAATGTAGGAGGGGATTATATAGAGAAATTAAGTGAGTCTCATAACTGTGCTCTGTTATTCTGCACAATAAAAAGTTCCGGTTTGACATGAACACCTTTTATATGAAAAGTAGAGGTAAATGATGTAGGTAAATGATGTAAATCTTTTAAACGTAAGTTTATGATGATTAATTTGAACATTAAAATATTTGGTGCAGGATGTTTAGCAGGATCAGCATACAAATGTCCTGAATATCATGGAAGGGAAATTTTTTTAAAAAGTTTTTTCTCATCCTCCTGTCATTTTTTTTCAACATTATCAAAGATACTGACTCACTTTGAAGATTATTCAAAGTATTATCTGAACGCAAGTTATTAATTAATTTTAAGAACATAATCATTTCAATGTGGAGCATTTAGCAGGTCCGTATGGTCCTCCTGACATTATCGAGGATGACAGTTAACCACATTTTGTGCTGATTAAAAAAATCAGCTGTTGTTTCAAATCTGTTACAGATTAAACATCAAAATGCTGCCTGTGTCAAAAACCAAATCTAGCAGTAAATGAGATTTTTACATGAGGTCTCTCACTTCCACTGTTTGAAAAGCTAAAATTAAATGGCACCACGCTCATGCTATCACCCAATCATAGCCCCGGTAGCAGTAACAGTGCATCCTAACCTTACACTAAACCTAGAGACATTTCCTGCCGCTTGGGTTAATAGCAGTGTAATTTTACTGACTTACAGATATTGTTGGGTTTTAGCTGCTCCACACGCCACTTGAATTAGAGACACACACTGCAAGATGTGACACTGATGTATGGTTTGGTTAAATCAGATACAAATATATACCAGACACACACACACACACATAAATACCATGCTTCTCATTCAGGCTTTATTCTTGTCCAAACACTTCAGGGGAGAAGATAAAACTGGAGCACACTGGTAGGATGGTGCAGGCTTACAACAGACTAAGGTTTAGGATTTGGATTCAGTTATACGGCATCCCGAGCAGTAAGTCATGTCTGGTTTAGGAATGTACATGGTCATTTTTGCAGTGGCATTTGAGTTCTTGAACCTGCCCCAGGTCTGCCCGTAGTTCTTTTTTCAAGGAGCACATCAGACCCCCCATACGAGGGGTTTTAAAGAATGTGTTCCTTCCAGGATGAGAGCAAACATGGTAGACAAGTGCAATGTTTGCAGAAATCCCTGAGGTCATTTACATATGGATCGTCTCTGTTTTCCTAAGCAAGTTAGCGAGAACATAGGGGGTTATGTTCAATCCTAAAAAAAAAAAAAAAAACTGTACTTTTATTATGAAATAATATCTATGCAATATTTTGTATATACACTGGCATTTATATGACATTATGAATATTTATTTTTCAGCAGATAAACCGTAGTCTAGGGAACTAAAGACCCACTCCATTTGGCTAGTTGACATTTATTTCACTTCTCTATTTTGAGAAAACTCAACTCAACTCAAAGGAAAGGGGGAGCACTGTGACATTGTAGGTAACCAGAGGAAGGTCTGAGGATTCAGAGGCCAACAGGAAATCATGTTTAATTTGTGATCTGTGATGGAGAGTAAAAATAACACCTCGGTGCAAATCTGAAGGAGTGTAATGATATAATTCGCTCATGATACTGGCGTAACGATTCATGATTTGATTTGTTTCTTGGGATATTATAAACAAAAGACTGTTGTTATTGTTTCCTGTATATTAAATGATTCACGAGAATGCATTTTGTTTGTAAAAAAAAATGATTGATTGGAACATAACGAGCAGCTCCTGAGTTGACACTGTAACTAGGAATAGAGCTCCAAGGACAGCTAAAATGTGTAACCATACAACCTATATTTGCACGTAATACATTGCAAACCGAAGATATTGATCAATGGGTTGTGCGGATTTGGACCTCTGGATTTCAACTGGATTGGATTCATAAATAATATAATCCTGATGTACATTGTGAACTGCACATTCCATCAGTTTTTCTGCATATGGTTAAGTCTCCGTGTGCCAACTGGCACATAAGGCGATGAATACTTCCCACCCCTGGAGAGAAATCCATTGTTTCAGTTTCTTACGGGGTCAGGCTCCACTTTGGCGCCCGATTGTATCTAAACAATTAAGAATGAAGGGCCCTGCACAAGGGCCCGACAGTGGTGTCTCGCCAGCGCTGGAGTTCGAATTAGAGATCTTCTGATCAGCAGTCCAACACCTCCACTTCCCCTGCATCCATTTTTATTTTATTGAAAAATTACCCTATTTTTTTAAGCAACACCCTTACAGACTTGTATGGCAGTGAAAATCCAGACAGAAGCCGTCGGCCCTTGGTGGTTACTGGATGGGGGAAGGGAAACAGAAGTCCATGACGTCTGCCTCTTCCCCTGACTAACTGTCTGCTGTGGTTGTGGTTCCCCAGCCTCTGTGCCGGATGGCAGAGCTAAGAACGATCTAAGGTTGGAATTAGAAAACCAGCAACAGGACAAGGAGGAGGACGAGGCAGAGGCAGAGGGGGAGGGGTGAAAGAGCGAGCGAGAGAGAGGGAGAGACTGGGAGGTACAGCACCACTTCAGAAGGGAGAGCCAGGATTTGGGAATAAATCTGTGCCTGACTGTGACTGGAAATAGACAGAAGAAGAAACTCATGCTCACCTTCCCAACCATCCCCCCCCCCCTCTGTGCACGCTCTGCACCTCTGCATTGCTCCCTTGTGCCTGCCTCATTAATAAAGTGCAATTGATGAGCGTGACTCGGTGATGATCAGATATTACCCTGAGGGAGCTGGGGCTCTGACAGCGAGTCTGATCTTTCTCAGCTGCTGTGAGCTGTCTGGCATCTGATCTTTCTCAGCTGGGTTCGCTGCTCTGCCAGTAGTAATAAGACTTGTAGAATATGAGCTGCCATTAAAGCAACAGATGTGTGAGTCTGGAATGAGCTGCGAACCTAAGAGAGCATTTCTAAAATAAAATTAAATGAAATTAAACAGAAGATAGTGTGTGTGTGTGTGTGTGGGCGTATGCATGATTTATCTTGACATAAATGATGCATCAGGTTGCATTAGACTTGCATAAGTTAACAGAATCTTCATCTTTATTCCGCGTTTAAACTCCTGAATGCCTTCTTTCTCTGCTTCATGGTCTTTCCTCCCAAAGAAATGAGTTTCCATTCTTGTGTGACTCATTAACTCAGAACTCAGAGTCGTGTCTGCAGTATTAGGTGTAGTTTTTTCCACACACACACACACACACACACACACGCTCACGTTTCCGTGCTCTTATCGGTCCTTTTGTTTTTTCCCTGACGTCGCGCTCCTCCATGCGCACCCTGCACGCCTGCTCCGAAAGACGCAACGGACGGCTGCTTCATTTGCATACCTCGCTGCGATTGGCTGGAGCGCAGCCAGGGTGAGAAACCGGCCAATGGAATGTGGTGTGTGTGTCGTTGGGGGGCGTGGCAGAGTCCAGGCATTCGCCGGCACCTGGAATGCTGCTGTGACTCTGGGATCCTGCACATTCTGCATGTGTGATCCACCCGATCTGCTCTGCTTTTCCACTGAGGGAAGAAAATATCCACAGACCTAAATGGCATTAGCAGCTAGAAAAACTTCTTCCTTTTTTTCCCCCCTCCTTCAAATATTTTGCACTCACAGATCTCCTTATGACGACAACACAAACACACTAATTGGAGTAAAAAATGTTTAAAAAAATTATATTAAATCCATTAAGGAAATGAATTCACACAATTTATATATACCAGCTGAAGTGCCCATCAATGACTGGAAAAGAATTTGTAGAAAGAGTAAAAATAATCTGATCAGCCTTAATGTATTCAGTGATATTATTATTATTTCAGGTTGAAGCCCACGTACATGTCTGTCTGTCTTTCTCTACTGCAGAACTCTCTGTCTAACCTATTAATACAGAAACTACGTTTTTGTAAGGTTGAGCATCGTACGCCTTGTTGTACGCCAAGTTGTACTTCTTTCATCGTCGGCCAAATACACTCCCTGTTCGATAATCGGAGAGTGAATCACAGATGGGAAATCGAAAAAATCAGGTCAGATAAAGATCACTCCAGTGCATTAAAATTTACTTCTACCACTTCAGCGCTGTTCTTTCACCACTGAAAAAATGAACTAATCTCAGTAAAAATATTCAGTTTAGCTTTTCTAATTAATATCTATTGGTGCAGGTGTGTGTTTATATTGAGCAAGTAGCTTATTAGTACTGTAGCTTATTGTTAAGTACATAATTAAATCCATAATAACTGTTCATAACATCGCTTTTACTCAACATTTTGATTTCACTTATGGTGCAGGTTAAACTTCAGGCAGATAATCTAAGTACTGAAAAAGTTTCATTAAATTCTGTCCAGCGGTCGATTTAAGATGCGCACACAGTTTGACGCGTGCGCAGTACAAAGTGAGAACTTTCAGTTTGTAATCTGGCACATACAGTACAGTACTCACCACGTTGATTTCAATTATGGCACAGGTTTAACTCGTTTTTAACTCACTAAACCTGAAACGATTGTTGTTGTTGGTGGTGGTTTTTCGGCTGCTCCTGTCGAGGGGTCGCCACAGGGGACCATCCGATCCGTACACAACCTGGCACAGGTTGTACACCGGATGTCCTTCCTGACACAACCCTCCCATTTTATCCAGGCTTGGGACCGGCACTACATCCAATAGCTGGGGTTTGAGCATTGGAAGGGAATTGAACCCGGGCGTTCCGCACGGCAGGCGAGAAACCAACCACTGACCCAAGAAGGAACACTAAACCTAAAACGAGTAATGATTAATGAACGAATGATCATGCCACTGATATTATTTTACACGTAGTCAACAGTCCAACATATTTTACTCATGCATTTACCATTCATTCGTTATACATAATGCTTATCCTGTGTAGGCTTGCAGCGAGCCTGGAGTATATCCCAGGGAGCTCAGGGCAAAATGCAGGGCGCAGCCTGGATGGGGTGCCAACTTACTGCGGGGCACAAGCACACACACACTTGCACATGACTGGCAATATGGAAATCCCAGTCAACCTACAGTGCGAGTCTTTGATTTTACCTGTGGAAGGTAACCGGAGTAAGCCAGAAAGCACAGGAAAAGCATCCACACACACACACACACACACACACCAGAGAGGTGAAATTGAAACCGAATGAGAGTAGGAATTAAAAGTAGTCCAGCGTGGTATCCATCATCACCACATTATCAAAAAAATAATACAAAAATGAAGGACAAACGCATTGTGAGTTCCAGAAGCCCCCTTTGAGAACCCCCCCCCCACCTCCCCCCACACTAAAAAACAGTCATAATATTTAATTCTGTCTTTCATCTTTCAAGCACATAAGCTGGAGAGTTATTGCAAAGCCAAGTTAATGAGTTTCCTTTGTTGTGGTGCACGCGGGACAGAATGATCTCTTTGAGACGCATTTCTGAAAAGAAGAAGCCTCTCACTCTTCTGCAGAAACATCTCTCTTTATTCATCGTATTACAGTTTAGATAAAATCAAAGGTTACACAAAGCTAAAACCGCAGCTGTAGCCCTGTGCACGCAGGCTGGGGGGCAGTGAGAAAGCACCAACTGCAATTTCTGCACACGTTTCAAACGGGACTCGTCCTGTTCCAGTGTGCGGCTTCTGAATTACAAGCTATATAAAGTGTAGTGTAGTGTAATGTAGGGTAGTGTAGTGTAATGTAGGGTAGTGTAGTGTAATGTAGGGTAGTGTAGTGTAATGTAGGGTAGTGTAGTGTAGGGTAGTGTAATGTAGTGTAGTGGAAGGCGGAATCAGAGTGGAGTTCAATTCCATGCTGTTTGTAAAGCAATTTTACCAGGTTGGACTTAATGGAGAGATTTTTTTTCCTGGGTCAATAAGAGTATTGACTCAGTTAGACAAGCAGTGTTTGGTGTGTGTTTGTGTGAACCATCTGCACCATCTGAACACACTGAACATTCCCACAGTGGAGCCAGCTGGAGCGCAGACTGACAACACACCCGTTATATGGCCATGCATGGAGCATCTCACACTCCTGGGACAACTGTTTATTTCCCTAAAGCATTTAATGCAGATAATACTGCGATCCTCGCCTCCCCCTATCCTTTCTTTCTGTCTCTGTCTTTTGATCTGATCTCACCTGCAAATCCCACCGTCTCCGTACGATCAACATTCTCAGACAGCCAGTCGCTCTCACGTACCGTGTAATTTAGCAAAAGTTTTCTTTCTTTTAACGTTCGCTCTGACGCTGCCTGGATGTATCAGATGGATCAAATGCAGCCAGATGTCTCACCATAATCAGTGAAATTAAAAAGTGCGTTTTTATAATCTGTAGTGGAATTTTGAATGAATCAGGTTGAAAGAGTCAGGCAGAAGGAGAGGAGAGAGGGAGGGAAGGAAAAGAAAAGCCCTGTTTCTACTCCTCCAGGTTCTGACTGGAGCTAAGGGAGCTGAGACTGTGCCGAGGCCATCAGGAGGTTACGCGCAATCTCGCTCACCGTCTAGCACCCCACAGAGACCCGGCTGTCCATGTGCCAGTCTGGAATTCACTTCTCTCCCTCGCTCAGTCGCTCTTTCCATCTGTCTGAATTCCAGATGTGGAATTTCAGAGCTCTTGCATCAGTGCTGCGCTCTTGCATCATCTTGCCCAGTCTGGAGCTGGAAACTGCTCATCCAGAAGATTGCTTATTCAGTACCCATGCAGCCCGATCTGAAGTAAGGGGGGGAAAAAAAGAAGTTCCTCATGAGTTGTTTAAGTAGTTCATGGATCAGGTCTTTCTTTGTATGATAGAGTTCTTAACAGAATTTGTCATCCCGGAAGGACGAACTGAAAACCATTAATATGTGCAGCCGGTAGGTCTGAAGATCATCTCTAGAGTGTCTCAGACAGTCTCGGCCGTGGAAACGGATTACTTTTTGCTTGGATATAAAATAATAAATTAATAAATGAAAAAATACAATAAAAAAAGTGCAAGAGACCAGGTCAGAGACTAATGTGGGACCGATTAGGCTTGCTAGAAATTAATGATACTTATTTACATATATATATATATATATTTTTTTTTTTTATTTTTTTTTATGGTACTTTTCATAGTTTTTAGTCAGTGCTTTTAGCATCCAGAATTGTTTCGCCATTAATCATCTCTGCTCGGCAAATACTTTGCTGTCAGGTGCTATAAAGAACCTTTAATGGTTTTCAAAATAAAAGGAACAGCCCTTGAGAGTTGTCTTTAAGACCCATATGTATATATATGTGTGTGTGTGTGTGTGTGTGTGTGTGCGTGCACATATATGACAAATGAAAATGTACAATGCATTTAATCTGAACAAATAAAAAGGAAAATCCTCTATAGTGCATTTTTTTATCTACGTATCTTAGTCATCCCTCGGACTAAGGATATTAAAATTGTAATTTTTACGGTCTGATTTTCAGCTTCTTGAAGGGTGAAAGCATTGATCGGTGCTGTCTCAGTTAATTATAAGGTCCACATGTTGATGTCCGCCGCCAGATCCGCCACGCAGGAACATCCTGTCGCACATCAAAGAGTCAGGGTGCGACTGTTTATGCTTGTGCCACCGCTCGGCTCTAGTGATTAGACCGCTTCTGAGAACGGGAGTGATCCAGCGGTATGGCGAGTGCACCCCATAGTCACAGTCTTCACAGGATGCTGTTACTTAAATGCAAGAATTATGGGAGCTGGCTTGCTGATTGCATGCTCTGTTTTATTTACAGGACTTTGACTTCATCAGTGTGAAAGGGTTACAGAATCCGCTGTGCTGTGTCTGCTTAATGGAACGGCAGCTGATGGTGATCATAAATTTTGAGAGACAGACGATCAGATTTATCTTATTCCATACACTTTTATGTAGTTACTATATTTCCCCAGCATGCAGTCTAACAGCACGGGGTTCTGCTCCACACAGAAGTATTTCACGGCACCGTTCTCCATACAGTCGTCTGCTAGAGCGAGAACCGTAAAACACTTAAGCTTAACTCCCCTTCAACACTGCTTGAGTGTTACAGAACAGCAAGTTCTATCTATCTTTGCTTATGTGCCTGTCATCAAGCGGTCAAGGGTTTCTGTGGGAACGAACACACCTGTAGAGTGTGTGCCTCATATCCGGGTGAAAACGTATAACTGTGGGTGTGTGTGTGTGTGTGTGTGAGAGAGAGAGAGTGTAAAAGCTAACGTCACCGGTTGCTGTTACGTGTACTCTGCAGGTGCATCACTCACATACCAGGATGTAAACATCATCAGGTCCTCACACACCTTTGTTACACTCCTGCTCAGCAAACACACTTTCACATAAACGCCTTGCTATTATACACATTCTTGACGTGTACAGTATATGCACATACACACACACACACTGAAAAAGTAACTGTTTGAGTACAAGGTAACACAAGGCTGAAGATGACTGGGTTGTTCATTTCAGAGACTGGGTTTAAAAAAAAAAAGGAAAAAAAGCAAAGATTCCGAAAAGAAAAGATTTTGTGTAAAACAATTGTGTGGTACAAGCACAAGCAGGGATAATGTAGAAGGGAGGAGGTGCACTTTATTAAAAATAAATCACTGGAATCTGATCAAATATAACAGAACGTTATTGTGATATTCAGTCATTCAATCAACATTTATTTATATAGAACTTTACAGCAAAAAGTTGAACCAAAGTGTGTCACAGCACTAAAAATTACAATAAAGTGGCAATAAAAATAGAAAAAAAAAAAAAAAAAACACATAATTATAAAAAAAATTAATGAAAAATATAATAATAATAATAATAATAATAATAAATAAATAAATAAATAAAACAAAATGATAAAAATGTATTTTTTAAAAACCCATAAAATTATAAAATATTAAAAGCCATTCTAAATAATTGAGTCTTTAGTTTTGCTTTAAACAGACGGAGGTCCGTAATGTTACTCTGTCATTAACAGATTCTCTTGGTCAGGGTGGATCCGGAGACTGTCCAGGGAATACTGGGTATGAGACAGGAAGACATTTACGTTCACATTATGTATTATACATTTTTACCTCTTTAGACATATAAGGGTTAAGGGCCTTACTTAAGGGCCCAACAGCAGCAAACCTTGGACCTGGCAATCACTAGTCCAATGCTTTAACCACTGAGCTACTCTTGCCCTCTGTGAATGCCAGTCCACTATCACTTAGTGTTAATCTGTTCAATACTGGCATGTTTTGGTGGAAATCATATGTATTAATTCTATTTGTGTGAAGTTCTCCATATTTGAAGATAAACATCACACTTTTCAGTCTTGATTATAATCCACAGTAGCTCCAAATCTTATACATTGTCTGTATAGTCCAGTATATGATGACTTGACCTTTTCTACACGTCACCATAATAATTACTTTTTAAAAAATGTTTTTCCTTTTATATAGAGTATTTATTTGACTTAAAAAGTTGTTTTTATTCTTATTTTACTGCACATATATTTGCAAAACTCTCATTTAAATTTTTTGTATAGATATGAATTTCTTGCAGTTTTTTTTTATCCTAGTGTCATTTCATTTGACTTTGGAGTCATGCACGTCGTACTGTGCATGGTCATGTTACGTGCCGAATAAAAATCGAACTCGAATCTAATTTTAATAAATATACAGTACCTTAGGCTCGGTCCGTTTTTCACGAGCTCTGTTCTACCCCCAGCACTTCTCGGAGCAGATGGAGGATTTCTCCAACGAGCTCTTCAACAGTTTCTTCGATGATCACCTCCTGGCTGAGAGGACGCCGCTGCTGGACATGGAGCTCGAGCCACAGAACCCCGACATCCAGCAGGAGCACAGCTACTCTCTCAGCGGGGACTCGGCTCCTCAGAGCCCCTCCATGCCCATCAAATCAGACGACGACACAGGTCAGACACTCACACACACACACACACACACACACACACATACTGACTACCTCAAGTCTTAAGGCAGAGTATATGTCTGACTTTGCACTGGACTTTTCCTCAACAGTAAATAATGTTTATAGCACTTGATCTTGGCGAAGGACCCACTGGATGCCAGGAATACAGGGTGACAAGACTTGTCTAGGACATAAGCACTCGAGACTCAACTTATTGATATTGGTAGTGATTCATTTGACACACACACTTTTTTGTCCGAAGTGACTTACAACTGAAAGAGGAGGACATACAGTCCAACCAGTGAGTCACCATGAGCGTTGCATCTCTGGGAACACTGGCTATTAGTCTCATAATGTAATCCTTATTATCATTAGAGCGTTGTTATGGTTATAATTATAATGGTTATAATGGTTATAATGGTTACATTACTGTTGTAGCCGAATGTTGTACCCTCTTCCTTAAGGACATTTGACTACAACAGTAATGTAAGGACACACAGGATTGTATACACAGAGACATGTACATACACACCCATGCATGCACAGAAAAACCAAAAGAAGCACACACACATACACACACTCACACACATACAGTACACATGCGCGCGCACACAGAGCTTTTTTTCTTCTTTTTGCTGTCTCTCAACCTAAAGCAAGTGGAAGCAGAAAGATTCATTATTCTAGATTGCATAAGTGCTGTCTCGCCCCTCTCTCGCTCTCTGTCTTCGCCTTCTCCTGGAGCTCCAGAGCAGCACAGGGTTCCCTGTCGAAGCTGCAGCTCAGCCTTCCAGAAAAAGCTGGGGATTCCAGGCAGAGGGCCAAAGCACACATTCTCTCTCTCTCTCTCTCTCTCTCTCTCTCTTTCTCACTTGTGCTAAGACCAGAGAAGAATGCAATGCAGGCATCAATAAAATAAAGACAGTATCTGCTTTCCAGATTTTTTTTCGCTAGAGCTGGAAATGGGGAAAAGTAAAAGTGTGCCAGGGGGCAAAGCTGAGGAGTGGTGAGGCCTGTGGAAAAATGTTTTGGTTGATTTGAAGTGTTGCATCATCTCAAATTTGCACTCTATATCTGTCTATGAGTGTGTGTGTGTGTGTGTGTGTGTGTGAGAGAGAGAGTTAGAGAGGAGCAAACGGTGCCTTGGCCTGTGGTAAAGCTACAGGACCTCAGGGAGACCAAGGACATTGATTTGATTCATTCATTCATTCATCTTAAGTAACTTTTTTTTTTTTATCTTGATTTGGGTCACAGTGGGAATTTTGTGACGTATTTATTTTTATCCTTTATTATAAGAATAATATCTGGAAGTTTAAAAGTGTTTGGTTTGTTTGAGATAAAGGTGGTGTAGTGCTTTAACAAATGGTTTTAAAGTGTACAGTAGTTCAGCCAGAAGAAACTGAGCAGCTCTTTAAATAAATTTCCACCCCAAATCCTGCAGACTCAATATATTGTATGTTTTGGATATAGCAAAAAAAACTTTCCTTTAAAAAAAAAAAAATAAAAATTCAGGTCAGTCTGTCCCATCCCTTCTTGCCTCTGGTTTTTAAAACCGTACATAATGGTAGCTGTTAAAGCGGATGCTTGATGTTTTATTGCTCTCCTTTTGCTTGTTTCCACAAAACTAACGAGCATCTCACGTTCTCGCTGCTGGATGTGCGGACTATAAGAGCTACTCTAGCTTAAACTTCAAAGCCTACCGGATCCCCTCCGTGCCCCCAGGTGGTAATACTCCTGCAGACTGGCACATGGCTGATTGTTGTAGGGGGGCAACATCACACTGTGGGACATCTAGTAGGGGTTTGAATGGTTTGCATGCAAAATTTAAATAATTATAGGCAATTTTCCTGAAGCTATTGTGGTGGAGGGCTACAAAACACACCCAACTGTGCTTGTGGTATGAGAATGCAAACAATATGGGGTATTTCTTTGCAGATGTTTTTTAATGCTATGGTGCAGATTTTCACTCACTCACTCATCTTCTATACTGCTTTATCCTGTATTCAGGGTCAAGGGGACCTGGCGTCTGTCTCAGGAGGCTTAGGGCATGAGGCAGGGTACACCCTGGACAGAGTGCCAATCACACACACACTCACTATGGGCAATTTGGGAACAGCAATTAGCCTAACCTGCATATCTTTGGACTGTGGGAGGAAACCCACCAAGAACAGGGAGAACATGCAAACTCCACGCACACAGAGACGGGAATCGAGCCTAGCTGGGAATCAGACCCAGATCCTGGAGGTGCAAGGCGACTGTGCTAACCACTACACCACCGTGTTGCCGGTGCAGATTCTGACTTTACATTATTTCGAGCACAGACACTGAGAAGAGACTTGTTTAAATCTCCATCACAGGACCTGACCATTCGAACAGAGAAACTGAAATGTCCCGAGGATCGACCCCTGATACAGACTAGTAGCTAACGTCAAGCCGGCGACCTGCCTATTTTCATTCGATCGTGTTAGATTAGAGAGGCTCAAGGGAACGATCTTTTTGTACGAAACGACTCTCTCAGCAAGAACCTGATCCTTAGACTTTTCCTTCAAACGAGAGAGAAGCTTTCCTCTCCTGCTGTAATAAGATTCCCGCTGTTCTCTTTCCCCTTACATCAAAACCAGCTGTCCCGCTTTTACAAGGGGACGTAATGTTTTATCGATCTCTCCATTGAGGGTACAAACAAAACACAGTGGTGGTAACGAGGTCCCCTGGTTCGGGGGCTGCATTTATTTTTTTCCCCCGCTCTATGAGCTCGATGGGGGCAGCACCTCCCTCACACCCCCTGCTTACTCCTTTCTGCTTATGAGGGGAAAATGTCCACTCGGATCACAGTCCTTTTGTCTGGGACTCATTTGGGGTGGGGGGGGATAATGGAGAGCTGTTTTGTGTTAGCCTTTAGCTCGTAAACACAAACGGAACACTAGGCATGCGTCATGGCCTAGCATTAATGACCAACGCAGCTACTACTGCGACGTGATGTATAACTTGCTGACATGCTTACTAGTTATACACCTCTGTGAAGGGTTATACACTCTGTGGATGTTGACAAGCATTTATAAATGTCTGTTTTGATTCGACAAGCGTGAAATCTGGACGTTGGCGTTTCACAGTCATAGTCTGTGATGAATTATGATTAATCACAATTTTATAATACTCAGATTTACTTGTATTATAAACATGCAATGTTGGAATTAAGAAATGGTTGGAGAACAAACTGGTTAGAGGAAACAGATTGTGCAGTTTTGTAATATCTCAAATATTAACATTTTAACAGATGTTACATTAAAACATAGTAGTATGGGATGTAGCAACCTACCGACAGCAGGGTTTGAACCCGGATCCTCAATAACTGAAAATCAATAACTGAGAACCTTAGTTGACTGAGCCACCACTCTCACATCTCCCATTTAACCTGCATTCTTGTCAAAATTGTTCCACTTGAAAGGAGCATGAGCACAAAACTTTGGTTGTATCTGAACTTCCATATAGAACCTTTTTTTAATGAAACTTGCTATTAGGGTCAAACTTGGTCATGTGATTAATTTGTGTTAAAATTAATCACACGTTAAAGCGTTAATATTAACAGCCCTAGTACAATTTAACTAGATCTTGAACAGATAAACTACTGATTTTACCCAAGAGTTAATATCATATGTCATGTCATGTCATGTCATGTCATGTCATGTCATGTCATGTCATGTCATGTCATGTCATGTCATGTCATGTCATGTTTTTCCTTTCATTGTATCTTTTCTATCTTTTCTTGTCCTTACACCTAATCATCGCTGCATGTGTTTCCCTTTGCACAGAGGGCATGTGGGCATTCAGTCAGGACTTGACTGCCATCCTGGTAAAACAGGAACCCAACCTCTTGTCGGAACCGTCCCCTGGACCAGCGCCTCCTATGCCAACTTCTAGCAGTGCCACCCAGCCCATCCTGCTCAACCCACCACCACAGAGACGCCACAATCACGACAAGGTAAGAGCTGAAACATTGCAGTGTGAAGAAAGTATACTGTACATACTGGAGCGTTCATAGAGAGTGAGGGAAGTCGAGATACTGTATGGTGTGTAGTGGTGCATCATGGGACTGACTTGTCTGCATCAAGCAGATCATGCAACACTGTGTGTTTTGGCTGGGTTATGAGAGATGCCTAAAAAAAACTTTACTAGAGACGTTTCATAATTAGTGATCACTATGAATTTAGAACGTCTCATGATATATATATATATATATATATATATATATATATATAGACATGTGCATGACTAACAAATTAAATCTTATTAACCTTTTAATAAGCTGTAGTACACAGTTTGTATTATCAGTTATGAACAGCAACAGAGCTTCGGTGTTGAGAAACTTCTCACTTCCTTCTTCTTCTGCCTCATCTGAACTTCTGCCTTGCATGAACTTTGTCTGAATCATTCCTGCAACATCATAGCAGCAGCAGCAGCAGCTCCTAGCAATGACCGTATCTTATCTCTAGAACTTTTTCAGGCTATGCAAATATGACTGTGCAATTAGGCCCCCCAAAAAAAGAGAGAATGCAAGCTAGCTAATTCCTGCATTCGTAGTAGCTAATAGGGGAATGTTGAGTACATTTCTGACTCACCAGAAAGAAACGATCTAGGTTCACATTGACAGCCTGGAGTGACTCAATTCCGATTTATCCTGACGAGACGCAGATGTTTTTCAGATTGGATCTGAGTCAGTAGATTGTCTATATACAGTATATATCCAATATGTGGTCATGAGACTTGAATGAAAACGGACATGCGACTTTTTGCGTCTAAGCATGTGGAAGGCGATGACATCATCAGCATGTGTATTTCATACAGTAGCATTGCTAGCAATAGCTGCTATAACAGCTAAAGTAAGACGTCTGGCTTTCTTCCTACAAATACAGCCGACTAACTGCTTGTTGTCCTCCAGAGCAAAATCCCATGCATACTGTTGCTAAAATCTGGTGTTTGAAATGAAAGAACTCAGAGTGTTTTAACCCGTATGGGGTGAGCAAAGACGTCCACATTAGAGTCAGATCACTGAACGTTTATTTGTGAATGTGAACCGTCATGCCGTGCGAATCCGATCTGACCAAAAAAAATGGGAATTGAACGATGTGACCTGCCATGTGAGCGGTTGCATTGTCCTCTCAAAATATGTTCTATGACTCAGAGAAAGCTTGCTTTCTTTGTATCACTCGTTCACACACTCCACTAAGACAGTCCAGGGACTGGGGGAAACCCAGACGCTCTAACAGAGCCGGAGTGCTTCCCGTGGTTTGGTTTTTTGTGCTCTCCGGGAAGCGACTCATACCAGCCTGCTCTAGCCGTGCAGAAGATACGGTATATCCATCTGACCTCGGAGTTTTACACCCTGTATAGGAAAAAAAAATTATATGAATGACCTTGTAAAAGCAGTTTGCAATAATTTGCACTCGAAGGAACTGAAAATGACTCTCATAAACCTCACACACACTGAGAACCAGAGGGACCGCTGCTGCATTTGGATGAGAATGAAACGCACACACACACACGCACACACACATACACACACACACACATATCCTGAAGTGTTCTTGTAGTCAGCTGGCAGCTTCTACTGTAGCTCCGCCCAGGCAGCATGTTCTCTCTCTCTCTCTCTCTCTCTGTGTCAGGCGTTCACCTCGGTGAACTCTAGGCCTGAACTGCAGCTGCTGCACTTGTTGGCTCTGGCTGTGTTGACGCTGCCTTTGCGTGTGCATCAATGTGAACTTTATCAGATTAACACACAAAACACCACCAGCATTCCTGAGGATCATCGGTTATATTTACAGAACATTACTTCCAGCTAGGAAAACGGCTAGTGAGTATGCAACCACAGGACATGGTGGTGGCGCAGTGTGTCGGCAGTTCGAGCCCTAGCTCTGCCAGGTTGCCGCTGTTGGGCCCTTGAGTGAGGCCCTTAAACCTCTCTGACCCCAGCCTACTATCAGAAAAGATGGAGTAGGGGGGTGTCACATGACCCGGAGTGAGATGGCTGCATACGTTTTTTGCTCCGCTTGAACAGACTATAAACATGTCGGACACACCTTCTGATAAGGATTTTCCTATTTTTGCATCGACGCGTCGCAAAAGGCTAAAGAAAAGGAGGCGAAAAGGCCATGCACCCTCGGCGGATGCTAACACTAGCACCGCTGAACCGCACCTGGACGTGTCAGTGATTCTGTCAGAAATAAAGGCCAATGGATCACGTCTTGATGGAATCACAAGTCATCTGGAGGGTATTGCCAACTCCGTTTCTTGCCTTCAGAGTCACTGGCGCTGATTGGAAGAAGCCGAACGGAGGATTTCATCTGGAAAGATGAACTACGGAAAGGCAGGTGATTAACTTGAAGACGATGGCGGACCAACTGCAGGCTAAAGTAGACGACCTTGAAAATAGAGGCCGTCGCAAGAATCAGAAGATTGAGGGTTTGCCGGAGAAAGCCGAGGGCTCTGGCCCACTTTCGTCATATCTTCAAGACATGATCCCAAAGTGCTTAGATTTCCATGTTGATTTCCCTGTTCTGGATATTGAGAGGGCTCATAGAGCTCCATCTTTTGCATCTGCCAATCCGAATTCAGCTCCGAGAAGCATCTTAGTTCGGTTCCTGAGGTTTACTGATAAAGAAGCGATATTGAAAGCCGCCATGAAGAAGACGATAACTCTTCCGAAATGGATCGGAGCTTCGATTCTATTCGGATTTGTCAGCAGGTGTCCTGCAGAAGCGTCGTGAGTTCGGGTCTGTGGGGAAAGCTTTTGCTGCCCGTGGTTTGTATCGAGGGTTTGCCTATCCGGCCCGACTCAGATGTCTGCATAATGGAAAGATTCGCCTGTTTAACGATCAGGACTCGATCAAGCATTTTTGGACTCTCTGGACAGCTAAATTTGACTCTTGGCTGAAATATACACTTTGACTTTTGGTGGAACATTTTGATTATGCCATTGGACAAGTACGTAGGACATTTTCTAAGGTAATATCCAGAATGCTGCTGTCCACCACAGAGGGCCGTAACATTTTATACATTTTGCGTTTGTGGTGGATGTGAAAGTTATTGGTTTTATTTATTAAATTTTTTTCCCTCTTATTCTTCCTACTATTACTATTATTATTCATTTTATTTCATTTGTATTTATTTATTTTTATTCATTTATATATTATTATTATTATTAAAAAAAAAATTCCAATGGTGTTATTCAGTACTGATAATTACTTACATTAGAGATATCAGCGAAGCGGGTTATGACGGAGCTATAACTTGGTGGTTTCATTATGCTGTTGTCACCTGTTTCTAGGTTTCTTATGTTGTTTTTTGACTTTTTGATATTATCTGTGACTCATCAGTTGGGGATGGGGTCTTTGGGGGGAGTTTTATAGGTTTGTTTTGCGTTTTATTTGTGGTACTGAAAAGAAGCTGAAAAGAGATTGGGTTGGCCAAATATACTTTTCCTCATTCAAGTCAAATAGTAGGGACACTGCAATTCTTATTCATATGTAAAAACATCCCGTTTATCCTTGAACATGCTGAATATGAACCAGAAGGAAGATTTGTATTGATCTCTGGTTTAATTCTTGGAAAACATATTACTGTAGGCAATGTATATGCCCCAAACGTGAACTGCCCTCAGTTTATGTCTCATGCGATTCTGAAGTTTAATCAGCTCTGCAAAAACATTGGTTTTATAGGTGGTGATTTCAACTACGTACTTGATGGAAATCTGGATAAATCATCACCCCAGATTTCAATAAGTTGCAAATCTTCACATATTCTACGTAACACCTGTAAAGACTTAGGACTGCTGGATATTTGGAGAGAGCTGCATCCTCAGGATAGACATTATACTTTCTATTCCCACCCCCATAAATCTTATTCAAGACTAGATTATTTTTTCATACCCTCCGATTGTAGACACTATGTGAGTTCTTGTCACATTGGCCCTATTGTGTTATCTGATCATATGTTTATTTAGTCATTGATATTAGTGTACCTGTTCAGAGGTCTAATTATTGGCAATTCCATACTTCGTTCTTAAGTAATATTAGTTTTTGCTCTTTTTTTTGACAGAACATAATTCAGTATTGGCAAGACAATCAGAACTCGTCAGTCTCTCCTGCGATAAAGTGGGACGCAGACAAGGCTACGTTGCGGGGTCATCTTATTGCTTATGCTGCTTTACGGAAAAAAAACCTAGAATACAGAAAAGGAAAGAATTAGAAGCTGAAGTATCTTACCTGGAACAACAACATAAACGGTTGTCAAATCAAGATAATTGGATTTTATTGTATAGTGCTAGAGCCACTTAGACTATACAGAACATACCAAGAAATTATTACTTTACACTAAACAGCGCTACTATGAGTTTGGTAATAAACCCAGTCGCCTCTTGGCCTATCAGTTAAAAAAGGAGCAGAGTGAAAGAACTACTGTATAAAAGCAATTAGGACATCTGCTGGCAACATGACTTTTGATGCCCAGGACATCAACACTTCTTTTTCTGATTTCTATAGGAATCTTTATACAGCTGATTATCATGGATCAAAAGAGGATTTGCTAAATTACTTAAATGAGATTTCTCTTCCCAGTATTTCTGATGATGCTAGGAGCTCTTTAAATGCCCCTTTCACCAGGGACGAAATTTGGCATGCCATTCAGTCAATGCCATCCTGTAAAGCTCCTGGCCCAGATGGGTTTCCTGTAGAGTTTTATAAGCGGTTCTGGCCTGAGCTTTGCCCTATTTTAATACAGGTGATAAATGATCTTTTTGAGGCGAATCCTTTGCCTGAATCCTGGTCATTGGAAATTATCAGTCTGCTTCTGAAAAAAGGATAAAGATCCAACAAATTGTTCATCTTATCGCCCAATTTGCCTATTTAATGTAGATTATGAAATTATAGCCAAGTCCTCAGCTCGATGGCTCGAAAATATTTTACCTTTCATTGTCAACCCAGACCAAACCGGTTTTGTAAAATCCAGGTACGGCTCAGACAATATTCGAAGAGTCCTAAATATTATAGATCATTTAAATTTCACCAAGGAATCTGCCTTCATTGTATCCCTAGACGCCGAAAAGGCGTTTGATTTCTTTCTTAGAGAAAATACAGTTAGGAAATAATTTTATTGAGTTGGTTAAACCCCTATATTCTGATCCTATAGCTCAGGTTAACACTAGATAGATTAGTCAGGTTAACACTAATAGATTTTCAGTAAGCAGAGGTTGTGGTCAAGGCTGTCCTCTTTTGCCTTTGTTATTCTCTTTGGTTATCGATCCACTGGCGGTTGCTGTGAGAACTAACATTAGTATACATGGTATTAAAATAGTTCTGGAGGAACATCGTATATCTCTATACGCAGATGATGTTCTATCATATCTTAAATACCCTGACACCCTGAGATAAATCTCAAGCTCTGTATATACATGCTCCGTCTGAAGCCATCTCAAAATCACCCTTTCATTTAACACTTTCTGGATTTCAATATTTAGGAATTAATATTACTCCTAATTTGGAAGAGCTCTTTAAAGCCAGTTATTCCCCTTTGAACACAAAAATCAACCAGAATTGATCATATTGGTCGATTCTTCCAAATTCTTTTTTCGGCAGGATCAATATCATAAGAATGAACATCCTTCCAAGATTTAATTTACTATTTCAGAATCTACTGTACCATGTTACAAATTTTTTCAAGAGGATTAATTCTTCAATTTAAAGGTATATTTGGAACTATAAGAAACCCAGACTTAAATTTTCGGTTTTGATGAAACCAAAGGAATTGGGTGGGGTTTCGCTACCCAATTTCCAATTATATTTTTGGGCTGCTCAAATCAAGCACATGTTAAGTTGGTTTATCTATAGATTTGATTCATGCTGGGTTGGGATTGAATCCACAAGATCCTTTCCCAGAATGTTACGTTCCCTACCATTTATTCATAATGTACAAAAAAATCCAACAACTGATTAGTGTTTTTACTGTAACAACTGGAAGCATGTTAAGAAATACTTATCCATTTCAGACAAGTTGTCTCTTAAGTCTCCAATTGCGCATAATCTTGATTTTCCCGCTTCCATACAGAGCATTGGCTTTTTGACTTGGAGGTCAAGAGGAGTGTCTGAATTAGGTCACTTATTTGATGACGGCCAAATGAGATCATTTCAGGAGTTAAGACAGGAATTTAATTTGCCCAGTAAAGATTTTTATAAATTCCTCCAAATACGACACTTTTTAGAGTTGCAGTTAAAAGAAGGTAATATACGATTTGATCTTACTGAAATAAAAAAAAAGCTTTTCTCTTCATGTACTCTTAAAAAATAAAAAGATCTCTGAATTATATGGATTGCTGTCCAATGTTGGTCCTTCAACCTTTGACTCTTTAAGGATGACATGGGAAAAGGACTTGGGGTCTATTCTCAGTGATGAGGAGTGGCCATCTGTCTGCTCAAATATCTTTCCCAAAAGTGCTTCAATTTCGGTTCACGAACAAAACTTTAAAGACTTTGTATTCACAGGATTTATTTAACCCCAGTTCGCCTCCATAGAATATTTCCGAATTGTTCTCAGCTATGTTTCAAATGTAACATGGAGATTGGCACAGTGATGCATATATTATTATTATGGTCAGGTACCTTTGAGTCAGGTGACCACACTGGAAAAATTAACTTGTGATTTACATCAAAAATCTGAGGTGTTCTGGCGAATTTATTTTTGCCTTTGCTCTTAAGCATTTATAGTCATTTGAATGTGTAACAAAATTTTGTTAAAAAGATAATCCCTCTTAAGAAGAGTCATTGTAAGCGGCGGGACTGCATTGAGCTGTTGGAGGGGGACGGACGAGAAAAAGAAGGAGAGAAGGTGGTCATGGTGGGACACCTTTCAACGGGCCTGATTGCTCTGCCAGTCAAATGCACAATCGGGAAGATCAAAATGCCAATAGGACTATAATTGCCTCCCCCTCGGCAAATTACACACTTTGGACTTAATCCCCCAAATCCTTCCCTCCTTGTCCCCAAACTCACCACACACACAGCCATCTGTAAAAATGGTGCAGAACATACATATAAAAATAAGTCCAACAAGGCTCAGGGGCGACACGGAAAAGCTGTGAACCCCGAGCTTTTGTGCTTATCAGCAGTAAGAGCCTAGCTCTCCTCCCCTCCCCTCCCCTCTCCTCCCCTCTCCTTCCTTCTCCCCTTCTCTCTGTCTCCTGACAGGATGTTGACACTTTTTATTTGGGCAATAAGAGAAGAAAAGTGGACTGTCTGGATAGTTTACTGTATGTATAGTGAACGGTACACGTCAGTAGATCTTAAAAGTGTGAATAAATACGGTAAATATGTGGGAAGGAAAAACAAAACCTTATCAATATGAAATTAAAGGGAGCAAGTTGGCAAAATACGTGCAGAAAAATTATCATTAAAGCTTCTTGAAGGGAAAGGAAAAAAATGAAAAGCTGGGGTATTGTGAAGATCTTGATCACATCTGTTTGTTTGGGAATCAAGAACACTAGATATCTGCTGAGCTTTGCAGGAAAACAATGTTGTATATCTAACACTAATCGCTACAGGAGCTTTTTAGGAGCAAATAATTACCTAGACATTTATACATACTGTAGTTCTCTAGAGAAAACCAAGAGCTGGAGGGCATCACAGCCATCACAGCCATCATTATCAGTACTATATGACCATATTTAATAGAGTTTTTTAGAAAACCAGACATTGCGATGGAACTTAAGGCATGACAGGTTCAAGTTCAATCCTACACATTTCAGCATGCAGCAAATAACAGCGCTACTTTAACCAGCTGTGTGCATGAAGCATACAGTACTTGCGCTTTAAAGATCCCATATATTACCATTTCTTAACATATATATATATATATATATATATATATATATATATATATATATATATATATATCCTTACATTTATTAAAATCTATTTCTATATTCTTGCTAATTCTGTAAAGTTGCGTTGCACTGTTAAAAGCACTATACAAATAAAATTCAATAGAATTAAATTGACTTGAATAGAATTTTGGTGTATTTGTAAATGAGCTACTGTTAAGCCACACTCTTGCAGAGAAGCAACCTGGGGGAGGGTATCTTCTTATATGAGGTCACAATAGGGGGGAAGTCTAATTGGCTTGTTTAAAGTGAATTTTGCATAACAGACATTCCTTTCAAAGAATAATTGTTCTAGAAACTCTATAAAATGTTCTAGAAACTCTATACTCTACATTTTTACAATCAGCTTTTAGACAATGGCAGGCTAGACAAATGGCTCCTGAAGAAAAAAAAATCTGAAAAATGTTCAGTGGGAAATGTCACTGCAGCGCTCTTGTCAATCAAAAGACATCTTGCATCACTTTACAATGTGCAATAAAAATGTTATTGCTATAAAAGATATTTTCATTTAAAAACAGTGTGGGGGGGAGAACATGTGTTCACAGTTTAAATCATTTCACAGTTTCTAATAAATTATTTTAAATCCATTCACAATGATTTTCACAGACGCTATAAATATCTAAGCCGAGTGGAAGAACGGAGTCGGGGTCACTCAGCTCTTCAGTATAGACCTACAGGTTCTTGATCTGTATAGAAACATTGATTTAGCCCAGACTTAGCAAGAAAGCCCCTTGCTCTCTCTCTCTCTCTCTCTCTCTCTGTACATGTTAGGAGGATAGGCATGCTTCTGCTGGAGTAGATGATGGCTCAGTCTTCAGCTGTGTTTACCGTCTGAGTCATCTAAGCCCTTTTAAACAAATGCCACCAAATACCATCGAATGTACTGCATGCATCATGTATTTCTCTTCTGGATTGCAGAAAGAGGGAAAGCAGATCTTAGTGAGAACTGGGGAAATAGAGAGAAAAAAAAAAACACTTTCCATCCTGGGAACTGAAACCGTCCCTGGTTCCTCTGGAGGACACATGCCTAGAGTTCCTTTAATAAAATGGAAACAGGTCAAATTTCCTAAATCTAAATCCAAAGATCTATATACATACATACAGCACTGTGCAAAAGTCTCGGGCCCCCTCATTTCTTCATATTACATTTATAAAACAAATGTTTTTTTTCTGCAAGAGGCTGCAAAGTGCCTAAAGATACAATGTAACAACCTGAGCAGCGACCTCATTTCCCCTCTCGTCTGTTCCAACCACTCAGCTTCCAGCATCACCAGTATACTAATCACCGGCCTGATCATCTGTCATCATCTGCACCTGTTTCTCACTGGTTCATGCATTAAGTTGCACGTTTTTATGCTCGAATGATTCATAGTTCACTGTGTGTGGCGTAACAAACAAAAAACATTCATGTGAAACTGCTCAGATACAGTGGACTGAAAATGAGAATCAAAAACGTCTTTCAGAAAATCTGAAGAAGTATTCCTCAAAATAGAAGACAATCTGTCTCTTTGGAAGCAAAATTTAAAGAAATGAGGGGTGGCTCAGGACTTTTAGTCAAGTATGCCACTCTGTAAAGTGGTTGTGAGCAGAGAAGCATTTCATAGTAGACATCGGACCTTAAGGGAGATGGAGTGCTATGGCAGGAGACCACGTCAGGTTTCACTCCTGCATGGAAAGAGGATAATTAAGTTACTATTTCTTGTGCTTTAACTCCAGGCCTTAACGCCTTGCACCTCCAGGTCCTGGGTTCGATTCTCACGTCAGGTTTGTGTGTATGGAGTTTGCATGTTCTCCCCATGTTTGGTGGGTTTCCTCCAACAGTCCAAAGACATGCAGATTAGGCTAACTGGCATTCCCAAATTGACTGTAGTGTGTGAATGTGAGTGTGAATGTTGCCCGGAGGTTGTACAAAATGGGAATAAACACAATGGCCACCATTGGACTCCATGGGCCCTGGTTGGACTTCAGAGGTTCCTAGATGGATCGATGGACAGATGGTGCCTTAACTGTACAGCATCTGTTTCTATATGAATGCACATACAAACATTTAGTTTCGTTGTGCCTGTGTGTTTCAGGTGGGCCGAGAACAGAACTCAAACATGGTACCTACTATCAAAGCAGAACCCAGAGAGGTCAATCAGTTCCTCAGTGTCCCAACAGGTGATCTTTCTCACACACATACACACACACACACACACACACTCACACACTAATTCTAATGTTAATGCCTCATATTCAGCCACATATTACCACTTTAGCTGATTTTTGGACTGCAGCACTGTGCAACTTAACTTGCAGTTCTTGTGATTTTGCTTCTTTAATTTATCAGCTGCCTCAATTTTAGATACACACCTCCCTATTTAGGTTCATAAATAAACTTGTCCTGTGGTGTGTGAAGGCCTCAGAGATTAAATGTGCTGAGTACATAGTGACTGTTTACAGAATCTCTCCAGGCTCACACCTTTCGGCTTATGGTGAATGGATCATTGAGGCATTGAGGGTTATTTCAGTTCATACATGGCACAGTATGTGTTTCCTGAACAGCAATCCTCAAGATGTCCAATAAACATGTAATTTCAGATCCACATTCCCATCTATAGAATCTCATTGTGTAGTTGCAGTCACCTGAGATTTAAAATGCTAAATCTTTTGGCTTTGTCATACTCCTGTGTGTATACATACACTATATAGACAAAAGGATTTATCCAAACCTGTCAGTTATTGAATTCAATCAATCAGGTCCGTTATTATCAATAAACGGCAATCGTAATACTTCAGCATACATCAAGGACATCTTGGACAATACCATGCTTCTAATTTTGTGGCAACAGTTTGGGGAAGACCCTTTTTTTAATCCAACATGACGGTGTCCCAGTGCAAAAGCAAGGACTATAAAGATATGGTTTGATTGAGTTCGGTGTGCAAGAACTTGACCGGCCCTAACACAGATCCTTGATCTCAACCCTATCAATCACCAATGGAGATTGTGAGCCAGGTCTTTGTAACCAACATCACCTGACCTCATAAATTCTCTACAGAATGATTGGGCGCAAGTTCCTACAGAAACAGAGAGCCTTCCAAGAAGAGCAAAAGGGGGACCAACTCCATATTAAAGTTTTTAATGTATTTGGACGCAATTTCCTTGCAGGTTTGGCCAAATACTTTTGTCTATATAGTGTATGAAAAGTGCTCCACATATGCATCTAATATCATCCTTATGTGTACAGGATATTTTCTGATTTAACCATAAAAACAAACTATAGTACGATATATTCTAAAAGCGCTATCTCACAGTATAGCGCTAGTACTTAGATCAGTCACTCTTTCTGGAGCTGAATAGATTATTCCTACTTATTTACACAGTCTAAAGTGGGAAAAACCACCTCACACACTCCTAATAAGTCCTAACTCCTGGTCCTAATAAGGTCTCCTAATTTACTACCCAGAGAATAGCTTTAGATCTGCACTGTGTGTTTGTCCATGTGATGAGGTCTTCATTTCCAGTAGCTGAAGTCATTCAGCTGAATCAGGAATAATGAGCTCAGAACGGACGGACCTGGCTCGGCCAGCTGTGGCTTCTGGATGCATAAATATACACTAATGTAGCGTGCCAGAGTGTTCAGTATGAAATCCATTTACACCATCTTGTTATTCTGTTTGTTCAGAGGAGCATCTGCAGCTCCCACCGACTCCTCCCAGCAGCCACGGCAGCGACAGTGACGGATCTCAGAGTCCTCATTCTCTGCCTCCGTCCAGCCCAGCCCGCATGCAGAGCCCTCATTCTCTGGTCCCCTCGAGCCCCGCCCGCCTACAGAGCCCTCATTCGCTGGCACCCTCCAGCCCCGCCCGCCTCCAGAGCCCTCATTCACTCGCACCCTCAAGCCCCGCCCGCCATCCGGCTCGGTCCTCCACAGCCATCTCATCCTCTCCACTGCTCACGGCTCCACACGTAAGAACTGTGCATTCATCACTTTATAACTTGAGATAATACAAGTAATGGACTATGGGAGGAAACCAGAGTCCCCAGGGGGAAACCCACCAAGGACAGAACATGCAAACTCCACACACACACACACACACACATACACACACATTGTCCAGAGATGAAATTCAAACTTCAAACCCTACAAGTGCAAGGCAACAGTGTTAACCACAAACCCATTGTGTGGCGTATGTCAAAAGTGTGTGTGGGTGTGTGCTTGTGTATACACACACGTACATAAACACATGGAAGGTAGTTCAAGGTAAATCATGAATGAAGGTGTAAACATTTACACAAGACTTCAAGTACAGTACAGCGATGAGACAGTAAAACAGTCGAACAGTGCAAACGTTTTAAAGAAGACGTGCGTCCGTGAATGACGATACCGACTGACGTGTCTCGAAGATCACTACAGTCGTTCCTATGAAAGCATTTCAAATAAATGATTATTTATCAACCATCTTCATCAGTTACAATGACACATTCAGGGACGCATTCATTCACAGTTTGAGTTTTTGTTGCGCTACTGCTTTCTGTCTGTTTTTCGCTTACCGCCTCTTTAATTTTTCTGGTGTTTGTGCTGTACAGAAGTTACAGGGCACGTCAGGTCCACTGATGCTTACAGAAGAGGAGAAGCGGACGCTGATGGCTGAAGGTTACCCCGTCCCTAACAAACTCCCGCTGACCAAGACGGAGGAGAAAGCCCTGAAACGAGTGCGCAGGAAAATCAAAAACAAGGTTCGCTGGCAAGGCTTTAAATGACCACATGAAATTTATGTTCGCTTCAAGCGTTCTGAAGTGGAAGATTGGAAGCAGCTCTCGCTTCGACCAGAGAAACACAGCCATTTAATTAAGCGTCATTCTTTCTGTCCTTACTCATCCGTTTCTCTCTGGCTCTCGTTGTTCAGATCTCAGCGCAGGAGAGCCGGCGCAAGAAGAAGGAGTATGTGGAGTGTCTGGAGAAAAAGTACGAGCCAAGCTCCCTGCTACGCTCTCTCTCTCTCTCTCTCTCTCTCTCTCTCTCTCTCTCTCTCTTCTATGGTTCATCCTCTTTGTCTTTTATGTTATCATCTTATCATTCTGTCTTCTGTCCATCTTCTTTTACTTCCTCTTCTTCTTCCATCCTGGCACATATCCTTTCCTTCCTTTCCATCTTTCCATCCACTCTCTCTCTCTTTCTATACACACACACACACACACACACACACTCACACACACACATGTTTCAGTGTTGTGAGGATGTCTAAAAAAAGTTTTTAGATAGATAGATGGTCAGAGACACAGAAAGACAGATAGATAGACAGAAAGACAGACAGAAAGACAGACAGATAGATAGATAGACAGACAGATAGACAGACAGACAGACAGACAGATAGATAGATAGACAGACAGATAGACAGACAGACAGACAGACAGATAGATAGACAGAAAGACAGACAGACAGACAGATAGATAGATAGATAGATAGATAGACAGATAGATAGACAGAAAGACAGACAGACAGACAGACAGACAGACAGATAGATAGATAGATAGATAGAAAGACAGATAGATAGACAGAAAGACAGACAGAAAGACAGATAGACAGACAGACAGACAGACAGACAGCTAGATAGATAGATAGATAGACAGACAGACAGACAGACAGACAGACAGACAGATAGATAGAAAGACAGATAGACAGATAGATAGATAGATAGATAGACAGAGAGATAGATAGATAGATAGATAGATAGATAGACAGAGAGATAGATAGATAGATAGATAGACAGAGAGATAGATAGATAGATAGACAGAGAGATAGATAGACAGATAGAGAGATAGATAGATAGATCGACAGATAGATAGATAGATAGATAGATAGATAGACAGATAGATAGATAGACAGATAGATAGATAGATAGACAGATAGATA
>JAQMYJ010000023.1:14502647-14526946 GCA_030014305.1 Clarias laeviceps
TAGCAACTGGGTGGAATTGGACACTACAAAAATAAGGGGAGAAAATCGGAAAAATTCGGAAAAAGGGGGATAAAGTTAAAAAAAAAAGAAAAGACATGTAAATGAAGTGAAATATGAAATAAAAAGACAATAAACCTAGCTTAATCTTAATTTATGATTCCTCTTGGCACCGGCTGCCACAACGTGCTACCTCTTCACTAAATCTTGCACGTAAAATCACTTCAATTGGCTGACGCTAACAAGTTTTGAACGACGCCCGGATGTACGTGCAACTTAGCCGCGTTCAGCTTGGTTTGTTCGCTCATATGCCGAAAATCCTTCAAATCCAGAGGCAAACTTCTTTTAAAGTTTCAGTTCTTAAGGCAAAAATTTGTAAAATGTGTCCGTATGCCGGGGGACCGCTTGTACTCACATTTGTTAATTCTTTTTAAAACACTCTTATCAACCTCGATATGATCTTTTCTTTTCTTTTCAGACAGCATGATCCTGACGGAGGGGCCGAATTTTTCTAACCCCTCTGAGCGGAGCTGCCTACGTCACGCAGGCCTCCGCTGACCTCTGACCCCCACACCATCCAGGCCCTACCCTCAGTGGCGCTCCCTAGTGTTACCACTCTTTCACCCCCACAAAACCCCGTCATCGAGACGTCATACACCACTCTCAGACACGCAGCCTGAACACACACCTATGTGCAAAAGAAGAGAATCCCAGAGAGGAGAGAAAAGACGAATGGGAGAACGATCGGGAAGGAGGGAGGGGAAAAGAAGAGCCGTTCTTCTGTCTACACTCATAACAAATTAGCATTCTTTCTAAGATCCTAAGATTCTTCTTCCTCTCTGTTCCCTTTTGATAAAAGAAAAAAAAAAACATTAGTGGTGTAATCACAGGTCCCTGATGTCCTGAGCGTCATTTCTTTTTGTTTTATGGGCCAAAAGTGTTAAATACAAACGGCATGATGTCGGTCCATCTTGACTGGGCGTGGCTCAGGCTCTGAGAATTTCACTCCATCAGACTTTTCCCAGATCTTTTACCTCGTTAAAGCATGAATCTAATCAGAAATGTGAGTATTTCTCAAAAAAGCAGCTAATCGCCTTGATTTGTTTGAACATCTACATCCTGATATCTTTCGCCCGTGGACCCGTGTCACGTTTAATACTTTTGGCACCACATTCATCTGTCACCAGCAGTGTAATTCTTTTTAGTCTTTGTAAATTGTAATCCCACCTAAGAACAGTTGATGCATTGAGTTAAAGCTGGACTGCACTTGTTTTGCACTAGGAAAACGAATTGATTTAAGTGCCTTCGAATTCTTTCTTTCTTCTTTTCCTTCTTTTTTTTTCTCCACATGGTCATATTTAAGATTGACTATTTTCTTAAACTCCAGTCTTCTCTTTTTCGATTCCTTCCTAGATAGCTTACTGAGAATTAATAAAGGTATTTTTATTATGTTTGTTTATTTTGTTTTGTACTATTTTAAATTTTTTCAAAGATCTAGATGCATTTGTACTGAATTTAAAGTATCCATAATATATTCTAGTATTGTCAGCATTCCAAAAAGAGCATATTTATTTTATGCAAAAAAAAAAAAAGTTAAAGTTTGTGTTCTGTTTGTTTTTTTTGTTTTTTGTTTTTTAAATAATTGCTATGGATGATGTAAAAATTTACATGATCTTTCTTTGTCATAACTGTTAAACAGTTTTTGTGTTATCTTTATTCTGTATAAAGAAAAGAAAGTTTTGTATATAGGGTGGTTGGAACCAGGACAATCAGCAGTAATGCCGTTAGAATAGTTATCTCCTTACTTTCTTTCTTGCAGAATATTGTCTTTTTGAAATGAAATAAAATGAAATAACAGTGTAGCTACAATCTTACGTACAATTATGCAGCCGTGAAACCTTGTAACATCTGCAAATTCCGGATATTTGTTAATAAGATGATGAACCACATCAAGCTGCTGTCCATGACATGATTTCAGTGTGTTTTCTATAACCGCTATAGTTTATCCAATAGTTCCAACTTTGTTCTGTTTAATTTTGCAAAATGTCAGTCAGTGTACAGTATAAATTTTCAGTAACTTTGCATCTTCATAAATACATTAGTCCATTAGGGCTAAAGCCTGGATCAATACTTGGTTCCGAGTTAAAAGGGTTGCCTTGGATTTTGCTTTAGATTTGCGTCTAATAATAATACATGGATGAAATGCTTAAAAAAACCTCGACCTCTCAGTGTGATTATTGTTGTTACCGCCTGTGTCCTCATCCTGATTGTTGCCTTTTGTACATATGACATTGATGGTCGATTCTATCTGTAAATATGGAGGATGTATTTTTATATTTCTGATGCGCTCTGGTATTCACTATGCGCCTACGGTGGGGGTTGTGGACCTGATGCTGAACTTTGGCACTGTTTCGCTTTCTTGCTGCATGTGTCTCTCTCTCTCTCTCTGTGCTTTGAAACGTCTGTCTGTTTCTGTCAATATTATACCAAAGTAGAGTTAGAATGAAGCAAAATACAAAAATTTGCAGAAGCAACCCTCTGTCTCCTTGTGGTTATTTATTCCTATTTTTATAATACATGTATAAAAGGTCGAAGCGGGACGGAGTTTATTATAGACATAAAACCTGCAGCGTGACGGTCCGTGAAGCAGTTTAACAGGTTTTTAGAACGTAGGGTTTTTTTGAGTGTAGGATTACAGTGTGATCACTAGGGGTCAGTCACTTTCAGCTTTTAAAGGTCAGTTATTGCAACAGTACTCACTCATGGTCTATACCAGTGGGGTGGATTTATTATTATTATTTTTTTTTTCAATTTATAACTTTAGTAATTTTTGACCTATGCTGTGTTGCCAGCACATACCTGTTTAAGAGTTTAATTAACCCAGTCATTTTTACAAATCTCCTTAGTTTTTGTTTTTTTTGCTTATAATGTAATAGCAATCATTTGACTTTATTTTTTTGTTTAGACATGAATGCAATTAAAATATAAGGGACTTTAATTACAATAAGAACTTTTATAGCACTGGCTGAACAGCTGGTTCTGTTTACACTCACTGACCGCTGATCTGATCTGTTCATCCAACCATGTGTCATGAAATAATGCGAATGCAGGTCAAGCATCAACTTCAGTTAATGTTCAAATTAAACATTAGAATGAGGAAAAATATGCGCTCTCTGTGATTCAGTAACTGTGATGTAGTTTTCAGTTTGAGGCTTTCTGAAAGATCTCCTGATATTTTTACAGAACAGTCTCTAAAGTTCATACAGGAACTGGAATGGCTGCGAAAAATAAAATAACTGGTGAATAAAGGTAGTTGAAGAGTGTAAAAAATAATAAATACAACGAATAATAACAAATAAATATATAAATTATTAAATAATCTCGTGGCTCTCCTATCCTGAAGCCATGGCTGGTGTGTAACTTAAGTAAGCAAGGAAGGAAGGAAGGGGAGAAGGAAGAAAAGAAAAAAGGAAGGAAGGGGAGAAGGAAGAAAAGATGAAGGAAGGAAGGAATGAATTAAGGGGAGAAGGAAGGAAAGAAAGGTAAGAAGGATGGAAGAAGGCAAGGAAGGAAAGAGGAAAGGAAGTTGAGAAGGAAGGAGGGAAGGAAGGGAAGAAGTAGGGAAGGAAAATAAGGAAGGAGAGAAGGAAGGAAAGAAGGAAGGAAGGAAGGGGAGAAGGAAGAAAAGAAAAAAGGAAGGAAGGGGAGAAGGAAGAAAAGAAAATAGGAAGGAAGGGGAGAAGGAAGAAAAGATGAACGAAGGAAGGAAGGAAGAAAAGAAGGGGAGAAGGAAGGGAAGAAAGGTGAGAAGGATGGAAGAAGGGAAGGAAGGAAAGAGGAAAGGAAGTTGAGAAGAAAGGTGAGAAGGATGGAAGAAGGGAAGGAAGGAAAGAGGAAAGGAAGTTGAGAAGGAAGGAGGGAAGGAAGGGAAGACGTAAGGAAGGAAAATAAGGAAGGAGAGAAGGAAGGAAGGGGAGAAGGAAGAAAAGAAAAAAGGAAGGAAGGGGAGAAGTAAAGATAAAAGGAAGAAAGGGGAGAAGGAAGAAAAGAGAACAAAGGAAGGAAGGAAGGATGGGGAGAAGGAAGGAAAGAAAGGGGAGAAGGATGGAAGGAAAGTAATAAGGAAGGAAAATAAGGAAGGAGGGAAGTCAAGACAAGTCAAATTTATTTATGCAGCTCACAACACAGTTGACCAAAGTGCAGTGAAATCCTAAAATAGGAACTAAGGAATTATTTAATGATTAAATAATAATGAAAAATGTTTAAAATGCCACAAGCATCACTTTTATCGTGTTATATTTCTAATCCTGCCGATACATTTAATGCTGCTGTTGTTTCTCAGTAATGATGTTTGACTTACACACACACACACACACACACACACACACACACACACACACACATAAACATAAAGTAGGCCTTCACCCACTCCAGCACCAGATGGACTACATGAATGCTGCATAATAGACTCGACTTATTAAAAGGTTAAGCCTCTTACAGAACACTCAACACACGGGAATTCCTACAGGAGGCTGTTGGAGGGGTCATAGATCTAAAAATAAATCCGAATCGATCTTTTTTTCTAGTCTGTGTCTGGAATTTACATATATGATTCATCATCTCATCACCAAGGATACATTTCAGTTTAATTTAAAATAGATACCCAAAAGGACATTTACATACTGTATATCTTCATAGAACTCGCTTGTCTTTTCAAGAAAATATCCTTTTGTTATTTCTGTCCATCAAAAAAAATTTAATGAGTTCAAGAATATATCGCAATTTTTTTTGAGGTTTATTGTTTTTGTACTGTATAATCGCTACAATCACTGGAATGAAGGAATTACCAAAGGGTGAGGAGAATAAACCATAGAAATGGTGGACACTCGTGGAATGCCTCTCGTCCAATCAGATAACTCGGTTGGAACAAATTAGTTGTACTACAGGTGTTAGCACAGGGCACCCTCATGCCTGATGTGTAACAGCTGTGCTATATCCAGCAATACAGCTCTCCCTCTTGTGTAATATCGCTTTAATGTACGGCGGTACAAAGGTTACTACAATAAATTTATTAGCTCTATATTATCTTACATAAAATCTCAAAATATAGACATATCTTATGAATTAGGAATATTATTGTTTTTCTTTACAGACATGCAGCTTTCCTAGAATATTGTCATCATCATCACCATCATCATCAAGCCAATCTATCACAGCTCTCTCTTACACACACACACACACACAAACTCTAGGGAATTTGGAAATACCAGTTTACCTAACCTGCATGTCTTTGGATTGTGGAAGGACACTAGAGCACCAGAAACCAAAACCAAAAATGTTTCTAGACTAGTTTTGTAAATAACAGATTTTTGCCAGCAGATGGCAGCAGAATACACAGGAAGCACCGATCTTCACAAGTCAGTGTTCCAAAAGACATCGTCCTGTGCACATTGATAGCTGTGCAACTGGTGCTATTCTGACCCCATATTCTGCTTCTTCATCATGGACAGCAAATTAGAGCAAAGAGTGAATGCGAAATTCTGTGTGAAACTGGAAGAATTTGCCGCAGAGACGCTTGACATGATTCAGCAAGTTTATGCCGATTCGAGGTGTTTTGAGTGGCATGAACGCTTCAAGAGTGGAAGAACATCGCTGATGACATGACAATGTCAACTCATGACAATGTCAAAACCATTCAGCAACTTGTGCATGATGATTGTCGGAGAACAATCCGTTGTCGTTGTGTCATATGGAACAGTCCAGGTCATCCTCACATGTGATTTGAACCGTGTTGCTGCCAAGTTCATCCCCAGGCTGCTGACCCAGGAGCAGAAGGAACATCTTGTCGAAGTCTGCCAAGTCAGCGTGCCGTGGATGACCCGTCCTTCATGTCGAGGAACGTTACAGGTGTTTGGACCCTTAGACAAAACAACAGTCTTTACAGTGGAAGAGCCAATCATCTCCATGATCAAAAAAGGGCGAAGCAGGTCTGTAGCTCGACCAAGTGAAGTCGTCAAGCTCATTGTCTTTTTCGACATTCGTAGCGTTGTGCATCAAGAATTCATCCCCAGGGGCCTGAATGTCAATAGCACATTCTACTGCCAGGTTTTAAAGTGAAACTTTTGGGTAAACCCTCGTACATGTACATATGTACGTGTTTCTTTCTTTAGCCGGAAATGTAATCAATACTGTTGATTCCAGATGGTGATCATTAGATCGGGCTGTGTAAGGGAAAGAGACATGCATTGGTACTCACTGCCTCCACACTCACACAATAGATATAAATATTCCACTGAGAGGTGGAGAAAAGAAACAAAGGACGAAACTACAGCTGCCTCTCTTCCACCTACACAAAACACTCACAGTTCCTCATACCATTTATGTCTGTGCGTCTGTGTGTGAGGGGTGTGTGTGTGTGAGAGGTGTGTGTGTGTATGAGAGGTGTGTGTGTGTGTGAGAGAGAGAGGTGTGTGTGTGTATGAGAGGTGTGTGTGTGTGTGTGTGAGAGAGGTGTGTGTGTGTGTGTGTGTGTGTGTGTGTGTGTGTGTGTGAGAGAGGTGTTTGTGTGTGTGTACAGTATGTCTGTGTGAGAGAGAGACTACTGATGTAAACTGATTAATATTTACTAGTCGATTCCGGACAGTGATCATCAGTGTAGTAAAGTAAACTGGTTAATAGTCATTGTGGTGGACACTCGCTAAAACATTCCCTCACTCGGTCCGATTTTCACAGAAAGGGTGGGAGGCGCAGTGAGAAAACACACACTGCTGAATACTTGTTGTTTACTGCAAAATAAATGACTACATTAATGTATCTATTACATGTAAATATCTAATAGTGTCTCACAACATTCTCTCACTCACTCAGTCACTCTCTTACTCAGTCTCTCCCCCATTCACTCATTCAATCATTCTCTCCTACATTCACTTATTCACTCACTCCCTCACTCACCCACTCACTTACTCCTTCATTTCTTCACTCTCTGCCTACCCCCCTACCTCCCTCCCTCCCTCCCTCTCTCACTCATTCACTCTCTTTTTCATTCACTCACTCTCTCCCTCACTTACACTCTCACTCACTCACTCACTCTGTACCACTCACTCACTCACTTTCTCTCTGTCACTATCTCAGACACCCTCTCTCTCCCTCATTCACTCACTCACTTTCTCTCTGTCACTATCTCAGACACCCTCTCTCTCCCTCATTCACTCACTCATTCACTCCCTCACTCACTCATTGAATCACCACAAAGACAAAGACTGAACATTCCTGTAGATTAATATTTCTGTCATTATTGTCAGACATGCTATGGTTCCATTAACTTACACAATTAAGAAAAAAAAATTTAAAGAACAGAACATGCAGACCAATTTTAATAAAGTCCTGGACAATATTCACATAATAAAACCGACATAAATGCAGTGGATGGTAAGTGACGGTAATAATAACTACAGGCAAAACTACACCAATGCTCTTAATAAGAACTCACTCACTCACTATACCGCTTTATCCCGACTCATGACACACACACACACACACACACACACACACACACACACACACATACACAGCATTTTGATTGTGTTTTGCCTCCTGAATGTGCTGATGTATCGGCCCTGCTTGTGTTTTGTGCTGCGCTATTGATGTACCTAGTTGTGTAAGCTGGGACAGAGCATGTGTGTAATCCAAGACCTCTGAGTCAGAAGCTTCAGGCACTCAAGAGATCGATAGTTGCTCTATCTCTCTTTCAAGGGTCATAAGAGATAAAACTGATTTGCACCACAGTTAGATTTTTGCTTACATCATTCACCTGTAATGTTTACAGGAAGAGAGTACACACTATTTAAAGAGAGTACGTCAGCTTTTTGTTCTACACAAAGCAGCTTCAGTTATGGGAAAGAACTGAAACGATAAAGCGAAAGTGAAAACATATTTAGCATTTCAAGATCACAATGTATATATATATATATATATATATATATATATATATATATGAGTAACAATGACAAACAAAAACAAAAAATATACACTTATACCAGTATGAGAATTTTGATCCTAAGATTAACTTATGCAGTTAACTTGCGTAAAAAAATGCATAAAAATCTAATGAAATTTCAAACTACCATCCTACATGAACTCTATCCACCTTTTTTTATTAAAAAGTGTTTGGTACCACATTGCCTCTTAAACCCCAAGTCATGCGACTAAGTAGGCCTTTCTTGAAAAAAGAAATGCAATTATTTTAGGGGGATTTGTCACACCCTGACACACTCATACACTCATTTACGAGCACGCCAATTAGCCTAATCTGCATGCCTTTGACCTGTGAAACCGGAGTACCTGGAGGAAACCTACCAACTATGGGCGAAAATGCAAACTCCATGCACACAGAGATGGGAATCGAACTTGGCCGGGGATCGAACCCGGAACCGGACCTGGTCATGTTATACAAATTGTTTAAAAAAAAGACATATTTTAATCACTGTTTAAACATGCATCCATTAAAATGAGTCTGCATTTATTGTGAGTATTTGAGGTACAATATAATCAGAATGAAGCTTTAAATGCAGCAAACTATGAGCGGCGTTCAAGTCAAACCTGGATGAAGATTGACATTTACAGGCGACTTGAAGAACAGTACGCCGATGAGATTCTTAGCTGCACTAAAACATTAGAACATGGCAGAGATTTTAAAGTAGGCCGCACGTCCGTGAATGACGATCCTGGCCGAGGTGGCACGGAGCACACTGCAGTCGTTCCTGTTAACATTTAGCGAGTGGAACGCCTGATTCTTACACAATCATTCACGAACAGCAGTTTCACATTACTGGAGCTCAGCTGGGAGTTATTGCCACATCCCTGTATAGTCCTGACCTCAGTCCAAGACATTTCACATTGAAGGAGTTCCTGAGATTCCGGAGTTTGTGCCTCATGCAGGCTGTGCGATCGTGGCTCCGGAGTACTGAGACAACTTTCTACCTTGATGGTATCCAAGCACTTGAGAACACTGGGATAAGCGCATTAGTGTACAGTAGCAGGAGATTATATAAAGAAATAAAGGGAGTTTTTACTCTCATTACTGTGTTCTGTTGTTCGGCACTATCAGAAGTCCCTTGTAAAACTAGTTTAGAACAGGGCCGCTCATATTCTCATTATCATAAGCTATTATAAAGTGCGGTATAACTGCAGACATAGTGTACTGTATACTCACGGTCACTCAACTGGCTAAACCTGTTTCTCTGTAGGATCTGATATTCACTCTGCCCCCTTCATTACCCTGTTGAAGATCACTGCCACACAATGTCATGTATAGACCTGCAGAACAAAACCAAAAGTCACTGGAATATTCTAGTGTTTAGTATTTTTTCCACAAGTTATAAATATAATACCTAAACACTACTTTTTCATATAACAGTACAAACCGATAGTGAAATACTGAACACAAAAATACAAAGCTTATAGTAGGAGAGCAAAAGCTGTCTGTGCAAAAAAAAAAAGGTACTTACATTACAATATCAATGCATTTACATTTTCAACAAAGAACCGATTTGGGCATTTGAGAATTCAAGCGTTTAAAAAAAAAAAAAAAAAAAAAAAATCATTTTATGTAACAAGCCTCTTTTTATAAGGCGTGTTTGTTGGCAGTTGCACAATTTTCTCTTAAATGACTAAAGGAGTTGAAAGCAATAGTGTAGAAGTTGTTTTTATGCATGTTATGTGCAAATACAAAAAACATGCTGGGTTAGTGGTAAACAGGGTTGGCGTGTTGAAATCTCTTCTCCGGTGAAGTTTTCGTCTTCTCCTCGTGCATTATTGGTTTCCTCCAGGTTTTCCGGTTTCCCCCACAGTCCAAAGAAAGACATTTTAAATTTGTGTGCACATTGTTCTCCGAGTTCTCTGGGATAGGCTCCAAGGCCCCCAAGACCCTACACAGGATAATGGATGAATGTAGAAAAATATGTTTAACTACCATTTATGAAGTAAATTGCATGACATCATAAGGACATAACATATTTTGTTATTAATAATTTACTTTCAGTTTATAAGTTGGGATGCAGTGTTTAAGGTTCAAAGGCAGACAATATTAAAATATCACAGAAGAATGAGAGAACTCAGTTTTCTTCTTCCCATGATTTTCAGGAGGGATTGCACTACCTAGTGAACATGTGCCTTGTGGAATATTCAGGTTAAGTTAAGTTAAGCCTTTATTTGTCACATATAAATTACTACACAGTGAAATTCTTTCTACGTAAATCCCAGCGTAACTGGGGTCAGAACGGAGGGTCAGCCATAATACAGCACCCCTGGACAGGGTTAAGGGCCTTGTTCAAGGGCACAACAGCGGCAACCTGGGGCTCAAACCACCAACCTTCCGATCAGTAACTCAGAGCCTTAACACGATGAACCACCACTTCTCTAATCCATGCTCCAGATGAGGCTTGAACTCACAACATTGGCATCACTTCACCTGTACTGCTGTATAAGTACCGCGCGCCAACTGATTGTGCCAATGGACCTCTACGTGTTGCATCAGGGAAGAGTGCGAACGCAGTCCCCCACTATCAGAAATTATGCAGTCCAGATTCCCACATTTAGGGAATTCGCAAGGGTCAGCACAGCCTGAGTGCAATGGCTGAGCATCGCCTTGGGTGAACCACCTTCTTGATCATGGTATCACCCCTGCCAGGTAAATATCACCCCTGCCAGGTAATAGGATTAAAGGCATTAACATTTTTCTCAAGTCTCATATACACTCACTCACTCAAATATCATCTATACTGCTTCATACAGGGATGTGGGAGGCCTGGAGCCTATCCCAGGAGGCCTAGGCATGAAGCGAGGTACACCTTGGATAGTGTGCCAATCCATCACAGGGCACACACACATTCACACACTAAGGGTAATATGGGAATGCCATATACAGTAGTCTCAAAATTATATTCAAAACACTGATGCTTGCCTACAAAGTTAAAAACATCCCAGCACCCACTTACCTCTCAGCTCTAATCACACCCTGCACCACGTTTCCTCCAATCCTCTAGCACTGCTTGACTGGTCCCATTATTCCTCAGGGATCGAGGAAGACATGTGTCTAGACTGTTTTCTGTTCATGCACCTATAGCTGAGTCACTGGCGACCTTTAAGCAATGATTGAAGACCTATGTGTTTTATATTTGGGTTAAGTACTTTTTGTAAATCGATCTGGATAAGTGCGTAAATGCCTAAATGTAATCTGCATGTCTTTAGTTGGAGGAAACCAACCAGGCATGGGGAGAACATGCAAACTACATGCACACAGATCCAAGGCGGGTTTCAAACCCAGACCCTGGAGGTGCAAGGCCACCGTTTACATATATATGCATGTATGCAATATGTAATATATTTTATTACTAAATGTATTGCTATACTCACTCACTCACTCACTCATCGTCTATACCGCTATATCCTGTATTCAGGGTCGCGGGGCCTATACCATGAAGATTAGGGCACGAGGGCACTACACCACTGTGCCGCCATATTCCTATACATTATATATAAATGATAACATTAATGACATGATAAATTATTAATACTATGTTAACATTCTACACATCACACTAATTATTGAATATAACTCATATATTTAATACAACCTTGTGGCTGACTATATCACAAATCTTGTATATACAAGTGACACATATATATATATATATATATACAGTATGTATTATAGATAACCTTTTCCAGAAGGTTCCACAGGCTGTACCTGAGCTCAGTGAGTGCGCGAGCTCTAACCGCCTTTCTTGTTGAGCAAGAGCAAGCAGGTGAGAGCTGGGCCAGTAAAGGGCGGGGCAACAGAGATGCCCGCATTTGATTGGCTGACTGGTGAGGGATTAGGCAGGGGGCGGGGTGTTGAAGCGCAGTCGTGCGTCGCGGGATTGTGTATGTGCCAGTTTCACCTGGAGTGGACGAGTGCAGTGGATAAACTCTAAAGAAAAGTGTCGAAGTAACGCTAGCTGTCATTTCTCTCCTGCACTAAACACGCCGCGGCTCCCAGTTCCGCTCTCCTGTGCCACTTTGTATCGAGTTCCAGGACGGAGTTGACATGGCAGAAGCGAGCGAGTGCAGCCGAGGCGCCTGGACCCGGGCAGCAGAGACTCCATCCCCGGCTTCGGTTCCGTCTCCAGCCGACTCGGTGGTGCTGGTGATGGCGCCCGCACTCGAGGACGTCGCGGAGGAAGAGGACGTGTTTGTGCTCCAGCAGGACGGACTGAAACAACTGGAGACCGACTTCCTTCCTCTCACCATCCGTAAACAGGTGTCGTACAGGTGAGCAGCAGTGCGCACTAGCACCCTAACCAGTGTGTGTGTGTGTGTGTGACAGTGACAGTGCTTCTACACACACGTGTACTGTAAGAAGTTATTTCTCATCTTCCTTGCAGCATATTAATACACAGTAACACTACTAAACAGCATTATTTATGCACTAACCAGGATGTCACTACTACAGCTACAATCATCACAGGGAAAAATAAATAAATATTGACACCCCCATTATGGATCCTCCCTTTAAATTCTATCCACTTTTATTTGTATAGCACGTTTTTAATAATGCTCGTGGTCAAAATCATCAAAGCTGCTTTACAGGATCAAAAGAAAATCAGTATGAAATAGTGATCGCACCACCAGGGTCCGGGTTCGATTCTCGCATCGTGATCTGTACTGTATGTATGGAGTTGTTTGCATGTTCTCAGTGTGCTTAGCAGGTTTCCTCCCACATGCAGATCAGACTAATTGGCGTTCCTAAATTGCCCGTAGTGTGTGAATGAGTGTGTGTGTGTGTGTGTGTGTGTGTATATATATATGTGTGTATGTACCCTGCCTCGTGGAATAGGCTCCAGGCCCCTGGATAGTGAGTCAGTGAGTATGGAATGTGAGAAAATATGTATGAATCAAAATCTCTGATAAGTGCTGGTGCTGAGGGTAAACAAAAAAAAAAAATCCTGAAATGGCAATGGGAAGAAACCTAAAAAGGAACCAGACTCAACAGGGAACCCTTCCTCATTTTATTGATATCATATTACAGGAATTGATCTGCAGTTATACTGAGTGTCCGGCGGCTGGAAGTTCGATAGAAAAGATGTGTTTAAGTTAATTAACCTTGGTTATTGGAGGTTCAGGTACAAAAACTGTAGGAATTTCAGCCCTGAACTATTGAGCAACTGCAGTTCCAAGTCATTAGAGAACAGCTGTCTGCATCAGGCGAGACCAGAACCGTCTTCATGGTAAAGTGGATCCGTCCACAGTCACCACATGCATTGCTAACAGACCACACGGGGCCTATGTGTGTCGAAATCTCCGACTAGAAGCGGGGCATCAGGATGACTCAGTCGGGACAGGTTAAATCTTCCTCTCCTACATCCCCCCAGCTGTACACTGTACACACAGAGCAAGTGAGGTGTTTTTAAGCCATGATTCGCTTTATATAAAAGTATGCGCTTATTTGTGTACATATTTTTTTTTATCATCACTGAAATATCATTAACCATCACTGACAATGTTACAGAACTACACTGTACATATTCACAACTTTTAGTCATATAAAATCACAGGGATGAGAAATAACCCTTGTGAAAAGGCTGCATTGTTTAACGTTCCTATTTCATTCAACTGACCCTGAGCAAGAACACTGGAGCAGTGCCTTTAAGGCGTAGTCGACTAAAAGTGTATGTTCTGTGTCAGAACTGCTGGAAATGATTAGGATTATGTCACACACACATACACAAAAACACCAACAGATTAGTGCTGAAGAGGAGTGTGCATTTACTGATGCACATAAGGGAGAAAAAATATCCTTAATACCTCTTTTCTTTTTTTTCTGTTTGGTGCGGAAATATAATCGATTGCTGATCATGTGCAGACAGTCACGTGATCACGTGTCACCTCTACTCAACTTTTTATATATTTTAATTTCCGAAATGCATTGCTAAATAATTGATTCTGTCCCATGCTGTTGGGATTAACACACGACAACGCCACAGATTATTCCAAGGATGCTGCTAAAGCGAAAGCACTAAATTCAGATGACCTTTTCATTTGCATAACAGCGGCAGTTTTGACGGCACATTAGCTCATTACTTGGGTCATGTCATACTGTAGCGTAGTCGTGCAGAGGCAGACATGAGCTCTAATGAGGAGACGGGTCGGGGGGTGACTGTCTTTAAAAAGAGTGTAAAAAAGGCAGGGCATTAATGGAGAAAACGAGCACAAATCAAACACTGTCCCTTTAACACCACAGCAGTTTCATGTGGATTAAGTTAAATGTCCAGATGAGTAACATCGCGTTAATCATGTGAAATATTCAGAATGATCCTCTGTTGATTCAGAACTCGCAGCTCTTTAACTGGTGTGTCATCTGGCTGCTTTTCGGCTCTCTTGGATTTTTCCATGATACCAAACGCTTTTTTTTTTTAAAGTCTCGACTATTAGTTGTCTTAGTCTTAGACTAAGTCTTAAACCCTTAGATCCTTGACCCTTAGTTAAGGTGGCTTTGAGTTGGAGTAGAAATTTACAGTAGAGTTTATTGCATTTTTTTTTCTCTTGCACACACACACACACACACACACACAAGTTAAACCAAAACATTGCAATTTCTTGACAGGCCCTAACAAACTCCCTAAGATTTTTCATTTCCTTTTTTTCTTCAAGTTCAGGATTTATTGACTCCATATTTGGCCTCATGCCACATCTTTGGGTGTCAGCTGACAATAATTTGATTCTGACGTTCCTTTGGCAAATGTGACCGCATGTACGTTTGTGTGTGTGTGTGTGTGTGTGTGTGTGTGTGTGTGTACAGAACCATTCTCATTAAGCAGAGCACACACGTCCTGTCCACAACTAGAACGTCTGTGTACAACATCCCCGGCAGACACGTTTATTGCGTGTTCTTATCTTCAATGAGGTTTTATTTTATTTAGTTTTCGAAGATGTGATCACACCAAATCTTTCTTAGCTACCTCAATTTGTCTCCATCAGCAAAAGTGGACTTTATGTATACAGTATCAACTAAAACACCTTTCCTGAATCGATTTATCTGGAATCACCCAAATGAGGACGGCTTGCCATTTGTCTCTTTTGGTGTTGTCTCACCGACAAACTGAGAGTTATAATTTATCCTTTTTTTTTATTGTTAAAAGTGCTAAATTGGATTAAATAAGAATTTTTTTTATTGTGCATTATATAGCTTTCTAAGAAATGATCTTTCAGTCTCGTATCTTTCCATGTGCGCTTTATATAATTATGACTAGGCCTTGTACTTGAAGCTGTGCGCAGCATTGCGAGGGAGCATCTGTGTGTGTTTAGTGATTCCGAGTACACCGAGCCATGCTTTGAGTACGTCTTATGTAACCGGATGAGAGGAACGCGGGGTGATCCTAGACTTTTTTTTGTCGTATAAATATGCAAAGGTTAAGATTGACCCAGCGTCTGTGCCAGTCTGCTCCTCTCTATGCCCACTCAAAACCTGGTAGAATGGCTGAGAGCAGGAGGTGGGCATTCAGGAGAGCACAATGCCCTGTACTGGTGTCAAACTCCCTGCCGATTCACTTACTACAGCTACAGATGAGTCACTGTGAGAGAGAGAGAGAGAGAGAGAGAGAGAGAGACTGAGGGAAAAGAACAAGAGAGCGTGAAGGTGGGGGAAATTCACCAGAGACGGATTGACGGGGAATGAACTCAAGAGGAGAAATCAATACACGATTTAGAGCAGCAGTGTGAAAAAAGGTCAGTCTCTTGCTCATGATGTAGGAAACCACTAGGAGCCCAATAAAATCACATAATGACATAATGTCCGTGCTGCTAATAACTGAGCAGGAGTCAATTATTCGAACACAACGGGTAAAACACACCAGAGATCACTCAGCCACTGTGAACCCATTAGTCAGAAGCACAGTGATATAAACATGAGATGTAGAAATGACATGCAGTACTGTTTGTTTCCCCTCATACTGTGTTTTTAAAAAAAAAAATTTAAATATAGTGAGATTTTTTCAGTCTAATGTTAGTAAGCATGTGCTAATAGAAACGTTTTCTTTCTCATCTGTCTTGCTGGTTCATGACGCTGCAATAGTCTCAGAGGTTCTGTTCATTGTAGAGCAATTTGTGGAAGATATACTTAAGATCATCTTAAGTCCCCTTAGGACCCACTTTTTCAAAATGACAAACCATCACAACCCAATTCAGAATAGGCATTAATCATAAGAAACGTTTATATGTGCATAAATGCAGGCTACTGATCATTTCCACATTAGGGACGGGAATCACCAAGTTATACAGAGTCAGTCAAAAAAATTTATACACACTTCAACAGTTGTTATCTCTGACTTTTTTTAAACCTCGAATTGAATTATGGAATTATTCTCGTGAATTATTTTCTTACAATTCTACACAAAAATAGCAGGGAATTTGCTTCTACTACACACAACGCTGTCCTGTTTGTTAATGTGTGAATAGTTTAGAACACACCACCTGTAGGATTATAGAGGGACTGGAACATATTACCAAATTAAAATGCACGATTCAGACACAATGACGATTCTGGTGTCAGCGTGGTGATGCATTATTTGACACAAAAGAATTGCGATTCCTAACTGAATCGATTAAAAAATTTTCACCATCTCTAATTTTTATTGCCATTTAAAAAACACTTTATTGTCTTGAGTGGTAATAAAGCCATTTCTGAGACAAACAACATTTTTCCATTTTCTGAAGCTACAAACGACAAATGGCAACTTTATATGCTGCTATGCTGCTAATTTTCAACAGTCAACAGTAAAACTAGGCCTTAAAGTTTATACCAGATAATTTATTTACAGTATTCAGTGTTCACAGACCATCTGATTGTTTTTATTTCTTCAGGCGGAATTAAGACAGTGACACGTCGTGCAGGAGAAAACATAAAACTTTTTTGTTTTGCAGATTTGTATTTTTGAGGATAAAATATGACTGTATAGAAGTGAAATCCCTTAAACTTAGTGTAAATTATTTTTATTTGTAATTTTTCTTTCTTTCCCCAAAAGCTTCCCTTTAAAAAGTCCAGGGGCCATCTCATGGCAACGTTTGTTTCAAAGAATACCTAACTGTATAATGTAACTGTTTGCACTGACACTGAACTGATCAGGTGTGTGTTTCCATGCTTAAAGCATTTACTCAGAATGTAACTTTCTCACAGTGGTTCTGCCCATTGTGAAGTGATTTAATCTGCCGAAAATATAAAAAAAAGAAGAAAAATTGTTTTTTTTATTTTTATTTTTTTTATTTCAAGAACAATGTTTTTAAAAACCGTGTCAAGGGCACATAATAAATTAAGATAATGTTTAGTGAAACAAAATCTGTGCAGGATTTTTTTCAGTGTGATCTGGAAAGCAAGTGATTCCCTGAATACAAGATGACGACACAGATGAACTCGCATCGGTCGCTGGAAATGTTTGTTTTTCTGCTCTTGTTTCTAACTAAACAGCACCTTTTAAACAGGAGGAGAGTGCAAGAGGATCTTTACAGCAAATGCTAAATTTCTCTGCCAGAAACTCGTCAGCTCACCTAGTATAACCCCCACATGGGGCAAACATTTCAGAAATAATATTTTTATTAGAGATAAACAAGTTTACATGACCGATATTTACCTACTGAACAGAATATAAAAGGTTTACACCCCTCCATCTTTCCAGTCGGGTCAGTCTCTTTCGATTGAGGCAATTACTGTACTTGATGCATTTTTCATAATTTTTTAAAAATTTAGATGAAAATGTACAATATTTAGAAAAACCTAGAGCATATATTATCAGTGTTTAAACCAGTGATGAAATTGAAGTGAAGATGACATCGACATCAGCAACACAAAAGAATATAAAAGAGATTAAAATGTTCTGCACGGAGGCGAGCACAAGTGCTCTTTACAACTGTCACCTTGATCGACATTATAGGACGAGCCTCGGTGATGTCATTCTCACAAGGGGACACGTTACCAATTATTGTTGGTGGGACGCCTATAATTTCCAAATCAGTATTTTGCTGAAGATTGGTTTTATTTCTCTCAGACATTGTCACAGCCTTAGAGAAATCTGGATCTAGATTCAAATCCCTACTGAGCAAGTCAGTGGCAGTCATGACAAGCAAAAAACTCCCTCAGACAAAATGTGGAAGAAACACTGAGAGGAACCAGACAAAAGGGAAACCTTTGTAATCTAGGTGGCGGAGGATGGTGGCGTTACAAATCACAGTGTAGAAGAGGATGGCCAAAAGGATACTCAGGATGAGCAGATTGTAAAAAATAGTCCTGGGATGAGGACAGAACACTCCGTATGATTACATACAGAAGTCGATTGCATCCATGTGACACTGTAGTATAACTATTTTTGGTAGGTTCTCATTTTAAGTGTATGTGAGACCGTCCAGACGAGCAGGAAGTGAAACCCCAAGAAGAAGTAGAGCATCAAGTTAAATCAGGCAAGACTGGAGGAGCCACTGGAGTGCAAGTGTATCATGGTTTGGCTCTGGCGTCACATCATGAAGCTGGAGCACATGTACATTTAGGCAGACTGACAGGGTTTTCATTGCTGTACATGATGCAACTGACAGGCCATCCTGAGCTACTGCATAATCAGAAGGCTCACTTCCAGGCTCTGTATGTTGCCTTCATTCTTTTTTCTTTGAAGGCAACTTCTTCATGAAAAGTTGGGAAAAGTAACAGGAAAGGAAAGCGTCTTGGCAGAGTTAGGCGTTTCATTAAATAAATAAAAAGGCTTCCCAGTGGCACAACAGAAAAGTGATACACTCTATTATCCAGAGATCGGAAATTCAAATCCCAGTGAAGCCATAGCCATCTGTTTGGTGGGACTCCTAGGAAGCAAACATTGCTGAATTGTCAAAGGAGAAGAGACAGCGTACTCTTCCATATTAGTTATAGTGATTTTACTGTAGCTAATCATGAATGTACAGCTTTGTATGGGCATGAGCTTGTTCAGGCAGAAGTGGGTGGATAGCAAATTCCTCACATTTACTGGCTGCACATGCCTTGGAGGAAGCCTTGCGTGAGCATAAAGTTGGGGGAAAATAATACATAAATGAATGAGTTAATGAATAAATTATCAAATGAATGACAAAAGACTTGTTTCTGCTTGTTGCGGCACACAATGTTTAAAAACGCAAATAAAAACAGTATGCGTAGGCTACACTGTATATGGTTTTAATATATATTCCTAAATTGCAGCATATGCTGAATCCTGTTGAATTTTTTTGCCTCCCTTTAACCTCCTTAACCTCATTCTCATGCTATGTAAAGCATTCAGTGATCTATATTAGCACAACATCTGGAAATTACAGCAGTATGTAATCTAGACTCTTCTAGCTGCTTAAGGTGTTAGTAGAAATGTTTGTCTTGTTGGAATTAAGTAGGAAGAAGTTACTCAGCATCCAGTGTGTAATGTCTATTACATGTTCCGTAATTTCAGTAAGCTTGTATCCCTCATTTGGTTTGAATTAAACATACATAGTATGCTAGCAGTGGAAGCTAACGCCATGTTGTTGTTCCTAGAATATGCACATACATTTAAAGAAAAATAATTACAAATAAGCTTAAGCCAGGCTGTTTAAGTTCTAATTCAAATAAAAAAATTTATTTGTTACACACACAAACACAGTACGATATGCAGTGAAATGCTTAAATGACCACCTTAAAAGATTATTAATAGGAAATAAATATGGAATAAAATATAGAAAATAACTTTAGCTAAGGCAAAATATATCTATAGAAGATAAAACAAAATATAAAATATAGGAAAAACCTAGCTGTACAAATACGGGGAAAAAAAAAGTTTTTTTCTGTTCAAATATTGTAAAAATAGAGACTTTAGTGTGGAGATTTAAATAGAAATGTCCAGGGAGTGTGCAAATATTCATGAAAGTGTTTATGTGCAACGGGCAAAATTAAGTAGAAATATGTGTAAATGTGCATGAATGCAATGTCCATAAGTGTCCATGAATGTCCAGAATGTCCAAAATGAGTGCGAAAAAACAAACAAACAAATGTCCATAACTCACTCCAACAAACTTTTTCTAATTGATCTAAAACAATTTTGTGAATAATTTTGTGAATAATACAAGCAAGGAAGCACTCACATGGTCAGAAATCAGTATGGGGTCATTTACCACTTTAACCAGTGCTGTCTCTGTGTTATTCTCAGGTCTAAATCCCGAGGAAAAGATTTCATGTTATTCCTATGCAAATATAAGCGTACGGTACTTGCTTTTCTACAACCTTTGTAATGTTTTTCAATAACAAAGCCGAAGTTTAACATTGACCTCTAGTTTATAGCTTGTTAAGGTTGTTTTAGTAGAAAGCTGAATCATAGCCAGGAATTAATTATCTTTATACAGAAGTGTTATTATTTGTGGTGGCATATTTTATGATAAAATGTTAAAGTGGATTTAGTACATAAGTTGATGTTGATGAGGAAACTAATTGAATGATTTCAGTTGTATGGGGTTTTAATTGTTTTACTGATGTGATTATATTTGTCTTTGTAAAACTACATTAGATATTAAATTGTTATACTGCATTCTGAATTTTATAAAGTAAATCTGGAATTGACTGCTTGGCACTTAAAACATTAAAAATATAATGTAAATAAAACAGTAAATGTAAAAGTTTTTCTATTTATTTTTTATTTTTACTGTGACTGATCTTGTTCGTACTTTGTGTGCAGGTGCATTTGTGTGATGGTGTATTGAAAGGCAGTGTTTGTGCAAATAAAACAAGAGCCTACATCAGTATTCAGGCTGTATTTCTTCCCCTCAAGCCCTTCCACTTTATCTTATGCTAATTTGCCGCATTGATGTCCTATTTAAATTATGCATAGGATGAACCTCTGGCCTAAAACAAAATTGCTGACTGATGGTGACAATTTCTAACATCGGCCTACGGCATATACTGATGTTTCTAGCCCGGTTTCAAGCAGATGAAGTTGATGGAACGGATCGGTCCGGGGCGGTATACCATTGTGACGCAGGCACGGATGTGCAGCATACTGTTTAAATATTAACCGTGACCTCTGAGGCTCTACATCACCTCCTGTCTCCTGACTAATTTCCCGTGCGTCTGCGACTCAATGCAGGTGTTAAATGCTCTCATGCTAATTCTTTTGAGCAGGTCCTGAGCTCTTTGGTCAGGTAATGTGAACAGGAGGTGTGGCCACCTAAGACCCCAAAGTAATTTACAGTCATAATTACTGCAGCCTGAGAACTTTAAAAATAATATGTGTGAAAATGCTTATATGATGTTCTGTACATTGCGAGCCAAAACAGCTTTCTGAAGAGACCGATTAGAGAAAAATGACCTGACCGGTTTAAGCCGACAGAAAGTCTTTAGTAACTTACATAAACACTTTTTTTTTTACACACCCACTGTGAGGAGAAAAGCATTTTAGAACACAGTTATGGTCAAAACTTAAGGTGGATGAGCTACAAAGTCTAAGTTTTTCTCCATTTAAACTGTTTTCGATACGAGCCTGAGATAGCCTGCTTGTACATGCTGAGATGCCAATGTGCAGATTGTGTTTGTACAGAGTGATGAGTTACTACAGGATGTCTCAAAAGTCTTCATACATTTACAGCTTCATAGACTTTATAGCTTCATAGACTTTATAGCAAAATGTCATTCAAATATTTTTATACTTTGTTGTATTTTGTCCAATAGCATTAAAGAATACCTTTGAACACGGGAAAGCTTAAGTATTCCAGGAAAAGAACATAACGAGTTTGTTTATTTATAAGGAAATGGTAATCATATAGAGCATGTTTTATAAAAGGTGTTAAGATCCTGTATGTATGGAGGTGTTTGGCTCAGCCTTTATTATTAATAGGATGATCATTGCTTATAATCAATGATCAGATGATTTTCCGTGCATTTTCTTCGCATTATGAAAAATGGCAGTCAGTATTAATAATAAAAACTAATTCCTTAAACAAACTAGGGATAGGAGTCACCAGTCATGACCTGTTGTATGTTATCACGATCCCCCACTGCCAATTGAATCAATATTAATTAATATTCTGTCTCATGATTTTATAAATATCCTTATTTGATATTATACTTTTTTCTGATTTTGGTAAAATTTTAAGCCTTTAAACATTTAAAATAATGGGAAAAAAAATTGTCATAACTTGAATTATTTTTACATTAGGTTTATTCAACAGCTTCACAACTGAATTAAACATGAGTAAAATGTATATTTATAAAATCATGAGACAGAATATTAATTAATATTGATTCAATTGGCAGTGGGGGATCGTGATAACATATAACAGGTCGTGACTGGTGACTTTTATGTTTATTCGCCTAATTCTAGTTACATGTATGTAAGCGCAATGTATTCTGGGTGTAATAATAGTGAATGGTGATAGGATTGATTTTCAGGAAAGGCGAGCACAGCGAGTGCAAGAAACATTGTACATTGTGTGTGGTACGGATTGACCATTGGTTTACACCAACAATTGATAGTGATGGGAGTCGGTAACAATTCCATAATCATCACTACTACTGTATTTTCCCCCTGGCTGCTTGAACCAGTCTGGACATTCTTCTCCAATTACAAAATTTTTTCTCCTCGTAATTTATTAAACATCTTTATAAATGCCACAAAAAAAGACATATCTCAAGTTTCTAAAATATCACTGCTTCCGTGCGAAGGTCAAGTGTATATATGAAATTTTAGAGGGTAATGTGTAAATTGGTAAAATCTTCCCCTCCCTGTTTCTTCCTTTATGATGTATTTTAAAAAAATTATCAGAAGTTAACATTATATCAAATCTATCCATCTTATGTCTGTATGTACAGTACAAGTATAAGCACCAGTTGTGGAATCACATCAAACCTACATATGAACTTTCGACGATGCGAACATGGATCACATGTCTGGCGTACAGTGTCATATGCGTGCAGAGTGGATTCCAGGATATCCGGAAGCAAGTGTAACAGCAGTGGCGGAGAAGCTGGTACTGCTAATACGTGCCAAGCAATATGGAGACAAAAGTGAAAATAATTGAGAAAATGCAGCGAGCTGAAAAGCTGGCAGACGTAGCAAGTTCTTTTAACACAAATCAGCTTTCAACCTTCGGTACGATTCTCAATAACAAGGACAAGATCATGGAACATGTTAGTTTTTAACGCAAATTAATCATATGCCCAAGTTTGACACTAATGGCTTTCCATAATTGCAGCCTGAGTACCCGGCTGTGTGTGGTAATGGCACGTTTAACGTGGGTTATAAGATGACTGAGGAAACATCACCAAGTGTGCTGAACAGCAAGTTTCATTATAAAAAGCTTCTATATGGAAATTTGAATAAAATCAAAGTTGTGAGCTCAAGCTACAATTTAGTTCCTTCAAAGGGAACGACTTTTACAAGAATACTCTCTACAGTATGTAAGATGTGGGAGTGATCGTTCAGGCAGTGAAAGGTAACCCTCGGATCAGAGGATCCAGGTTCGAGCCCAGCTGACAGCCACTCACTCATTCAGGAGATTTTGAATCAGAGAGCTCTTGGAACGGAGCTTGTTCTTATGAAGGAGACTTACTGTATAATATTAAATATTTTTCCTGCAGTGACAAAATATTATCTCTTTGATAACTTATTTTTTACTTGATTAAACAAAACAAACAAACAAACAGAATTGTAGCTAATTAGAAGAAGTTCTTCAGATATTTAAGAAGTCCTGCAGCATTTAAATGTCTGTGAGGCTGCAGTACTTCCTGTATATTTTGAGTGACGGATGTCTCGTCCAATCAGCGGTAAGAATTTAATTCTCAGACTATACCTACCTTTTCTTTTTGGACTGAATTGCCATAGTGTTTTCCTATTGGGTATTTTGTTTCTGGATATGTTTTCTGATTTGTTATTTATTTATTTTTTTTTGTTTAGATTTTTAATTTATTTTGTTTTTGGAATTAATTATTTAGTTTTTGGTTTATTTTGTTTTAAATTTTATTATTTTGTTTTGCACTTTTTGCCACCGTAATTGAAAGCTTCGGTTCCTGTTGCACATAAACTACTGTGTTTATATGCAAATAGAAACGAGATTTTTTGTTTCTGGCACACGCCTGCAGTGTATTAGAGCTTTTCTCTAAAAACAATTTAGCAACAGAATGTTCTCGATTCCAGCGATGAATTTGAATATCTGCTGATTTTATTATACAGATGTCGCCAGTAAAAACGCACGTTTTGAGAAAAGGGATCCCGTGACTTGCCGCGGCTTTGCGCGGCTGCGTG
>JAQMYJ010000023.1:14529970-14540235 GCA_030014305.1 Clarias laeviceps
TAGACATGTATGCTTTACATCTGCCAAATATATACAGTGGAACCTTGGATTACGAGCATAATTCGTTCCGGAAGTGGGCCAAAAAAGAAGTGTGTGTGTGTGTCTGTCTGTGAAGGTGAAAGTAGGAGGGGTCTGTGTGTGTGTGGCACGGTCTCCAATGACGTGTTCGCATACACACACACACACACACACACAGCAGGAAAAGAGCAGGCTAAACCTTGAGCAGAGAGAGAAAATGGATTTTTAACGTCTCTAATGTTTTACACACACACACACTCGTGTTCATAGTGTTATAGTAAACAGTACACGTGTGCACGGATGTTGATTATACCAGTAAAAGCACTAAGACCCAGCAGCCTCCGCCATGTATCTCTCCTCTACCTCCGCTCGTTTTTTTTTTTTTTTTTTGCTCCGCTCTGTCTATGAGGCGCCGAACTCTGCTAGCATCAGTGTGCGAGACCGAGTGTGTTCCCTCCGCGCTCAGCTAAAGTGTTTTTTTTTTTTTTTTTTTTTTTTTTTTAAATCAAATGTCTCCGTGTTGCGCGACACAATGAATCGATTATGAAATTCGTTGCCAACGCTTTTAGTAATCGATTTTTATCGATTCGTTGTTGCAGCCCTAGTAACAACACAAAGTACAACAGATTTAAATATACAGTCAATAAAAAGTACCCAACATTGAGTAACTAGGTGGGAAATATAAGTAAACCATTCCTACTTCCACAGTTGGGTCATTGGCAGACAAGTGTTACTCATGAAATTAATTTGAGTTAATCAGATTGGATCAAAAGCAGAACGTTTGGCACTTTGGTGTTCTGAAAGAAGGACATCAGCCATGACATCGAATAAGCAATTGTTTATGTCTATCAGACTGAGAGGGGTTATACTGTAAGGCCGTCTCCAAACAGTGAGATACAAATAGAGAGCCTTCAGCACAATTCTTTAACACAAATCTTCCCAACAAGGGTGTCGAGGCAAGCTAAGTTCAAGGTCGAACAGTTCAATGATCAAAGACATAAAAACAACCCAGGAGCAACATCACATCATGTACATACACTCTGTATATTCATGATGGGATGATCAGAGATGAGATGATAAGAAGATCTCTAGGATTAAACCCCTCTTTCCAAAAGGATATTGCGGCATTATTTGTGTTTGTTTCAGACATTTTGTTTGTTCAGATACAATCTGCAATGTCTTTTAGACTGATGCAGCCACAGTGAAGATATTTTCTCTTTTTTTGTTGAAAAGTGAACCCAATGTATCATCACAAACACCTCATAGCAATTGGTGATAGATGGGTGATAAATTGGGCTTGTTTTTGCAGCCACAGGATCTGGGAAATTTGTAGTCACTGAGACAATGAACAACTTCATTTTACAGGATATTCTTGAGACAAATGTGAGGCCATCTGTCCAGGAGCGTAAGTTGTGCCAAAACAGGGTCATAGAACAGGACAATGTTCGCAAGCACACCAGCAAATCATCATCTGAATGCCTGAAAAAGAAGAAAATCAAATGGCCAAGTTCGAACATCAATGTACTACAGCGATGATTTATAGAAGAGTGGATCCACAATGTTGAGAGAGACTGGTACATTCTTACTGTTGTTACTGAATTATAGGGATATAAACATGGAGGAAAAACATGACATATAGTGATCAGCCGTACCATTCTGACCACTGACGGGTGAATCGAGCAGCATTGATTATCTTGTTACAATGGTACCTAGAAGTGGGTGGGATATATTAGGCAGCAAGTAAACAATTTGCCCGTGTGGTTGATGTATTGAAAGGAGCATGAATGAAAAAAAATGGCCAAGTGTAAGGATTTAAGTGACTTTGACCAGGGTCAGATTGTGTGGATTAAAATTGCAGCTCTTGTGAGATGTCTCCGGTCTGCAGTGGTCAGGACCTACCAACAGAAAAACCGGTGAACCATTGACAGGGTCATGAGCAGTCAATGCTCATTAATGCTGGTTTCGATAGAAAGGTTTCAGAACATATAGTGCGTTGCAGTTTGTTCTGTATGGGGCTGCATAGCACATGCTGACACGTGATCACTGCCGAAATTGCAGACAATGGGCAGGTGAGCATCAGAACTGGACCATAGAGCGGTGGAAGAAGGGGGCCTGGTCTGATGAATCAGGTTTTTATGGATGGCCGGGTGCGTGTGTGGTGCTTATCTGGGGAAGAGATGGCACCAGGATGCACTATTGGAAGAAGGCGAGTCAGTGGAAGCAGTGTGATGCTCCGGGCAACGTTCTGCTGGGGAACCTTGCGTCCTGACGTTCATGTGGTTGTGACTTGTGGTCTTTCAGCAGGATAATGCATCCTAACACACTGCACAAATGAATTTAGAATACTTTGAGGAACACAACTATGAGTTTGATGTGTTGATTTTAGAGGTCTAAAGGAGTCCATACTTAGATGGGTCAGGGCTGTTTTGGTGGCAAAAGGAAAATTTAGTCAACATTAATAAATGAAATCTGTTGTATTTCTTTTGGTCCTCGGATGATTTATTTGTTTGTAGATGTTAGTGAGGACCCTGATAAATAAAAATCTAGACTTGAAGGATATTGTGCTTTTTTTTCTCCGTGACTGTAGATGCGTTAAGTGAAGATTGCTTAAATCTAAACGTTGTTCTGCTTTCACTGTCGGAGTTGTAATAAAAGAAAAATATTTGTGTTGCTGGCCTGCGAGGCACAGCACATCATCAGATATGCACTAGCTATTTCATTTTCTAATAACATCACTTTTTTCCCTGTACGGCATAAAAATGTAGCATGTTCAGTTGGCAGGCAACTCGTCTTCCTTGGAAGGCTCGTGTATTTTTAAAATAAATAAAGCTATTCAACAGAACGAGGACATCTTTCCTTGCAGATGTTTGGTTAATGATTGCACTAGATCACATGCTACCCAAAGGACAAAAAGAATAAATCGGTATGTTGAGTAAGATAATCGTGTCTGATCCAAATTGTACCATGATGTCATGACGGTAAAGATCTTTTCTAAATAAGACATGATGAGAAATTATGTAATAGATAAATATCCAACGGGTGTGATGTGATTGAATGGAAGCTGTTAAAAGTGTTTGGCAGATCAGATCAGTCCTGCTGTCGTAAAAATATGAAGAAACTGCCCGTGAAGCTTTGAGTTGATAAAAGCAAAATAGCAGGAAAAGGTTATAAAAAAAGATCTTCAAAGCTTTGAATGTTCTTAGGAGCACTGTGACATTGTTATAACAAAAAAGTGAAAAATAACCAGTACAACCCAGATCAGTCTGTCCTGCTGAGTTGAGTGAACCTGCAAGAAGGGCAGTTTTCATCTTCTCTCTCACATTTCACACTGTTGTCAGGTGTGTTTCAGTCGGGGGCTGAAGTGTACGCGGTCTCCGCTGGTCTACAGCGCCGAACTGCATGTAACAGTTACAGTAATCGCATTTTATGAACACCTGTCACTCATGGAGCAGATTTCACATAAATCCACTTGTTTTTAAATTATTTAAATATATTTACTATATTCTATTTTTATGATATAGTTATCTATATAAATAAAAGAGAAGGTTTTGAACTCGCTCTTTCAATTATATCTTTACGTTTCATACATTGGAGGACCTGATACCAGTCTTCTGTATGTCTGTATGTCTGTCCAGCCAGATTTTGTCACAGCATCAAGCAAAACTGGCTGGACAGAATTTAATGAAACTTAGGCAGTGATTTGGTATTTGTCTGAAGTTAAACCTGCACCATAAATTAAATCAAAATGTTAAGTAGAAGGGTTATGAGCAGAAGTTATGAGCAGTTATGTGCTAGATTATAAACCGCAAGTTTTGACAGTGTTCTGCGAATGCGTCAAAATGTGGACGCGTCTTAAATCGACCGCTAGACAGAATTTAATGAAACTTTTGCAGTACTTAGATTATCTGCCTGAAGTTTAACCTGCACCATAAGTGAAATCAAAATGTTGAGTAAAAGCGATGTTATGTGCCGGATTTAATAATCTACTTTAAAATAAACTACTTGCTGAATGTAAACAAACATCTGCAACAATAGATATTAATTAGAAAAGCTGAACTGGATATTTTTACTGAGATTACTTAAAAATAACAGCTCTGAAGTGGTATAAGTGATTTTTAATGCACTGGAGTAATTTTAAGACTTTTTCAGTACATCTCTCTGGGTCTCTTCTCTGGCTCGCGGAATAGTTTGGGCGATTAAACATACACCGTCGCACACTTTGCTGTCAGGGGGAAGAAAGCCGCATTTGTCATCCACTTTTGAAAGAGCCTTCAAACTGTGACAGCCTTAGTCGCGACGCTATGATGTAATCAACCTTCAAATGCGTCCTTCAGATGACACGCCCCCTGGATTATGTGACTTCTGTTTGGTTGTGATGAAAACCTGAAGCCTCACCAGCCCTTTGTGGACGATTTTAAAAACAGCAGCGCCATTGTAAATACACTGCCTATATACATCTCAGTTGTAAGACTTTTAGACTGTTTATTGAAATATATTCGTATTCAGTTCAGGGTTTAGTCAGTTGACAATAATTCCGAAATTTTCTGAACCGTATAGAAAATGTCTCGTATCAGTGATCCACCTCTGTGTAACATGATTATATTTAACTTGTGTGTATCGTTAGCATGAACATCATTCAGTCTGAAGAAAAGTGACCGGATCGTGTAATTAAGCATAGAACTTACTGTGACAGTTTCGAGTTCAAAGGTTTAAAGTGGACATAATCAGTGCCAAAGCCTGGTCCTGAGTGTGTAAGTTAGCTCTGTGTGTTTGGTAAACTGTTTGCCATGTTTGCATAGGCTGGATCATGTTTACAGTGGGCAGTTACTTGTAGGAGATCATATCTCTGTGTGTCCAGATGGCGGCAAACCAGCTGGCGCTTTATGAAGCCTATTGAAGTAGCCTAATGACATTAGAGCCACCAGACATGCATGCATTATAAATTATGGGCTTTGTGGTCCCACAGGACTCATTAGGCTGAAGGAGATTGTGATGGGTTTCTGGAAGAGCAGACTCACTCTGCTGCTCAGATCTTTATCAGATTTCCTTCTTTAGATGCTGCTGTTAAACCGGCCCGCCTATCACGTGGCTTTTCTTTTCTTTTTTTTTTTTTTTTTCCTCCAGCGGCTATATACTTAACGATCAAAGATAAACAGCAATCTACAGTTTATAACTTAATGTAAGCGGAAAAACAAGTTGCTCTAAGTTGCAGGATGGGCTGTTTTTTCTTAGATGTGTAGTAGTAGATTAGTAGTAATGTGTCTTCTCCTTCTTTCTGAACAAACCCAATCAAGCGCACTATTGATCCACACTCACACACCGGGGCATTCATCAATAACCTGTGCGTGTTTCAGACCCTAATCACTGAGCAGTTACGTCGAGTAGTTTAGTGAATGAATCTCTCTCAGAAATACACAATGCCCCAGTAACAGGGGAGTTAATAGATCGGCGCGTGGGAGCACTTTAATGAGAGCGATCAATGCCACAGGTTAGAACTGGACACATTGTCTAAGATTCAACACTGCATTAATGAAGTTTATACAAGTGCAGCGTCTAGATTTGCTCAGTTAAACAAAGAGCATGTCTAGAAAACTGTGTTTAATGTCAAGTGTCTGTTTTTGAGCTTTAGGTTTTTTTTCCTGGAGCTCAGATTTTTTCCTCACTTGTGTAGTGTGCTTATTCAAGAGTACTATAAATTAAGGTGTGTACTTGTGTGTTCAAGAGGGAAATAAGCAGTGCTCATACTCACTCATTCAATATATTTCTTTCTGTATAGGAAACAGTAGGGGAGTCAATCTAGTAGAGTGTTTGAGCGTGCATATAATTGTAAATGCATTACTGGGACCTGTGATTGCTTAAACAACCGGAAAACCAAAACAAGACAAGTGAAACCATGGGAACAGACAGATATGCATGATGAACAAACAGGTTTGCATTTGTTACGGAGTATACAGTAGTTTTTAGTTTGCATTGATATACAGGGTTGGCTGGTTGGTGTCTAGCATTGCCAGGTCTGTCTAACAAAAGCTGTCTGGTGGACAATAAAAGCAACCTAATACTAGCACACAGAAGGCAGCGCCGCTCAAACCATATAGACTGCATTGAAAATTCAGCACCGTATCAGCATCATGGCAAATTGTATTGTAACAACATACTACATAGTTTCAGGTTTAGCACATGGGGAATTCATTTTGAATTTTTTTTCTTTGCCAAGTTTAAGGGCAACACATCTGTGCCTGTAGATGAGCCTTTTTCTCATGAGATTGAGATTTTCTCCCTAATTTAGTCCAATTCCCTCCCGTCACTAGTGGGCTCCCACATTAAGGCTACCATTCAGGGAGAGCCGAAGACTATGACGTGTTTCCTCCGAACTACCTGACGCCAGCCGACTGCATCTTCTCGAACTGCTCCCTTTCGCATCGTTGGGGGCGGAGTAACATACTGGATGGCGCTATCCGCTTCTTCCGACCCATCCACCCAGTCTGACCCCACAGACAAGCCAATGTAGCACAGGTTGTAGAAAAACGTCAGTGATGGAAAGGTATCAGAACTCCCAGTGCACCACAGCCTGCTGTACAGTCTATGACACTTAGCAGGCAAAGAGTTTAAGGTTGTTGATCCAAATTCCCCAGATATCAATTAAATTGAGACAAACCAGTCCTATGCATGGAGGCCTCGCCCATCAACCCACATCATTCAAAGGATCCGCTGCTAATGTTAGCAACGAGCTACCCCGGTTGACAAGGGGTACCTACACAATACTGAGTATAATATTTTGCGTTTTAATGTGTAATGGCTAATCAGGCTATACCTTATTTGTCTTGGAATCACTGTAGTAAGGCGGGACTTCCTACATCTGCTGTAGGAACTGGACAGGTTTTTGGATCCTGATGATGGCAACCTACACAATTTGCAGGGAAGTTTTACTGTAATTCAAGATGAGACTCATGTACTAGGTTCTCTTCTCTATAGCAGTGTGTCTCAGGCTGCTGGATTGTGGTCTGGAACAGCATGTGTTTAAATGTCTAGAATCGTGAGTCATGCAGCTTTTCCACTGCGACATTTCCCAAGTCAGGCTCTATTGTTGTCTTTACTTTACTTTGTTTTCTGAAAGTTAAAAAAATCCTGTATGTAACTTGACTTATCGATTATGAATAAAAATCTAAGTGACATACGAGGTAGTACTACTAAGGTAGTAGTTACATGTGTTACATGAGACACTTTGTGCTTTTTTCATTGTGAAAGACACATAATTCATCAGTAGGCATTTAGATTATTTTCTTTGTACTGTTCCATTTTGTATTTAATCCCCAGTTCTTCTTTCCTTTTAGTTGTTCATCTTTTCAATTGTTTTACTTTTTGACTGGAACTAAAAACCATGAAGTGAGTTTATACAACTGGTCCATATTATAAAAAATGATTTCAGGATGAGTTTTCTTATCTCTTATGTAATCTGAAGTGCAATGAGTCACAAACTGCTATTGCCTCGATCTAATATTCTGTAATCATTAAAGCTCTTTCGATGAAAATCTTTCGCTATTGATGGGTGTACAGTACGAGTTCCTATTCATCTTTCCCAGATGCTGCAATGCATTCAGGGGTGAATTGTAGCTGATTATTTTCCTGATTTTTATTTCTTGCTTGTCATTGCATTGAGAAGTTGCACCTACTGTATAAACTGGTGAAACATCCTTATTCATATCTATCCCGTGCGTGTCAGTGGATGCGGGGTGTGTCTGCGCGTGTGAGGTATGTGAACACTGTGTTCCCAGAATTCATTTCTCTTCCTAATATTTAAAAAGGACAGATGTCTTTGAAACTCTGAGTAGAAAAGTAGAAGCTGATTTCTTTTCTCGTGTCTTTTCTCTGTGTGTAAGTGACAAAAGAGGCAAAAGTGTTTGATTCAAAAGATCTGAGATGTCTCCATGACGACAGGATGTGTCCTCTCATGGGCTTGGGGAGATAAAGAGGCAAAATGTAATAAGGGACTGAGATGTGGGAGTGCACACACCTGTAAGTTATTATGGAACAAGGGTGGGAATGGAAGGATGGTGACACGAAGGTGGATACGACAAGAGGAAAAGAGGAGGAATTAAATTCACTGAAACATCACACAATGGCTGGATCATCCTGTTAATTATTTCCTAATTATTTTGTTTTCTGTGTGGGTTCCTCACACCATGTGTAGAAATGGATAGCTATTGCTCACACACTACTTGTGGGCAGACAGCTAGACACACACACACACACACACACCTGAGGGCTTTAGTTTTAGCTCTCTGAATTGCTTGTGCTTTAAAAAAAAATCACATACAGTTGAAGTAGAGATATTCACCCTCAGATTTTTTGTAACCGCTCACATTTCATGTTACTCTGCAGGTGCATCTCAATAAATTCGAATATCATCGAAAAGTTGATTTATTTCAGTAATTCACTTAAAAAAGTAAAGCTCGCATACAGGCAGTTCCCGAATTGTTCCGAACAGTTCCGAACATTCGAGTTACGAATTTAGGTACGAACGGACCACGGTTCTACAAATCACGAAAGTAGCTCACGTGTATTGTACAAAACATAGATACTGCAGTGCACCAGGTACAGATATTTACAATTATATACAATATCTTTAGTGTGTAAGTGAATGTATAAAAAGTCTGGTGTATTGTATGTGTGTGTATGTGGGGTTGTGGGAGAAATAAGTCGGTCTCACCAGTTTGGAAGCATGATGATAGAAAATGTCTGTCCTGTAAAGCTGTCCTGATGGTGAATAATCCTAATTTCAGGAAAATCCTCAACAAAACAGTGTTCACAGTCCAATACAGTGGAAAACTGTTCTGAGACGAAATGGTGTCCGGGATTCCCCTTTCAAGGCGCAGAGACAACCCTGGTCCATTAGACGTGACACATTTCCCTAGGCATGGTTACAGTTTTTGGCCACATGGTGGCAGTGTGGGGAAAGGGGATTGAGATTTAATCTCATGGATTGGTATACAGTATCCGTGTCTAAAGTGTATAAGACGTCGGACTTAAGAACAAATCCAACTTATGAACGTGCTCCCGGAACAGAACCTGTTCGTAACTCAGGGACTACCTGTATTATATAGATTAATTACACACAGACTGATATATTTCTAGTGTTTATTTCTTTTTATTTAAATTTTTTGTTCCTGCTGGCATTTCGTTGACTCTCTTTTATCTTGAGGATATACAAAAAGTTTACCAGCCTACGAATCAGTTTTCTAAGGCCATTTGTCTTTTTTTTAAATTAGTGCAGGCTCGTCTTGTTGGAAATAAGTCTGATCTTTTTCTTAAAGTTTTACAGAAAAAAAAAATCATCATTTATAAGACCTTTTAATGTGCAGCATTAAAAGGTCGTAGACTGATAAATAGATTAGGCAGCAAACAATAAATGTGATTTAAAGGAATAAAAAGACAGTCATGAGTCTGAACGTGGTCTGTGTAGTATTCAGAGCCGAGCCATTAATCATCAAGGCAGTGCAGGTTCTTACAAAAAGCTCACTGACAAAATTTGATTTGTGCATCTGATGACATTTAGCAGCTTTTCTATGAGTGGAACATGTCAGTAATAATTAGGTCATGGATCAAAGCCCAAACATAGCAGCCCGAACTACTAGAGCTCGTACATGTGGCCCTACATAAATCATCTTCATTAGTGCACGAGTGTCAAAATCAGCAGCTCCACAGAAACGTTTCGCTCTGTAACACAACTCGAGCTCTACTGAGGGTTCAAGCGCGTTTACAGGAGGTGGAATGCTGCGCACTGCAGTCTGATTCGGGTTTATTTAGTCTACCTGAGGAGAAGTTTGCGTTATTCAGAGACCCACCCTGTACTGAGGAACACACACACACACACACACACACACACACACACACACAGTACAGATGAAGAGATTTAAGTAACACCAGAGTTTAAAAGGTCAGAGAGAGAGGGAAGGTAAGAGGAGGTCTACTCCGAGGAACTGTGTGTGTGTGTGTGAGCTGATGTGTATATGCACTGTTTGAAGAAAAGCTTTCAGAGATGAGACACATCCGTCCGCCTCAGTCCAGAATACAGAGATACGGTGATGTACAAAAACAGCTGTGCCTCACACACAAATCTGAATAGAGAAGATCAGAGCAAAAGATGAAGCAGTCTGTGTGTGTCTGTGTGTCTGTGTGTCTGTGTGTGTCTGTGTGTGTCTGTGTGTGTCTGTGTGTGTCTGTGTGTGTGTGTGTGTGTGTGTGTGTGT
>JAQMYJ010000023.1:14557189-14569919 GCA_030014305.1 Clarias laeviceps
ACAATGTAGAAAGAAATAAAAATCAGGAACCATCATGGAGTTAGAAAGTGACCCCAAACTTTTGAACGGTAGTGGATATGAGCATAAAGCTCTGCTTTGCAGTCAGATTATATTTTTGATCGCTTAAACTCTCACTCTGCAGCACGCTTAGAACTGTCACCTTGCACCGGGTTCGGTTCCCGCCTCAGGGTCTGTGTGCATGGAGTTTGCATGTTCTCCCCGTTGCTTGGGGGGGGTTTCCTGTGGGTACTCTGGTTTTCTCACACAGTTCAAAGACATGCGGATTAGGATAATCGCCGTTCCCAAATTACCCGTAGTGTGTGAAATGAGTGTGTGAGTGTTGCCCGGAGGTCCTACCTCAGTTGTAAAGTAGGAATTAATACAATAGTAATCACCACTGGTCTCCTTGATCCATAGTTGGGCTGCAGAATTTCCTCGCTGGATCAGTTGTGGACGCACAAACTTTATTTCCACACTCTGATATGTCCACCCAGTCAGAGTCCTACTACTAGACTACTAGAGCACCACTGTTTGAACAGAGACATGTGTGTACAGTTGTACAGCTAACTTACATTTGTACTAGAATAAATTCACTTCTGTAATGCTTGTGATGAAGTACTGTAGTTGGCCGAGTGTTCAAAATGCGCAGTGCTATTTATTAGTTATTTTATTTATTCTTGTTAATATTCTGTTTTTGTTCAGCAGCTTTATAATTATTCACTTTATGGGGTCTGAAATTAGGAGAAGTGACTTTTGCACGTGTGGAGGTGCAGAAGAAATAAGTCGGCCTCACCAGTTTCAATAAATCAGTCCAGAACTACGATGACTGTCCTGTAAGGCTGTCCTGATGGTGAATAATTCTAATTTTGGAAAATCCTCAACAAAACAAGGTTCACAGTCCAATATAGTGGAAAACAGCTCTGAGACAAAATGGTGTCTGGGATTCCCCTCGCGAGTTAAAGGCTCAGTGACAACACTGTTACCTTTAACATGTGTAAGAATTATTTCCTTAGGTGCGGTTATGGAAAGGGGACAGATTTAGTTGAGTGGATTGGTATGCTTTACATTGTATATTCGTTTAAAGATGTATAAGACTCACTTTGTCAGATTTAAGAACAAATCCGACTTACGAACATACTCCTGGAGCGGAACTCGTTCGTAAGTCGAGGACTAACTGTATAGGATAAGCGGTATAGAGAATGAGTGAGTGAGCTGCTGCCCTCCTCCTCCCTGCTCCTTTGTGGAAGTGCATTTTTTTTAGCTAATCAGAATGCAGGAAATGGGACTTCATCAAAAACAGTGAGTTGCTGTGTGGTGCCCAGGAGTGCATCAGAGGAGGAGCTATGAAAGTTTTTTTTTTTACCTGGAGACACACTGAAAATCTCTGTGTATGACAAAAAGTGAATTTTGCTTAATTTGTGCCTTTTAATAGCAAATATTAGCGATGGAGGGGAAAATAGATTCATTAATGTGCTGGGACGTGTGTGTGAGAAATATCAACACAATGACTCCAGAGCTGATTTCTAAAAAAAAAATTCCATTCCGTGCACAACTTGGCCACAAGTTTTATATCGAATGCTCTTTTTTTCCTGGCGCAACCCTCCAATTTTATCTGGGCTTTAGACCAGCACTGCATGCAGCGGCTGGGGTTTGGGCATTGGGTGTGAATTGAACCCGGGGCTTCTACATGGCAGGCGAGAAACCAACCACTGAGCCACTGATGTTCGTTTGAGAATGTCATTTTGTACAGTGAAAAGTCTGAAATAAAGACATTGTACACAATTATACACAAAATAAATTAGTTGCTACTGAAAAAATTTTTCCCCACATGCTTTGTTTATCAGAAATCCAGGTTGGAAACCTTCAGAGTGGGTGGGAGCTGCCTAATAACATCAATAACATAAGAAGGGTAAAAAGGGTGTATTTTAATCAGGTGTTCCCGGCTTCTGTGTTCTGATTGACTAGGACGATGGACTTCCACAAAGAGGTGTTTGAGGGTTCGTTGAAATCTGCAGATGCTGAAACAGACATACAATTCCACCTGTGTACACACACATCCTGTCAGAAAGGTCGTCTAGAGCTTCCACTCGTCTGTTACCACCAATCTAGTTTTTGTTGAGGTGGCCAGGATGAAGCTCGGCTATAAGAAGTGTTTTGGAGTTTGTGTGTGTGTGTGTGTGTGTGTGTGTGCGTGTACACTGTAAGGACATGGACAGGCTTGAAGATAGGAGGAGGGAGCAGAAGGGTGGATGAGACGCTCCTACGCTCCTGCACCATCATTAGCATTTCTACTTTTAGTCCTGCTTTGACTATATCTCCATATCCGCCACAGCCCAGGGGAGGATGGTGTCTACTTTACCGTCTGGTTTCCTTTAAAGATTTATTCTGTCCGTTTTAAGACGAAAGAGACTCTTTTTTTCTCTCTTTCTGTCTCCTTTATCGAAGGTTTTCTGAAAGGTTCTGCAAATGAAAATTGAGAGATTAACATCTAAGTGGTGAAGTGATATTTGTGTCTCTGTGTCACCCGCTAGTGTTTGTCAGCTTGCTCTGTGTGTGTGTGTGTGTGTGTGTGTGTGTGTGTGTGTGTGTGTGTGTGTGTGTGTGTGTGTGTCCGTGCATGAGCGCACATGCTGCTGGAGTGTTTGCATTGTCTGACAGGTTGTTTGTTGATCTCATTAATGGATGCATGATGGCCCTGACCTGAGAACAGCTCAGGTGAGACTGAGAGAAAGAGCATGTGCCAAATAAATTAAATTATTCAGTTCCACAAACTGTGTGTGTGTGTGTGTGTGTGTGTATGTATGTGTGTGTGTGCGGTTCAGAAGGGAAGATCAGTGTCTCTGTTGGCAGACTCCATGCTGTGGTTGGACACTGTGATAATTATACCCATCACACAGACGTTCCCACTGGCTGGATGAAATCCCCATCGCCTGTAGATTAGGGCTTCTTACTTTTAATGAGCGAGGAACAGTTTGCTTCCTGTGAAACTCGAGATATTAGTCGAACCACTGAGCCATAGTTCGTCTGTGAAGTTTAGGACTGGAGGATAATATTATATAACATTGATATTGTGAAAAGTTACCGCTGAATGAAATGATGTATTATATATTATTTATATATAATTTATTTTAGTAAGAAATATAATATATTTGATTAAAAAAATTATATATAAAAATATTTTTTGTATATCATGTATTTACGGTTGGTTCTGTGCAACTAATGATTAGTGGTGGCTCAGTCGGTTAAGGCTGTGGGTTACTGGGTTACTTATCTGAAGGGCCTGTGTTCGAGGCCCACCCCTGCCAAGTTGCCACTGTAGAGCCCTTGAGCAAATCCCTTAACCGTATTTGCTCCAGGGGTGCCGTATCCCAGCTGACCCTTTGCACTGACCCCAGCTTCATAACTGGGATATGTGGGGGAAAAAAAAAAAAAAAACATTTAATTGTGCTGTAAGGTACATCGCTACAATTGGTGCAATGAAGTAATCCAAATCAAATCAAAAGATGCAAATAAAGTGTAGAATTTCAGCTTTAATTCAAGTGGTTTCACAAGAATATTTTTTTATTCATATTTTTATTAGAAAGAAAACTCTCACGCTCAAAAGTATTTGAACAACTGACTGATATGCATCATGATGGCATGGTGTGGCCTGTTTCTTTGTTACTTCATGACCGATTAAGGAGATAAAAGGTCCAGCATTGATTGCAAGCATTAAATTTGCATTTACTCTCAATATGCGAGTGAAGGACGATAATTATCATTAGGCTGAGAAAACAAAACAGATCTATAAAAGAGAAAACAAAACGGATCTATAAAAGCGATAGCAGAATCACCAATTTGGTATATTCTGTAGAAGGAGTAATGCACTGGTAAGCTCAACACGCAACAGCAAAGGGCTTGGAAGAGGACGGTAACTAAAGTGGATGATCACAGAATTCTATCCTCCTTAAAGGAAAAAAAAACACTTACAATATCTAGCCAAGTGAAGACCACTCAGGAGAAGGTAGGTGTATTATGGTCAAAGTGTGCAATCAAGAGACGTCTTCATAAACGTAATAAAACCGGCGGTGACTCTCCAGAACAGGAAGACCAGATTAGAGTTTGCTAGATAACATCTGAAACAGCCCTGTCCAGTACTGGATCAAGATAATGGACAGATCAAAATAATGTAGTTGTCCCAAAATGATGGGAAGACAAGAGTAGAAAAAGAAGGAATGAGAAGGAAATTAGATTAGATTAGATTAGATTCAACTTTATTGTCATTACACATGTACAAGTACAAGGCAACGAAATGCAGTTTAGGTCTAACCAGGAGTGCAATAAGCAGTAAGTGCAGGATAAAGGTATAAGTTATAAATGCACTTAAAGGGACATGTGCAGGGAGAAGCCGTGGGTAATATTTACAGATGGATATACTGTGAACATAATATACAGATTGCTAGTAACTATAATCAGACATTTACAAATAGATGTACAATGTATACAAGTTGCTATTAATTGTAATCAGGAATTTGCAGATAGATATGAACCTAATGTACAGGTTGCTATTTTCTATAAACAGGAAATGTACAGATATATATATGTAATCAGAAATTTACAAATGTATTGTGCATGGATATTTGCTTTTATGTACAGTGTAGTGCAATAAATATTAAATAGTGCAATGATAATGGAGAGAGTATAGGGGTGTTTGTGGGGGGGGGGGGGCGCAGGTGTCAGTGGGGGGCAGAGTTCAATAAGGAGACGGCTCTGGGAAAGAAGCTGTTCCTCAGTCTGCTGGTTCTTGACCTGGGACACCTGAAGCGCCTACCGGAAGGAAGGAGACAAAACAGTTTTAAATTAATTTAAATTAATTAATTTTAAAAATTAGTTTTCAATTAATTTAAAGCTTGAAATTTTAACCTGCAAACGACTGCAATTTATTATAAGTACAGGCACATAGCCAGGAATTTATGTAGAGTTTTTCAATAATCGAATAATTTTTTTAAATGCTTTTAAGCTGATTGATAAATATTGGCAAACATCGCTCTTAATGAGATCATTTGTGCTGTTATTCAGCTGTTCCTACAGAAATATTGGCAAAAATAAGCAATATGTTCCACCGATGCGTAGTGATGAACAGGAAAATATAAAACCCTGGTTTCTTACAGTTAATATTTTATGATGCCTGTCCTGGACAGCCCTGATTCACTTTCTGTAAATAACACTTTTTCTATAGAGGAACTCTTTTATATTCCTACAGTATGTGTGTGCTTGTGATCTTTAAATCAGACCAAGTGTTTTTCTTGGGGGTTAAATCTGGAGACAGAGACGGGGTCAGGGTTTCTTTAACCATTTCTGTATTGATTTCTTGTTGAAGGCTTTATACTGTACATCTATCCAAATCAGATCCGCAAGCAGGAGTTAGGCTGAAATATCCGGACACTTAACAGCTCCAAGGCATTAATGAATCACCATTATATTGTACACTGGCTATCAGGTGCTTTACCTTGGAGGTCCACTTTCCTTACCAAACATTCTGTGGGTGAGCATTATCTTAAAGTTTAATTACAGTTTTTCAGCATAAACCTCCCAGTTCTTATCCATCCGTTCTATGTCCACATATTTCACTGCAGTAACGAAGGTTTAAAATGACAAGTTGAAATAAATACAGACTTTTAACTGGTTAATAAATTCCTGGTTAATATTTCTCATAGATATTTACAGTACATCAGTCATCAGTTACCAGTGAGGTTTTATTTTTTTATTTTTTTTATTAATTTAATTTTTATTTTATTTTTTATAGTATTCCAAAATGTTGTTTTCTTTAACATGTTTTTCAACTACATTAACATGCATGTTTAGTTGGGTGAAAACTTCTATAAACTCATAACCAGCCTGTATGGCCAGTGGTGGCCATCAGTTAAGGCTGTAGGTTGCTGATCGGAAGGTCGGGGGTTCGCGCCCCAGCTCACTCGGGGCAAGAATTGTCACTGTTTTAGAAAATAGTATATTATTACCTGCATTAAGCAAAGAAAACATTAATAATTTCGAGTTGCGAACTGTGGAATGACCAGAAAGAAGCCCCATCAATGGAGATCACTTAGTTGGTGGTGAAGATGCATTCTTAAAAAATTTGACAGTAGAAATCAGAGCTATGTTAAATAATTAAAGTAAGAGTAGATCGGGACTAAACAGCTGTGTGTCCATTAGAAAAAACACTTGGTTAGTGAGGATAATTAGGAAAAACCCCTCAGTTTGCTGGGAAGTATAAAGATTGGACTTTGGCGCAATGGAAAATGTTGTGTGGTCTGACGAGTCCAGATTGACTGTATTTCAGAGCGATATGTGCGTCAAGGGAAGCAGGGAAGTGCATGAATTGATGGACCCATAATGTGTAGTTCTCACTGTACAAGCCTCCGTTGGTCAGGTCCAGGCTCAGGAACATTTTGTGGCAGTAAAATTAAGTCAGCTGACAAACGGAATGTATTGAATGACCAGATTATCACATCAAATTTTTTTCTTTTTGTGATGGCATGGTCATATTCTAAGACGTAAATTGCTAAGGCGTGCTTCTGAGAACATGAGTCATCATTTGCCCCTTCTTCTTCTTCTTCTTCGTCTTCTTCTTCTTCTTCGTCTTTCGGCTGTTCCCTTTCAGGGGTCGCCACAGCGAATCATCTGCCTCCATCTAGCTCTATCCTCTACATCCTCTTCTCTCACACCAACTAACTTCATGTCCTCTCTCATTACATCCATAAATCTCCTCTTTGGTCTTCCTCTGGACCTCCTGCCTGGCAGTTCCAACCTCAACATCCTTCTACCAATATGCTCACAGTCTCTCCTCTGAACATGTCCAAACCACCTCAATCTTTTGATTGTGTTAAGCTGCTTTGGGACAATGGCAATTGTTAAAAGCTCTATACAAATAAAATTGAATTGAATTGAATTGAATCTGGCCTCTCTGACTTTATTTCCAAAACACCTAACATTGGTTGTCGCACTGAGGAACTCATTCTTGATCCTATCCATCCTTGTCACTCCCAAAGAGAACCACAACATCTTCAGCTCTGCTACCTCCAGCTCTGCCTCCTATCTTTTCTTCAGTGCCACTGTCTCTAAGCCGTAGAGTATTGCTGGTCTCACCACAGTCTTGTACACCTTTCCTTTCATTCTCGCTGATACTTTTATCACACAAAGGCATCATTTGGTATAAGGAATAATATCAGGCCCTGTTTCACCTGAGAATACTTCACATTACTTTTTTTGTTTTTAAGACTACAGGGAGGCACGTGGAGTGATTAAATCATTTTAGGTCTTGAGATGGAGGCAACACTACACTCGTCACCACATCTGCATCCACCAAAACCACATCAAACCATAAAAGAGTCAAAACTACATGCACACCTACAGTACAGTACAGACGACCCCCAAATGATCCACACAGACACTAATTATTGCATACTAACTGTTCTTTCTGTCTTCTAGTCCACATATCCATATCCACACAGACTTCTTTCTGCCTTTGCCTGGGAGTTTGTTGAACTCCGTGCTTGTGAGACTCGGTTGCTTAAGCCTCTCTGTGTGCGCCGGGTTTATTTACTCTACCTGCTGCAGCACTGCAGTCGCTTCTGTTTGGAGCTCACATCAATAAAGCCTGTGCTCACTGTACCAGGAAGAGTGATGATCCTATTCATTTATTTACTGAATGGGAAATGATGTTTACATTTCCTGCCTGGGTAATGCAGAAAATGTTACTAGATGGAGAGAGGGAGAGACAGTGAGCTATTATGTGAGTACCCCGTAGTGTCACACAGTGCCAGGAGGTGCAGATCTACATTGTGTTGCCTTCCATATACAGTACCCTTCTTTAGCAAGCACACATTAACAGCTAAAAAAAAATCCCTCCTGGTAATGAATCTATTATAACTAATGTATCTATAAACAGTTGTGTTGGACCAGACAACACCATCTGTCTTCTTCAGTCTTAATAGGATAATAATTTGTAATTAACGGTTAATTTTTTTTATTTTTATTGCTGAGTTTCTTCTACAGTGGAAGAGTCCTATTCGTAGGTTTGAGTATCACATACAGTGCTGTGAAAAGTATTTGCACCCTTCCTGAATTTTTTCCCCCACATTTTAAATGATTTGGATCATCATCAAAATAATTAAATTGCACAAAGATAACCGAAGTATATACAGAATGCAGTTTTTTTTAAATTATGATTTAATTTATTAAGGGAAAAAAGCTGCCCAAACATCTGTCTCTCTGTAAAAGTCACTGTCCCACCCTTTTCTAAATGATGAATGAACTGTGATTTTTGGAAAGCGGTGTTAAATTTCACCTGCCACACCCAGGCCTGATTGCTGCCAGACCTGTTGATTCAAGAAATCACTTAAATAGAACCTGATATAGTGAGGCATGTTAAAAGATCTAAAAAAGTAACACAATCTAAAGAAATTCAATAACAAATGAGAAACAAAAGTAATTGCCATGTATCAGTCTGGAAAGGGTTACAATGGGACATTTCTTTTTGGTTTTGGGACTCCATCAAACCACGGTGAGAGCCAATATCCACAAATGGAAAAAACATGGAAAAGTGAAGAACCTTCCCAGGCCTACCAACATTCCTCCAAGAGCACAACGACGACACATCCAGGAACTCATAAAAGAACCCAGAACAACATCTAAAGAACTGCAGGCCTCACTTGTCTCAGTTAAAGGTCAGTGTTCATGATTCAACAATAAGAAAGTTACTGCGCTAGAATGGTATCCATGGGGGGGGGGGGGGGGGGGGTTCCAATGCGAAACCCACGGCTGATCGAAAAGAACACAAAGGACCGTCTCACATTTACCAAAAAAATATTGTGATTATCCGCAAAAGACTTTAGGGCAAATATTCTGTGGACTGATGAGACAAAAGTTGAACTTTTTGGAAGGGGTGTGTCCTGTTACATCTGGTGTAAACCTAACACAGCATTTTAAAAAAAAGAACATCATACCAACAGTCAAACATGTTGGTGTTGGTGGTAGTGCAATGTCTCGGGCTGCTTTTACTGCTTCAGGATCTGGACGACTTGCCATAATTTATGGAACCATGAATTCTGCGCTCTACCAGAAAATTCTAATGGAGGATGTCCGGCCATCAGTTAATAACCTCAAGCTCAAGCACACTTGGGTTGTACAGCAGGACAATGAACCGAAACACACTAGCAAGTCTACCTCTGGTTTTTGGAGTGGCTCACTTAAAGTCTGGACGTAAATCCTATTGAGATTCATGAACAGGCCATTCATGCTCGAAAACCCTCAAGTGTGGTTGAATTGAAACAATTCTGCAAAAAAGAGTGGGCCAAAGTTCCTCCACACCGATGTGAAAGACTCACTGTCAGTTATCACAAACGCTTAATTGCAGTGGTTGCCGTCAAGGGTGGCACAACCAGTTATTAGGTTTAAGGGCAAATACTTTTTCACATAGAGCCAGGCAGGTTTTTTTTTTCCCTTAATAAATGAAATGAAAACTGCATTTTGTATTTACTCGGATTATCTTTATGTAATGCTAAGATTTGTTTCATGATCTGACTCATTTAAGTGTGACAAATATTTAAAAATCTAAATCAGAAAGGGGCAGAAACTGTAGGAGGGATGATTAGTTTGTGATGAAGTGAGAAAACCTACACAGGACATTTTAAGTTATAAGTATTGAGGACTCCATTCCAGTCCAAAGTGATCTAGGACTTGACTAATACTACTGTATGTCATGCTCACACAGGTTGGGGCTCCTTAGTTTCAGGGATATGAAACTGTATATAAAAAGCTCCTGTACAGTTGTGTTCTTCAAACTTTGTGGCTACAGTTTGAGGAAGAGCCATGTGTAGGTGTGATGCTCAGGTGTGCACAAACATTTGGCCATGTAGTTCATGTGTCCCATGTATTAGGGCAGCACTGATCTATAAGGGGCACTGCTCCAGTATGTTGCCATGGTAACCCAATCCTGCTGATCTTGGAGTAAATGACTGAAACCTTCTATCTAGGTCATCCACTCTTTCATAAGGACTGATGCGTGTGCGTGTGTATCCGCGTCTGTCTCCGTGGTTATGGACGGATCGGATTTACGCTGCCTAATTAGCATATCTGTTTTTGGAGAAATGTTCCTCTCTGAACAGTCATGTGGAGAAATGAAATTCTTGATTTCTGTTTCATGCACCTTGTTGTATCATGTTAAGGTAGTGAAACATGTTAGTGCTGAACTTGAAACTAGAGACATCATGTTTAATCTGAGATATCAAATTCTGACCAATCCTGGCCTCTCCCACTGAAGGTGTGTCCTATCCAATTTGCAGTTTTAGGTTTTTGCAATTTTCTAATTCATGCATTAAAACAATAAAAAAAAGAATGAATGTAAGGCATATACCGCACTGTGTCTAACCGGCTCCCATGTTTCCCCAGGTTGTTAAAACCTGTGAAATCCTAAATGGTCTGCCAGCTCCCATGCTTTTGTTGGGCCCCAGTGGCCACCTCCAAACTGAACTGTGACTCTGTTCCAGTTCAGGAAGGAACCACTTCCACTTTTGCTTTACCATTAGCCTTGGAGAACAAATGGACAAATAATGGAAGAAAACCTTCTGATTTTGGATCATACTGTACCTTTTAATTTATTTGGGGTTTTCAGAATAATGAATGAGGCAAAATTATAAATATACACATAGCACACCTAATGTTTGGGTAAATGACCCACAACTAGTTTTACCTCATCAGACACATTTGATGGCAGACATTCCACCTCTCCCAGATGATCTGAAACACTCCTGCGTATTGATGACAGTATACAGAGAGCACTCACAAAGCAGGCTTACTTTAGCTGTGTGTACGTCCAGGAGCTGTTCAAAACTCGTTTGCGTCAGTGAAAAGTGAGTTTTTCTTTTTTTTTTTTTTTTCTTTTTTTTTGGCATTCCATGCAAGATTTAGTGAAGACAGAACCATGGTTCACAAGAATGTTAGCAAGGACGCTAGCAGGAAGAAAACGGTGGAGACACTTTCAGTTTCGTTTTTCAGTGTCGAGGTTAAGTGAGGTTAAATGTCTATTTATTTCATATTTAACTTCATTTACATGTCTTTTCTACAGTAAATGTTCTGATTGCTTTTATATGCAAAAATATGATTATAGTGTTGGAAATTGGTAATATTGGTAATATTTTTGGGTGGCTGGAACAGATTATCTGCACTTACATCTACATACATGTGTTTCACAGTACAAATTTGCATGTTTAGAACTCGCAATCTTCTGGCAGAAATGTCACCTCTACTTGATAGCGTTCAATTAAACTTGGTGGTTTGCTGGAACATACCAGATTTATAAAGACGGTCCACAAATTTTCAATAAGTGTAAGGCTCTAAAAGCTTGGCATCTGTATTGATCTATTTCACAACCAGCTTTGCAGTGTGTTTGTGGTAATTGTTTTGCTGTAACACTCAATTTTGTCCAGGTTTCATAAATTTAGCTGATGATTTGAGGTGACACTTTTGTTTTTGACTCAATTATTAATGCAAACAAAATACACAACCTTTACAAACTGAAAAATAGTAGTGGGTTTGATCAATCCTGTTATTACTAATACTATTACTAATAATAATTATATTATTTTTATTATTATTATTTTATTATTATTATTTTATTATTATTATTATTTTATTATTATTATTATTATATTATTATTATTAATAATAATAATAATAATAATAATAACCTCAATAATAAAAGATTTGCTATATTGTTTGACCGGTTTAAGGGTTAAAAAACAAACAAACAAAAACAACAATATTCTGTTGTCTGGTTTTCTTCCTTAACAATTGCGTGACCTACTGTGACAATTTTTTGAAGCAGTAGCGCTGACCTACTACGGCAGTATTTTTTTCAGAATAATGACAGAAAATCAAAATACAGCCTCCAGTTCGATAATAGAAAAACAGCAGGATCCTCACAATATGGTGTGTAAACAAAATGCTACTCAAATTCAATAGGGCGAGACATCAGATTTGCGTTCTCTATCATAGGGTGCCATCTATAATTTTTGTAAAACCGTTTTTCTTTAACTCACACACGTTGCTGCCAAGCAAGGAAACATATACATTTATAAAAACACTAGCGTATTGAGACTGGAACAGAATCACTGAAACACACCGGCAATAATTACATCGTCCTAAATAGTGCATGTAAGTTTGATCCTAAACATTTAAATGCAAATTTCTTCTTTTTTTCACCCTTGACCATGTTATGAAAATGTTATGAAAATTCTAATTGTTTACACCTCCTCCCATTACTTTTGTCCCACTTCACACTTCACTGTTAAACCTACGGACTATAAGCCATCTGCTGCTGGAGCAACTTCATCAGGGCTTATCAGCACGCACGTGCACGCACAAACACAAACATACTGTACACACGCGCAAAAACATGAGGGAGGGGTGGGGATGGGGGGCAATTCATTGGTTGGGAACAGATGAGCCATTTTTCCTGATCTTGTTCTTGTCATTAGGTAGATATAGTCTTTAGATCCCTAGTGTGACCCGATGAATTATCACACGGGAAAAACAAATTCAACATGAACGACTCCTGATACCTGAGCCTCCAATAACTACCTGGACTCCATATTAACATCAATTAAAATCAATTCTTATAGCTGAACTGCCTGCCACCTAACACACAGTATGAATGCAGATCAATTCCTGCTCTCTGTTTCACCCAGATGAG
>JAQMYJ010000023.1:14570996-14589302 GCA_030014305.1 Clarias laeviceps
AATCTCTTTAAAGCTTAAAGTCCACAAACAATTTTGTTAAATAAAAGGCATTTTAGGAAAATGGTATCGGATCGGTATGTGGACTCAAATACTCACCGATACCAATGCCAGATTTTTTTGTGGTATCGGCAGCATTACCAATACTAGTATCGGAATCGGAACAACCCTAATTATAATATATAAAATTTTCTCTAAAACTGATGAAGAAAATGACCTGAATGTTTATGTGATTACCTTACAAATGACTGTTGTCTGGTCATTGTCTGGTCAACTTTATTTACCCTTTTGCGGATCGTGTTCCTCATCCTTTAGTTGTGCTGATGGCAGTGTTAAGGGAACTATCGCTACACACCACCAGTAGCTCCTAGCTCTAACCTTGGTGATTTAAATCGTCAGCTGTGACTTTGGCGTCTTTGGCAACAATATGTATCAGTAGACAATTCTGTCTTCGCGGGTATCTACTAGGGCCATCCACAAAAAGGGAATGATTCACAAGTTAAGGAGCTCGAAGCAGAAATAAAGCCCCAATACAGTACTGGCTATCACCTGGCTTGGGTTTTTTTTTCATAAGAAGCGCTGCCCCGACTATACTGTAGTCTTCATTATTCTAAGTGCTAATAAAGAGCCTGCACCTTTTGATTGAAGCAGGCATGGCAGACCAAAAGGTCATTCAGATGCAGATCATTGAGTCTCTTCCTATATAATTGTGACATTCCTGTACCAGAATTAAGACTGTAAAAACATGAATTGGTCTGTAGGTGTTTGTGTGTCAGTACTCAAAAAAAACAAACAAAAAAAACATTGTATTATGCAACTTCTGTTTTGACTTTTGGAAGTTGTACGAGGCAGGAGCAAGAGCTTCAGTGGAAAAAACAGGTGCGTGTATCTCCTAGAGTAAACTGAAACCTTCCCCTGTGTGAACACTGTGTATGTGTTTGCATGTGTGTTGTGTGTGTATATGTGTGTGTGTGGATCTGATACCACTGCTGACATACAGATTGGATAACCTTTAAGGGGATCGATAGTGTTTGGGTGCTTTAAACGTGTTTAGTTCTGCATCTGTTTCCTGTTTCAGTATGCTTCTTTGGCTTGACAAATAACGGGTAGATTATTAAAAAATCAGCTGAAATATTAGTGCGTGTCAACTTCTTTTCATGATTAGCTTTTCTATACGTGTAAATGCATGTATGTTTTGACTTTATGCTTAAATCAGTTATCCAAACTGCTCTCCCTTCACTTATGTCCCACATTTTATCATTTTGCACAACTATACCATGAATGTTTATATTTATATTGCACTGTTTATTATTGCTTGCTTTTATAATGCACTTATTTATCATTTATGTGTAAATGATGCAGGATAAAGTTCTTAGCGAAGGATATCAGATGATCTATACCCATTGACAGTATCTCACTGGGCATGCCATGCCGTGCTGCGCCATTTCCGATTCTACTGTTCAACATAACATCAGTGTTTCTGTACTCAGTATTACCCTGTACGTACAGTACACAGATCAGCCATAATATTAAAACCACTGAGACATGAAACGATCAAATCATCGGCGTCCAAGGTTCAGTGATGCGCATTGTGGGGAAAACGTTCAGCGCCACACAGCTTGTGTATGGGGCTGCATAGCTGCAGACTAGCCAGAGTGTTCATGCTAACCATGGTTCACCGCCAGAAGCACCACAATAGGCATGTAAGCATCAAAAATCGACCACGTGATCATTCAAAATGGAAGAAGGTGTCCTGAATCATATTTTACTTTTACTTCATATGGTTGCCGTACTGTATCTGAGCAATATTCTGCTGGGAAACCTTGGATCCTGCTATTCATGTGGATGTTACTTTATCACGTACAAACTACTTAAACATTATTGCAGACCACCAGCAGTATTTCCTAGTCAGCAGTATTTCCTATTTCTAGTTTCCTTGTTTGAGCAGGATAATACACCCTGACACACAAAAATGGTTTAGGGATGGTTCGAGTGCTCGAGGTGTTGATTTGCCTTCCAGATTCTCAGATATCAATCCAATCGGGCATCTGTGGGATGTGCCTGGGCAAGCAAGTCTGATCCCTGGATGCCCCACCTCACAACTTACAGGACTTGAAGGACCTGCTACTAATATCTCGGTGCCACATACCACACACACCTTCAGAGGTGTTGTAAAGTCCTACCCTAGCGTCCTACCTCTACGCAATATTAGGCAGGTGGTTATAGATGGAGACCGGCGTATGTAACTTTATTCGGTGTTATTTATCTGCTTGCTCTTTTATCTGGTTGGATTCCAAACTCCAAAATGTTTTATTATAATAAAACACTGTTACACTATGAAATGACGATACACCGATGTCAGTCTGAAGCTGGGTTTCCTTTTGAGGAGATCTTAGTGTTTTTTTAGGTTTGAAAGGGTGGAATTTTTGCTGGGGTGTGAAAGTAGGCAGTTAAACGTCGATTGTGTTGGTGAGTAAGTGATGTCACTCGCGATACAGCGCTATGCTAATAAGCGTGGCATTGTTAACCAGACTGGAAGTGTCAGTACAGTCATTTAGCACACAGAAAATTAAGTTTTATCTAATTTCTGCCAAGAGCATCTTACCCCCAGGATTATGTAAAAAAACAAACAAACAAAAAAAAAACACCAACACACCCACCCAATCTTTTTGACTTGCAGCTTGTGCAAAAACAAACATGGCTGTGGAAATGCTCTGCTCTGTCATCCCTATTCTTTTTCCGCTGCCAGAACTCAAGATGTGACACGCCCACTCTCGATTCTCATCAAATGGAAAAATGTAGTAGTTCTACCCTATATATAAATACGTATACAAACACTAATGAATCCAGTCTTGGTGATGTCTTATTATGCAACTTTCAATGTCGAGGGTGTTGGAATAGAATTCAGCATTACGATGCATCATAAACCGTGTCATCAAATAAAGAGTCAGACAGTCAATCAAGTCAAAACACTACACAGCTCCGTCTTTTACTGCAGTGGAAATCTCTTGATGAGGGGTTCGCCGTTGCGTAAGTCTGGCAGTGTTATAAATAGCGGCGAAATAGACAGTGTGTGAAATCTGCCTCTCAGATATACGGAGGGAAGGGAAGCTCTGTCTGAACACCGAGCTCTCACAGGGCTGCCCGTTGGGATACGGCCACCTGGAGTGTTGTGAAATTGCTGTTTTATACTCACGTTATCACTCATTTCTGGCCTGGATTTCCTCACGCAGTCTGTGCTGATAAGACAGGGGTTGATGAGTACGGCTTGTACAGGTGCGGCCGGGGAGGAAGAAAATCTACCTGAAAATCTGTCAGCATTCTGGTCTTATGTTAAAGGTGAAGGAAAGCATGCAGGGAAATCTCAGAGTTTTAATGCTTAGGTTGCTCATGTGAGGGTGCTGGGTGTTGTGCATTAGTTGGTGTGTGTGTGCGTTTAAATATAGATTTGAGTTGGCACAGATATATTTATGTATGAAGCAGAAAGCCTACACTCAGGGTAAAGTGGGCGGTATGACCGGTTGAGATGAGACGAGATCTCTTACTATTTTATCACTTTATACTTTGCGTTACAGTGGATGCTCTTTTCACGGGTAGTGAGGACTGCCAGGGTTTTTATCTCACTGTTCCATGTTTAAGTGTGTTTGTGTACAGTATTTGTGTAAATGTTAAATAAAACGATGAAACCCAAGTTGTTGTAGGTTTGTAGCTTTGTATGCACTGCTTATTTGTGTGTGTGTGTGTGTGTGTGTGTGTGTGTGTGTGTGTGTTAGACGGCTGACTGATCCCCTGTAATCTTAACCTCTGTTTACTTGCCCCGTCTGTTCAGACTTCCTCACAGGTCTCACTAGCGTACTTCACTGTGTACCGGAGAGCCAGATCGGATTGCCGCACATGTGCGTGTTTGGGTCTGAGGGAAGTGACATTTCTTAAGTTCTGGCTCCATCTAGTGGAGCAGAGACGGGGTTGCAGGGAAGACGAGGAAATCTGAGTTAAACCCCATTTTCAGACATGGGATATACAACATGTCCGGCTTCATCAGTACATAAAAACCCGTCTTTCTGTTATTTAGACGTGACTCACTTTTATGTAAATCTTCATCATGGTTTCATTCAGACATTCTCGTGCGGTTCTACGATACAGCAAGTTAAGTTCAGTTTTTATTCATCACATATACATTACTGCAGTGTGAAATTCTTTATTTACATTTACGGAATCCAGCAGACACCGTTATCCAGAGCGACTTAGATTTTATCTCATTGTACATCTGAGCAGTTGAGGATGAGGGGCCTTGCTCAAGCGCCCAACAGTGGCAACTTGGTTGTGCTGGGGTTTAAACCTGAGACCTTCCGATCACTGAGCTTCCCCTGCTACTTCTTCTTTATACATCCCAGCATCTTGTTAGTAGTCTGGGGTCAGAACAGAGGGTCAGTCATTAGTTGAGCAAAGCCCTTAACCCAGCCAGGGTTAAGGGCTTTGCTCAAGGGCCCAACAGCGGCACCCTGGCAGAGCTGGGACTCGAACTACCGACCTTCCAATGCGTAACTCAGAGCCTTAACACACGGAGCCACCACTGCCTCTGACAAACCATCATGTGTATAATAATAATAATTATAATAATAATAATAATGTTATATTATTTTTCTTCTTCTTCCTATTATTATTATTATTATAAAACAGATTGAGGTTGCCAGATTACCAAAAATTGGACAAACATATGCACACACAAACTTAAACTGAGTTTGAAAGTATACTGAGATCAGATGTTGAACTTGCCACTGCCGGTCATTAATCTCCTGTATTTATGCTGCAGTGTGTAGGTGAAGGATTCTTGACCCATTCTTGACTGTCCGTAAACTCATACTGAACCAGGAGTCTGGTGGACGCCGTGAAGGTTTGCATGATCACTATATAGGCCAAGAGGTCACTGTTGACACATTATGGATTTTAGCATAATGGGGGGGGGGGGGGTGTATAGAAGGCAAACATGGGGATAAATTAACTCGTGTTCTCGCACCGTGGCACCACACAAACGGTTCCGCTTGGTGCAGGTTGTCTTTGATGGATTTGGTATAAGTTTATTTTGTGGGTATTTAAACATTAAAGTGATAGTATAATGCTTGGCTGTGCTTGGTATTTTAGTTGGTAGCACGGTGGTTTAGTGGTGAGCACTGTCAGGGTTGGGGGTTTAAATCTTGCCTCCGCTCCGTGTGCATGGAGTTTGCACGTTCTCTATGTGGTGGGTTTCCTCTGGGTATTCTGGGTTTCTCCCACAGTTCAGAGACATGCAGTGTAGACCATGCAACAACTGGAGTTTCCAAATTGCCCGTAGTGTACGATTTGTGTGTGATGGTTTGGCATGCCTTGTGCACTGACCTCCCTAAGATGAGCTGACCATGACATTAGGTTACATGGTATGGAAAATGAACAGATGGATGGGTTGATGAATTGCATTATAGCTTCTGTTAAATAAACAGCTGACAGTTGATTCTTAAAAGTAGTTTAATATGTGTGTCAAAGTGAGACAGGGACTTTGTGCATGCATGCATGCATGCATGTGTGTGTGTGTGTCTCCAAGCCACTATGTATGTATTTCCACAGTGTTATTTGGTAAGTCAACACATGTGGGCAGCTCTAATTTTAGCAACAGCTCTGGAATAAGCTGTTAAATAAACACACTGAATCACTTCATCATAAAGCGCAGTGTATTCACAGAGAGACTTCCGGTTAGTGCGAGTGAGAAGATTCATTAAGAGTCTGGGATCCTCTGTGGATTGTACTGTACATACAGTACACTCACGGGGATAAAGGTGTCGTTCAGTTGTTATAAAACAGGCGTTCGGATTAAAAGTTCCAGTTCACCCTCGGTGTTCGGCGCAGTAGAGGAACCGTGAAGTAAATGAAGATTTGCTGTAAAATTCAATGTGATTTTTCCATGAAAGCCCCAGATTCAGTTCTCTAAAATAAGTGTATATATAGTATCACACCCTTTCTTTGTAGTCACAGGAATTTCTGTTAGGCAGGTGTGCATTTTTTGCAACAGCTTCCATTCATTGCCTCATGCACCAGCAAACTGAACTTGCTTTCACAGCTGCTGAACAGGAAGTGACAACAAACCTTGAATAATTCTTTATATATTTAAAACCATTATGCCATAGATATTAGGTATTAGTATCTCATCAGGTCATTTACCTGAATATTCTAATAGAATTTATTATACTGTCTTTATTATTTGATTGTTTAGCATTACAATATACTGTAATCATAGAAAAGCATTAAAACACAAAAGGGCTGATCAATGATCAATCAATGATTAGGTAATGCAACTTAAAGTGTTTTTCCTTGTTTTATACCTCAGCAGTTTGCCCATGGTTACAATTTTAATTTTTATTAAATGGCATCATGATTTTGCCATTGATATTTTAAATTTAATGTTAATTCATTCAATGTAACTCCTGTGTAAGTTCCTGTAAGAATCCTAAAGACTTTCCCATGTTAGAAAGTTTAAAACACTGAATATTTATAGGAGTCTTTAATGCTTAGTAAAAGAGAGGAACTACCTGTGTCCAGATATGCTGCTAAAGGTGGATGGTAACTAAATACATTTCCTACACTTATGTACAGTTTTCACATATCTGTATTTTACTTAAGTAACTTTATTAGTGGATGCTTTTTACTTTTGCTTTACTACGTCCTACAACAAATATCTGTACTTCCTACTTCTCTTCTTTTGTGGCTGGCATTGTGTTCTGTAACCACCTCGTTCGCAGATCTTTCCTGCGAAACTAACTAATACCTACTCATTTTGTGGAAACTTCAAAGATTCTTAGCAGTTTTTTTAGGGCTTTTTTCATGTCAATGTATATTTTTTTTATGCATTTTAACACTAAACTATTAAGAACAATTATAATTGACAAATTTTGTAACATAAATATTAATGTAAATTCTGCACATACTGTACACATTTCTTTGTAATGTAGAGAGAATCGAAAACAACTGTAGAGAAAAACACTGCCTGGGATGGTGAATTATTACTGTATTTACTCTACTGATACCAAAGAAAACGACAGCGCACGTAAAAAAATACCTGCTTACATGAATTACAGTACATATAAATGTAACATCTGTATTTTACATTCTAGCACTGCAGGAGTATTTTGGGGGCGTATTTAGGGTTTAAACTTTAAACATAGACATTTATAGTTATTTGGACCACATCTAAAACTTGCGTTTTTTTCACAATTGGTGGATGCTCTAACCCCCACGAATTGTACTTGAAGTGGTCACCTGCTGACTGTTATACGTAATTGCGTGATTTGCCTTCCCAAAGTGAAACGTTTAATCAAGTAGCAGGTGTTTGAAATGGCAGCAGACAGCAATAAAATAGCATGTTCATAGTTTGGAATGAGAGAGAAATTCTTTTACTAGGCCTCAAAGACCACAGTGACCTAATACAAGCTGAGTACATTTAATGCTTAAGTACATTTGATAGAAAGTTCTCTTGTACTTTTACCCACTGGAGCAGACATTTCTGTTTATATTTAATGTTATGGAATTCATGAAGCAAGGTCCTCTTAGCCTCCTATTCCCATGTTAGAAAGGTTTAAGCAGTGACTTGGTTTAACTAGAGACTGCTGTGAACACCTTACTGCGAAAAGTTTCCCGGCATATAAAATTTTTTTTCTTTCCCATCGGTTATTAATAAATGCACCATTAAAGTGAGTAATTAGGTTTATGTAACTGTTTTGTGATGTAACACTATAATATTAAATAATGCAGAACCTGTTATTTTAGGCTTCCTGTGATCGGGTTCAATCTGCATCATACTGTGAAATAAAAATGAATTGAAACAGTAACAGCAGCAACTAACCAATAACTAACAAACTGTTTCAATGTTCCACATTTTTATAAGAGCATTTGTCTTATTTAAACATGCACTATGTTGCCAAAAGTGTGAGGACATCTGAACACCTATTTAATGTGGTTCTTTTTCAGATTGTTTTTCGAAAAGTTAAAATATATAATTTCATGAAAAATGCTTTTATATATTTTTATATATATATATTTTTATATATATATATATATATAAAATACAGTGTGTGTTTGTGTGTGTGTGTGTGTACAGTGTATATATAGTACAGTACAGTCTATACTGTGTCTATATGTGTGTGTGTATGTGTATATATATATCTCTGTGTATATATATATATATATATATATATATATATATATATATATATATATACACACACACACACACACAAGTTGTAGCATTACAGTTTAATTACAGTGGAACTAAGGGGTCTAATTCAACTCTCCTCCATAATGCTCATGTGCACAAAGCAGCACCCTGACCTTAACCCTACTGAACACCTTGAGATAAAGTGGAGCACTGACTTTACGCTCCAACTTCTCGTTGAACAGTCAAGTTACAAATTTCCGCAGATACGAACGGACCGCGGTTCTACTTCCGGTTCAATCGCGGAAGTAGCTCATGTGTATTGTACAAAAAATTGTATTGTGCAGTGCACCAGATACCAATATTTACAATTGTACACAATTTTTTCAGTGTGTAAGTGAATGCATAAAATGTCTACAGTCTGGTATATTGTATGTGTGCACGTGTGGGGGTGCAGGAGAAATGAGTTTGCCTCATCAGTTAATGATGATAATAATAATAATAATAATAATAATCCTAAATTCGGAAAATTCTCAACAAAACAGAGTTCACAGTCTAATACAGTGGAAAACAGCTAAAAATGGACAGAAAACAGAGACAAAATATCATTCGGGATTCCCCTCGCGATTTAAAAGTCGCAGAGACAACAATTCACTGCAAGATTAATTTTCTTAGGTGTAATTACAGTGTTTGGGGAAAGAGGACATATTTTTAAGCATGTAGCTTGGTATACTTTTACATTGTATATCCATGGCAAAGGCATATAAGACTCGCTTTGTTCGGAGTTAAGAACAAATCGGACTTACGAACGAGCTCTTGGTACAGAACTTATTCGTAAGTCAGGGACTACCTGTAAACTGGAATATCAAGCACAGGTGAGTAGTGACAGAACACAAGCTCATAACATTAGCAGAGCTAGTGCAGTTCTTTTGGTCAATTAAAGTGTTTCTTGGAACTGATTAATGTGGAAAGAATTTTTTCATGTACATTAATATCGTGAATAAAACAGTTTGTTGTCATCAAAAAAACATTTAGAAAAAAATCTAAAAACTTTTTAAAACACCTTGTCCAAAAAAAAAAAAAAAACATTTTCTTATTCTTCTAAAGACATTTTTTCCTCAGTTAGTAAATTAGTCTTTTCTACAGTATATCTGGTTTCTACAAGTCATGACGTGAAAGTGAAATACAAAGGGAACTTGAGAAGACCGCACAGAACTGAAAATTGTTAAAATATATTGTTTTGTTTCTATATAAGTGAAACAAGCCATATTTTCACCATGTTTGAAAACAGACTTTTGGTGTATCTTGATGTAGAAATATGAAGTACTGTAGCTTGGTCTTGCTGGGATTTATCTTTAGGTGGTGAGCTGCCGTTCATGATGAGATGTCTGCCAGGCATGTACTGTATGATGCCTCAGAAAAAGAGGGCAGGCTGGATGTCTTGACTTGAGCATAACTATCTGAGGGGGCTGTCGGAGTACCTTGTTGGCTGCTACTGCATGTGGATCCTCTGTGGGTCACCTCACACTCCAAGCCAGTGTACCTTGGGCTATTTGCCTATCAGATCTCGTGAGCGATGGGCTTTGGTGGAGTGGATGTTCTGGTGCATTTCTATCATGGCCTGCTATTTTTCCTGCAAATTGTGCTGCTTTGGCTTTTCTATGGGGATTTTTTCTATGGGGCTGGACTTTAGGTCCCCACAGGCACAAAAAGAGCCTTGTTCGCCCATGATCCTGTCACCAGTTTATTGGTATATAATAGATAATCAATGTTAAAGTCTTAATGTTATGACTGAACAGTGTATGTTAGCCTGCTGTGACATTCATATGGTGGGCTCAGAATCTGGCGTAACCAATATGAAGGCATGGATCCATTCTATGCTTTTCAGGCTGATGGTGGTGGTGTAATGGTGTAGGGGGATTTCTTATTTACACTGAGCTCTTTAGTACCTGACCGTCTCCGTCCCTCATCACAGTCATCTTATGATGAGCACGTCCAGCAGGAAAAATCAAGTGACAAAAAAATATTAGTATTTAATACTGAGGAATACAATAACAATAATGAGAAACATTCACTCATTATAAAAAGAGAGAGAGAGAGAGAGATTGGTTTATTTCTATATAACAGTGCATGTGTAACTCCCCTGGTAATACACAGAACCTAGTCATACACTGTGGTATTATTGTCTCTCAACAATGTTTCGTGAATCAGGACGTAATTACAAACCCACAGCTCTTCATTAGCACTGGTTTCCCTAGCACCAGAGTAAGACGAAGACCCGTGGAGAAGCATCGTACTTTTTAATTAAAGAGGGAATCTTAATAGGTGACGACCTTAGCTTAGGCTAAATGAATCGGATCTGTGAAGCAGCACTCCGTCTTTCATCCTCCGAAATCAAGCCATTCTTCTGCTCCTTATGGTTGCTGTTAATTAATGTAAAAAAATTTTTCCTTGATTTTCTCCCTAATTTAGTCGTGTCCAATTCCTTCCTGTCACTAGGGGGCACCACATTAAGGTTACTACCACCACTCAGTCTGGAGGGCTGAAGACTCTCACGTGTTTTCTCCGAACCATGTGACGCCTCCGACCACATCTTTTTGTAACACACTCGGAGGACAGCGCTATCCGCTCCTTCCGCTTGCGTGAGCTCACAGACGCCCCTGATTGGCTGTAGATTAATGTGGGAGCACGAAGTACCTCTCATCCCTCCCCTCTGAGAGAGCTCGGCCAATCAGCTCTCTCTAGACCTCCAGCTGCGAGAGGTTACAGCATCACCCAGGAATCGAACCAGCGATCTCCGGATGATAGAGCGAGCGCTTAATCCAGCAGTCTTATTAATATTACAGCTCATTAATTCGGGATTAGTGACATTTTGGGGGTTTGGGACATTTTGCCCTTTGAGGTGGTCACACATGTTTTTGCTTCCTTCTTTGTGAGGCAGAGAGAGAGAGAGAAAAATCCCTAAACCACTTCTGAGGCAACCAGAAATCACATCACAGCAGAGTCCATCTGAAATCTCATTAGGAGACTCGGCAAACAGGAAAAAACTCGAAAATCGAACTTATTCAGAAGACAATGTCTTCCAGTCTACCGAAGATTAGAGGCTGGAGTGGAAGTTCACCTTCACACAGGACAACGATCCTAAGCTTACCGTCAGAGCTACTACACTCGAGACTAAACTTAAGTCCACGAACTAGACTGTAAGAATGGCCCAGTCAGAATTCAAAACTCAATGCAGTTCAGAATCTATGACGTGTCTGAAGCATTTAATTTTTTCCACCTTCTGCTGTTAGCCAAAGTCAGACGGGATTTCAGTTTTGCTGGAGAACTTTCTCGTTGCCCTGCTGTATCAATAAGAAAGCAGCAGACAGACAGAGAGAGAGAGAGAAACATAGATGGACCTAGAGGACCTAGACTGTGTGTGTGTGTTTGTGTGTGTGTGTGTGTGTGTGTGTGTGTGTAATCGACAGTGGCATGTGAGAAACAGTAAGCTCATGAGAAGTGTGTGTTGTTAAGCCCCAGTAGCATGTCGTGATTAGAGAGGAAATGTTCCAGGGTTACCAAGTTGAGAGCAAACAAAAAACAATCCAACACAGCACATGTTTACAGGAAGACCATGTATCTGTCTGGAGATCCGTCTGTCCGTCTGTTATTTTCTTTAAGCTGTTGGACTTCACCGGCGTTGCTGTTAGCAGCCTTTTAAAATAAACCTGATGTGACTCGCAGTGACCAGAGGGGACCGCCGATGAGCAGAGGCGAGCACTGCCTTAGGAGAGAGTCCTGTTTTGATCCCCTGAACACCACACACACACACACACACACACACACACACACACACACACACACACACACACAGCTCACATTTTACTCACACTTTCCCTGGTGAGTCACCCTTCATTTCTCTGGCAATAATGCAGAAGAAACAGTCATGTCATAAAAGAAAGTGGATTACTCTCTCTCTCTCTCTCTCTCTCTCTCTCTCTCTCCATCTATGTCTGTCTTTCTTTTTCTCCGTCTCTCTCTCTCTCTCTCTCTCTCTCTCATTTGTTTCTCTCCATCTCCTTCCGTCTCTCTTTTTCAATTCAATTCAATTCGGTTAAGCAGACTTTATTGGCGCAACTATACTGTATATGTGAATTATTGCCAAAAAAGAGAAGATTATTAAGAATAAAAGGTTATGTCTAGATTTCTAGATTATTAAATATAGAAATTTTGATTAGTAGAAATAAATACAGATTTTGTAGACCTTAACGAGGAATACAATTAACAATAGATAGAAATGTAATTCGCATACATTTTTTTTTCTAACTTTTAGTCTTTCCTCTCCTTCCCCTCTCTCTCTTTCTCTCTCTCTCTCTCATTCCGTGACTATTTGTCCTTCTTCCTTTCTCTTTCAGTATGTCTCCTTCTCTTTCTCTCTGTCTCGCTCTCCATCTGTGTCCATCTGTCCCCCTCTTCATCTGTCTCATCTCCGTCTCTGCTTCTCTTTTCCATCTCTCTCTCTCTCTGTCTCTCTGAGAGACAGGGCTTTAAATAAAGCTCTTATTCAGTCAGTGTTTCCCAGTGAAGGAGCGCAGATGAGACTCCCGCCGCTCGGTCTTCGTCGTCTTACACGCCATCACACCCCCTCACACGTCCGTGCTCAAGTGTGGGAGACGCACGTCACCCTGTGTGTTTCTTTACCTTTTAAGGCTGGGGAAAGGGTTCACATGGTAGCGTGGATTTCTTTGAAAAAGCATCTGCAAAAGAACTGTTAGTGACACACACACACACACACACACACGCACGCGTGTGACTGTGTGTGTGTGAGTGAGTGATAGAGAAACAGAAAGATGAGTCGGTTTAGTGTGTGGGTTCTAATGCAGGGGAAGGAAGTGTATGGTGTGTTTCTGAATATGTGAGTGTGTGTATAGTGGCAAACGCAGCCTGTGGCTTTTTGTTTTTCGGTAAACGGCGTGTTCACTGTCTGCACTTTACTGCGCACGCAGCACATTCTGATCAATGTGTGCTGCGACTCCCTGACTGATGAGCCTCCAGGCTTCGTTCTGTGTTTGAGCCGGATGCTTCCTGACCAGTACAGTGTGAATCGTCTGTACGTTCCCTGAATCACAGTGATGTACAGGATCAGGACGCTGCTCTCATTCATGCACTGATGTTTATTTCACTTACAGCCGTTCAATATTTCAGTCATCGTTTGTTTCTTACGGTGGCCCTGAAGTGCAAAACAAATGAACAAAACTGAAAACAAAATAACAAATTCAAAACCAAATTAACAAAATGGAAAACAAAATAACTAATTTAAAAACAAAATATCAAAACCCAAAACAAAATAACAAAACCCAAAACTGATTTGTTCTTTTGTTTTGTGTTTTGCTGTTTTGTTTTCGGATTTGTTAATTTGGTTTTGAATTAGTTATTTTGTTTTCCGTTTTGTTCATTTGTATTGCACTTCTCGGCCAGTCAGATACGAACCGGAAAAGGTAGGTATAGTTTGCAAATTAACAAATTATTACCGCTGATTGGACGAGGCATCTGTCACTCAAGATATACAGGAAGTACTGTAGTAGCGGTAGATTCGTGTGTAAATGAATGTGCAAACATGTACTGTCCTTATTATGGTTTCAAATATGGCGTTCTAAAGGAAAATTTCATTATTTTCTTAGTTTTGCAGACCGAAAAAATGGTTTAAAGTGAAGCAGAACACACAAGAAACAAAGATAGAGAAACAATTTCTCTACATCCTGTATATCTTGAGTGACAGATGTCTCGTCCAATCAGCGGTAATAATTTCATTCGCAAACTATACCTACTTTTTCCGGCACTGGCCGAGAAGTGCAATACAAATTAACAAAACGGAAAACAAAACACAAAACCCAAAACAAAATAGCAAATTAGTTTTGGGTTTTGTTATTTTGTTTTGGGTTTTGATATTTTGTTTTTGGTTTTGTTATTTTGTTTTGGGTTTTGTTATTTTGTTTGTTATTTTGTTTTTTAATTTATTTTGTTTTCAGTTTTGTTAATTTGTTTTGCACTTCACGGCCATCGTAGTTTCTCCATTTGTCTTATGTTTGAATTTGTTTTTCTGTCTACACGATAAACAGGAATGTCATTTACTCAACACTGAAGTGCACCCGTGTGCCTACGTGTGTGTGTGCCTACATGTGTGTGTGCCTGTGTGTGTGTGCGTAACTGCTGTTGTGGTTTTAAAATTGTCATTTGCTAATAATGTCACCTGAATCACAGTTCACCATCACACACTCATCACAGGCCTGTTTGGGGTTGACTTGTCATTTTAGTTACAGTATAATAATAATAATAATACACACTGATAAAACTTCCAAGCTTTTGTGCTGCTTTCACTCACACTAATAATACTGTTCAGCTGTCCTACACCACAAATAACACACACACACACACACACACACATATATATATATATATTTGCAGGGAGTTCATGTCTGCCACAAAGGGAAGTATGTGTTTATATATATATATATATATATAGATGTGTGTGTGGGTGTGGATGCTCATTTCATATGCACCTGTCAAAAGATCATCCTCTTTTTTAAATTTATTTTATCGTTACTTGTTGTACTAGAGGAAATATCAGCTGCACTGTAGTGATGTTGCTGCTGCATGGTTGATCTTGCAATAAGCAAATGGAAAGGAGGAATGAAAAACAACAACCCTACTTTCCTCCGCATATCTGTGTTACAGTTAATGAGAAATGAGCGAGGGAGCAACATCATGCTCAGACCCTCACATCACATTCTGTGACTTAATATTTAACTGCTTATTAACTTTATAGAATCATATATATATATATATATATATATATATGAGTCGTGAATGAAGGTGTAAAAGCGATTGACATTTCAAGATATCTTTGTACTCGACTTTGTATGCAAATGTGTATAATTAATTCTAGATGTTTCTTCATTTGTTATAATTTGGAAATTCAAACCGATCCGGCTCCATGAACACATGGTGTGCCAAGGCTAGACTGAAAGGACTTTTCCGCAGAGCCTTGAACTACCAGCTCCACTGAACATTATTGGGTGGAACATGAATGTCACCTGCACCGCAGACGCACTTCCCAAGCCTTCACTAATGCTCTTGTAGCTGCATGGTCACAAATCCTCACAGCTGTTCTTCAAAATCTAGTGGAAAACCTTCTGAGAAGAATAAATATGCAATGAGATATGCAACAAGTCTACAGTATATCCATGGCATTGTTACTGTAGGTGTCTATGTACTTTTGATTATATAATATACATCATAATGACAGACAGGTCCATAAATATTTCGATATTGAGAAGGTTCTTGTTTACTTCAGCTTTAATTTAAGCCCGTGAGTGTAACGAGTGTACAGTAGATATACTTTTTATCTCAAGCGCTGTAGCTGTCTTCAGCGAGCGCTCGGTCCGATTCAGGTCAGATTGGTGACTGTTTTTCCTTCACACAATATTCCACTTCTTTTTCTTAAAACGAAAGAAGTCAAGTTCTCCGGTTCGCCGTCCGCGTGCACTGTGAATCATTCAAGATTCAAAGAACTTCATTAATCCCACAAGGAAATTGCTTAATTTCATCCGACTGAATCTAAGAGGAAAATATACAGTATAACACACATCTGTACACTTTTTTATTTATTTATTTATTTTTTTAAGAATTGATCCTGCTGCTTCTTTCAGCATTGGAGGAAAGGGAACAGGGGAACCAGTTGTTTCAATTTTCCACACTCTTCCCGTCCCATCATCGTGTAGCGAGCCGATATGTCTGTAGGATTGTTTTTATTTTGCCAGATTTGAATCTGGACTTGCCGTATTTGAGGATCAGCAGTGGTTTTCATCTTGTGGTAGATCTTTTCTTCACAACCTCACAGAGGATGTTCTTGACCTGGCCAGTTGTTATGAAGGGGCTTTTTCTTCAGCAGGATCATATTTGAAGAATCCAGTGATTTTCCAGGCTTTTTTTTATGTTCCTGATCTCACCAGTGCATTCTTTCTTTTTAATCGAATGCACCAAATGGTTGATTTGGCCACCTGATATTGTTTGTGGTGTCACTGATGGGTTTGTTGTTCATATTTCTTTTCAGCCAAACGATGGCTTACTTCACTGGCCGTCACGTCTCTTTTGGACTTGCGTATCAGGGAATGCATTAAACTAATACCGCAACATCCTTTCAGATTACTTACAAATATACAGAACAGATGGATTGGACCAAAAACTCAGACACACACACCACACCATAGGGACCTTTTATTGGATGGTGGCGGGTTAGTACAGAAAGCTTGATGCTTCATTTGTTTTTACTTGCAGGTCTTTTATAGCTAGAGACTCATGCTGGGAATTAATTAAGAATATTTCACTGGCATGTGATTTTGCTTTGAAGAGATGCATTTGTTCAAGTGTGTGTGTGTGTGTGTGTGTGTGTGTGTGTGTGTGTATTTGCATGCATTCGTTGGGCTTTGAAATTATTTTCAGTGACAGAAAAAGCATGTGCCATCATGCTCTGATCCTTCCCTCGCACTCTGTCTGTCTCCGTCTGTCTCCTCCCTCGGACACGCCCCCTTCAAGTCCCTCAGCGCAGGCCGCCTGCTCTCTGTCACTCGTCTCTTTCTCGCTCCCTCTCTTTCTCTTTTTCTCTCTCTCTCTCTCTCTCTCTCCTCTTTGCAAGGACAAAAGTTAAGGAGCTAAGAGACAAGGCGTTTCAGATGTCCTCTCATCTCTGCCAGTCAGGTTGTATTCATCTGAAGCTCCTGTGCTCTCGTGTGATTGTGTACTGATTGTGTACTGATTGTGTATTGTGAGTGCAGTGCTGGGTCTTTAGGCTGCTCCGGGAAAAGAGTTTCTTACAAAGAGAGCAGGGTTGAGAGAGACGCGCGCGCAGGCAGCGCCGGCTCGTCTGCAGGGTTACGACTTCTCCGTTCATGTGTCACAGCGTCGCACGTTTGGTGTTGAGTAGTGATGATTCGCATCTGGTCACGTTTTTTGAAACAGCTCTGTAACACTTCACTCTCGTTTCCTTCATCTGTGTGCTGTCTTCGAGAGGACAGGTGTTATGAATTATGATTAAAGAGCTCAGTGTGTACACATCAGGAAAGAGAAGTGGAACGATCGCTTAACAGAGAAAGAACTGTTGCATGTCTGGTGCTGAGATTAAGATCATGATTATTTTGCTCAGTTCTAATAACACCATGATTGTTACTCAGGAAGCAAATGGTTGGGAATTACTTGTGAATTGTTGTAAATTCTTGAAGAAAATTTTAACCTGCACATTTCATCATGTAAAGTGTTAAACGGTGTGTGTTGAGCTTATTCAGGTTTTTTTTTTCCAGTAGTGAATAGAATATGATCAGAGGGTTCGTGTGATCTGATGAACTACCGTAGTGTTGACATCCAGCATGAACTGATAATATAACTCGTAGTTAACCTTAAACTTTATCTATCTGTTAGATCTATTTATTTATTTATTTATTTATAGGATGAAAATTGTGCATTCCATCTTCGAGTCATTGTGAAATGTCAACTGCTGAAGCTTGGCTTAGTGGTTAAACCCACTCCAGTTTAACTTACTCATCTTTACTTTATACTTTATTAATCATCTTTGAATCGAACCCGCAGGACTGAAACAGCACAGATATCACATGTTGTTATTGCTGAGACTTGCATTTAATCCTAAAGAAGACATTTAATCCTTAAAGAGCTTTAGCTGACGAAATCTATATAAATAAAGTTTTTTTTTTCCTTTTTGAGAAAGAAACTTGCTTTCTTTTATTATATCTTTACATTTCATACATTGTACCACCCAAATCAGTCTCAAAAGAATTTTATGTCTATATGTCTGTCCAGCCAGATGTTTGTCACAGCATCACGCAAAACTGCCTGGACAGAATTTGGTATTTCAAAACACATTCGTAAACCAAATCGGATTTTCCCATAAGGAATAATGGAAACTCAAATTGTTTGTTTCACAGCCCAAAAAAAATAAATACATACATAAAAATAATTAATATAAAGTAAAAATAAAACAAATTAACCTGCACTTTAACTTAAAAATAAATCCAGACAGATAAGTGTTTCCGTTTGTGCACGCAGGCGCTGTGTGTGTGTGTGTGTGTGTGTGTGTG
>JAQMYJ010000023.1:14644354-14660634 GCA_030014305.1 Clarias laeviceps
TGTGTGTGTGTGTGTGTGTGTGTGTGTGCGTGTGTGTATTTTGGGATCTCTTTTATCCTGCAGGATTTTGTCCCTTGTCACCCATCTCTCCAGCGAGTGATGCTGCAGGTGGGTGAAATAGCTAGAAAGCGAAGCAGACCTGGAGCAATCTCAGGAACAAGCCTGGAAAACAAAAAGCCATTATTGTTCATAGAGGGACGCAGTCAGACACAAGCGACAGTTTGATTGAACACAAAGGAGCTTGTTGAAGCAGAAGATCTGTGCTCCTGACTGTGACTCTCAGGATATTTGCTGGATGTTTTCTATTCCTCTGAGTACGAGTCTGAATTGGAAAACAGATGTTTGTCTTTCAGGAGGGAGGAGAGAGAAAAAAAAAGAAAAGCGTTTCCGTTCGGGCTCAAGCAGAGCGTAATCTCTTCCCTGGTTTTTCTCCCCCTCCCCCCCCCCCCACACCGCCCCTCAGTGCTGCCTCAGAATCCATGCTCTGCTCCTGCTCTTACACCCACACATGAATAATTACTCCGCAAGCAGAACTTCCCGTGTTTTTAAATCTGATTTAAAACACTTCAGTACTTCGCATTAACAGTGGTAGTGTATTAAATAGTACATCTACGGAATAATGTATCACTCCGTCCTTCCTCCTTGTTCCTAAGGGCTCCTCAGGTGTGATTAGTGTTGTGTATCGGATGAGGAATTTGCCTGCACTGTGTCTTATTGTGTTGTGTATGTGTTGCATCAAGGCTTCTGCATGTATTTATGTGGTGTCAAGTGTTAGTATAGTGTTGGATCAACAACGTGGCTCCTCTTTGCTTTCTTTTTTTCTCTTTTTTTGAATCCTTGAACGATGAGCTGCTGTTAGTCAGATGTGTGTTAACACTGAACAGAGGTTAGAGCATGCTAGTTAAGCAAAGCTGTTCAGATTCAGAAAGTAATACAGAGCAAAAACGTACTTGCTACTGAATACTAAGACACAAGAAAGAAATAAGAAATAATTTTCTCTTCTTTTTTTTCCCCTGTTGTCTCGCAGGCAGGTGATGAGACCAAGTCCAAAACACTGTCATGTCAGAGATTGTCACCAAAGTGGTGCTTTCTGGACTGTAAGTAATTCTTGACTTTCATGCATTGCGGTTATTGTTCTGAAGTTTGCTTTTTTTTTTTTTTTTTTTTTGGAAACCAGCCTGAATTCTTTGGTTGTTCTTTCTTCTTTTTTTTCTTATTTCCTCAGTTGTTTTGTTTGTGGTTTTTTTGTGTCCGTTTCATGCTGTTGTTCTATTTTCATATTTACTGTATCATGATGCTTTTTAAAAAAAGATTTTTAACCCTGGTGTAAAAGTGGTCATTTCTGAAAGATCCATGTTGACATTACATGGTTCTCAATCAGATCAGCGCTACAACGCGAGGACAATGAAAGAGAGCGTCGTGTTATGTAAATATTACAAACCCCTCAGCTTCTCCAGAGGTGGTATAACATGACGGCCTTGTCTCACCGTCTTGGCCTTGAAAAAAAAAAAAACAGCAAGCTTGCTCAGTGGCCCAACCGTAATTAAATAAAGGTTAAGAAAGGTTCAAATGGAAGAGAGAATATTCACTGACATTTCTGCCCTAATGAGCAGGCCATTACTCAGCCAGCATTACTGACAGAGAAGGGGAAGTTCGAGGAGGAGACAGAAGCAGAGAGGGAGACATTCTGTTTTTGTAGACTAATTAGATGTCTGACATGATGGACTCGATAGGGTGTTCTCCCCCTGCCATCTCCAGACTGCCACTAATTCCACTCATCTCTCATAGAGCAAAAGCCATGGAAAGACACACAGATACACACACACACACACATATACAGCATTAACTGTTGATTCTACAGCATGAAATAGGATTTTTCTAATTCCATGGAAACAGACCTCAGACGAACCTGACAATGTACACTGACCAGAACCCTTTAAGCCAATAGCAGCATTTTTTTTTCCAGAACCATTAGAGCAAAAACCACCCCTCTGGCCAGAACCATTAAGCCAATCTCCACACTCCTCTCCTGAACACTCTCTCACTGTGCAGAAATCTTTTAGCCCTGTTTTTCAGAATCCTAAAAGCCAATGCTTACTACTAACTGCTGCTATGTCCGAAATTATTCTGGGCAAATCAACTCTGCTTTCCTGAATGTACAGTATAGCTAGCAGGATCTCGACCCAGAATCACACTTGTTTTTTTTTTTTTTTTTTTTAGAAATGTTAACTTTGTCCAAAACTGTTACAGAAAACACCAGCCATGGCTTTCAACATTACAGTCAACACTGCACTACCTCAACAACTACCAGTCCAAATTCATTATAGAACCTTTATGGCCAACAGTATCTACAATTACACATCTGCTACATGCTTGATTGAATTTAAACAGGCCATAATTAATCGTTTGGGGGTAAAGGGTCATACTCAAGGAGCATTGGTGGCTGAGATCTAACCTCACTTGCTTCTGATCAGCAGAACATCCCAAAGCCTTAACCACTGAGCCAACAGGTCTCCCTGTACCTGAGTGTCTTCAGCCAGAATCTTACCTGCCAATCTGACCCAAGCAACTCCTTACTCCGAGGCTTCTACAGAACCCCATTCTCTTTCCCAGCCAGAACAAAGGCCACTCCTCTGGCTGACTCTTTTTAAGCCTAATGCACACTACATGATTTTTCCAGGCATTAACTTGTTTAGGAGACTACACCTCCCCGCTCTGTGGCTTCTGCACCTCTCTCTCTCTCACTCTCTCTCTCTCTCTCTCTCTCTCTCTCTCTCCCTCTAGGCAAAGCTTTTTAGGCAGACCCATTACACCAAACACAATTTTGTCACTGTGGTGTTGTAACATCACCCACATTTAGAATCTCCATGCATGTAAAGTACACCTACTGTACTGTATCAGCCGTCAAAAGATTTCATTTGAATCACAGATGAACGGTGGAGTTATTAAAATAAATGTTTTTGTATGGGTGTGTGTTTAAGTATTTGCACTTTTTTTAAATTGTAGGCTCTCATTTTGAACATCCAATTCCTTTGCTGATTGAAGCAAAGACATGGGACCAGTTCTGTCTCAATCACGCACACAGATTGTTTGTGTCATTGGGATTGTAAAAGTAAATTGTAATCAGGGCTCATGAGAGCAGACAGTACTGCATTTAAACCTATGTACAGTATTGTAGATGAAATGTAAAAATAGTCTTAGGACAGATCAAGTATTTAACCTATTTATATCTTATGATGCACAAAGAAAATGTGCTCTGAGGTTCAGGGTGCTAGAGTAAACAAGTGTTTATTCAACCAACAGCATTCTGTCTGAAATTCCACTTGGCTTTATTTACTCTTTCGTCGTGGAATCGAATTGGTGCTGTGCTTTTTGCTCGACTGAGAAGAGAAATGAATGAAAGAATGAAAAGCTCACTTAAATGTGATAGAGTACACAGAATTTGTGTCAGTTCGAAGCTATTCAGCTAATTTGGCAATTTTAATTTGAATACTTTTGGCAAGTTAATCAAGGTCAACTTTAAGTACATTAACTTTAACTTCTTTAGTCAATCTTTTGTGGTTCGATTCAATTCATTAAATCAGTGGTTCTTAGTTTAAATCAGAAGTGATTCACAATATTTCAATTCTTTGGCAAACTTTCAAACCTTTCAAAATTCCTTAAAAATATACTACAGCTTTTCCAGAAGACAAAACCGCTGACATCTTCTAGAAATACTCACATTTTGCGAGAGTATCGTTTCTTTTTCTTTTGAGTTGATGGTGCAAATGCCGCAAAACCACCAACTACTGGACTGGAGTGTGCAACAGGTGATTAGCGGGCCAAAAAAATTATTGATTTGTAAGAGACATGACATTTAACAATCAACAAAATTAATAATAATAATAATAAGTTACACAGCAGTTACACAGCATTTTAAATGCTTTCATTTAGGCACTTGGCAGACACTCTTATTCAGAGCGACTTACTGTACAAAAGTGCTTTAAAGTTCCTGTCTTGAATAGATCTTTACACTGGGTTACTAGTTAAGTTCCAGTCAAACACTGTTGGGAAGAAAGTTTTTTTTTCTTTTGCAACAAATGAAAGCATTTAAATTCAAATGGACCTGAGCATGTACTTATTTGCAAACGGCTGCAGTTTATTACAGGTAGTATAGACAAAGTCAGGAATTTAAAGTTCAAATTTAAAGAGAGTTTGTCAAGAATTTATAATTTTTTTTTTTTTTTTTAAATACAGTAATTTATAAGTGATAAATTAATATTGGCAAATATCATCTTAATGAGATTATTGTGCCATTATTTCCTAGATAAATTAATGAATACATTTAGTACTTAAATATCACAAGTTAAATTGCAATCACAATATGTGCCAAAATAGTGTTTTTTTTTTTTTCTTTTTTTATCAAATCATGCAGTCCTAATGCTACTCACTCACTCACTCACTCTTTGTCTATACCGCCTTATCCTGTATTCAGGATCGCGGGGGCCTGGAGCCTATCCCGGGAGGCTTAGGCCACGCGGCGGGGTACACCCTGGACAGAGTGCCAATCCATCACAGGGCACACACACATACACACACACACACTCACACAGTCATTCACACACTACGGGCAATTTGGGAACGCAATTAGTCCAATCTGCGTGTCTTGGAAACCAGAGTACCCGGAGGAAACCCACCAAGCACAGGGAGAACATGCAAACTCCATGCACACAGAGACGGGAATCGACCCTGGCTGGGAATCGAACCCGGACCCTGGAGGTGCAAGGAGACAGTGTTGCTGATATTTGTTTGTCAGGTCAGCGTCCAGTCTGCAGATTAACTCTGTTGGAGAGCTGTAGTGTTGAAGAGGGAGAGATATGTTAAGAGTTTGGAGCAACCGCTACTGTTCCCATTTCCTACCCCCTGTTCCATTTCTACCTACTCTATTCCCTTTGGCTTAGGGCAGTATCTGCCTCTATTTTCAGAGAGCTTCCTGTAGTTTTCAGTTAGAGAGCAGCAGGAGAGCTGCAATCATGGCAAAGTGTTGTATTTTCAAGCTTATCTCAGGCTTATGTTCATGTTTATGATTATAATGACCTCTGTTTCCTGCTGATGTATCGGTTGGACTAACTGCCTGTTTTCAAAGGTGGGTGGATGTTTGCGTACATGTTTTGAAAGCTTTGTTAAATGTTCCATTACTACCATTTTTTTTTTAATCACATCATCCTGACTCAATTCCCTGCAACACCTTAATAAAATCACTGAATCCATTAATCAATCAATTATTTGAACATGCAACCTGACCTTCAGTGAGAGGCATTATGCAAATAAATGAAACTCACTCGTATTAAACCAGCTTTGGTTAAAAAAAAAAAGAGGGCAAGTGTGCTTTCACTGGTCCTTATGGCAGGACTGTGCACCAAGCGAACAAACCAAACCAAACCCGTCCCATCAGTGTCAGTAGGGAGTCGGGGGAGTGTACGGGCCAAACTGGAGAGAGAAAATCACTATGGACATTATGATCATTTTGAAAATATGTTCGTCAGTAAGTAATGTACTTAGGAACTGTTTTTTCTGCCATCTGTTGCACACTGCTTTGCCAAATTCTAACTGCGGAACATTAAGCTTTAACTCGCTTCTTCTAGAAACGCTCAAGCTCTGGACCTTTCTTCAGAATACACTTTACACAGCTAATGCTGTCTGTAATTGAATCGCAATGTCAAAACCAATGAAGTATTCTTGCTTGCACAAACCAGACTGAAACGTGTCCCTGATTTGTGCATTTACTGAATAAAAGAGAAAATTTCTTAGTGAAAGCTTATGCTTGTTTTGGAACGGACTCTGTGCTTAAATCTGTAACTGTTTTGTTTTTGCAGCGACCACAGCTGATCGATTCTACAGGATTGATCGAGCACAGGTAAGTCTCTCTCTCTCTCTCTCTCTCTCTCTCTCTCTTTATGCTTATTTAGACACCCAGTGAAGGGTAGACAAGACGAATCAGATGCAGATGTGATTAATGTAGTTAAAGCTGTTGAAACCATAATCCACCATAATTTGAATTATTGATTTTGTTATTTCATTTGTATAGTTATAAGAATGCTTTTTAATAAATAAAAAAAAAAAAAGAGCTTAATTTCATCTTGTGTTTGAATAGTGTTCTATCAGTGACTCATTATGGAAATAAAAACAAAGAAAAGAAAAAACCTGTGTGTGTGTGTGTGTGTGTCTGAGTTGCAGAGTGTGTGTGTGTGTGTGTGTGTGTGTGTGTGTGTGTGTGTGTGTGTGTGTGTGTGTGTGTGTGTTAGGAACATTTGCACTATGTGACCGAGATCTCCCAGGACGAGCTGTTTATTTTGGATCCCGAGCTGGTAGTCAAAGAGAGCGTGAGCACATCACCAGGCATGCCCGAGTTGGTAGACTCATCTGGAGAGATCTCTTCGGCTGAGCACAAATTCAGCTTCCCATCAAGCTCCTCGTCTCCTCCCTCCTCTCCAGCACCCAGGTCAGCTGTGCACAAATGACGCTAAATATAGCGCTAATAGTATTTGATTTAATGAGCTGTTACTACAAGCTCCTGGGCAGGAGACACGTTTATAGTCAGATAATTAGCACATTGCAGCTGTACCGATCAAGCTTAAAGCAATGAATATGGCAGAGATGGTGTAAAACAGATTTATCCTATACTGCCTGGTGGAGATGAACTGTGCCAGAGTCTTTCCTTTCAGTATCTCATAATAGAAGTATTGTTCCTGAGGTGTTCCACATACACTGATCAGCCATAACATTGACATTTATATATCAGTAAATTGGTTACAGTATTATAGGCATCCAAGGTGCATTTATGCTTGTGGGGAGCAAACGCCAGCTTGTCTGGTCTGATCTCACAGAAATGCCAATGTAGCACAAATCACTGAAAAAAAAAAAATCAATGCTGGTTTCACAATAGAAAGGCAAAAGTACACCAGCAGAAAAGAGCCCAAGGCCACCAACATACCCTTCAATCTCGCTCCGATTAATCACCCATAGGATGCACCGGACAAATAAGCCCAATCAACTGAGGTACCACCACTTTACCATGAAGACAGTCCTGGCATCAAGTCATCTAGACACGGCTTTTTGAGGACTCCTGACTGCTGTCACTCAATAGTTCAGGACTGAAATGTCCTACAGTCTACCTGAGTCTCCTATAACAAACTGCTGGACTCCATATTAACCTTAAAGACACCATCTGTTGTATTGAATTTCCAGATGCCTAACACACAGTATGACTGCACAACAATTCCTTCAATCACCCAAATAAGGATGGTGTTCCCTGTTGAGTCTGGTTCCTCTCAAGGTTTCTTCCTATTGCCATTTCAGGGAGTTTTTCCCTCAGCACCGTCGCCCTCGGCTTGCTCACCAGGGACAATCTGATCATTTTGATTCATACACATTCTCTTACATTTCATACCGATTTCCATATTTTTTGTTTTATTCTATAAACCTGCTCTACGACAATGACCACTGTTAAAAGCGCTATACAAATAAAATAATATTGAATTGAATTGTGGAGTCAGGAGCCAAAACCACCCTGCTGGCACAAGGGAAACCCACCCGATACTGATCATAATGTTTTTTTTATCACTGTTGATATGTGTTTCTGATCTACAAGACTATATTTTCTCCATGTTTATTTTCTTAGAAATCATTTTAGATTCCATTTCAGTATGAGAAAATTAACAAGATTTTTTTCTATAACCCTTTTACCCCTCTTTATCAAGGGGGTTAATAAGTCTGGAGCTATATATAATAGATGACAGCGATCTCTAGACAGATATTGGCTGTTTGTGCATCCACCACTGTTTTGGGGTGTGTGTTTGAAGCTTTAAATAGAGAACAGTGGGGTAGCTGTGCCGGATTATGCTTGAAATGGAATATCTAATAAAAGCCCACATAGAACTGTATTTAAAAAAACAGTGAGTGCTTTGTGTGTGTGTAGAATGTTGTTGTGTCTTTTGCTTTTGTTGAAAAAAGGTATGCATACATGTACAGTTACAGGTTTCAACTAAACTGGATAACGAACTAAACTTGCCACAAATTTCCACTTGAGTTACTGGTTGGACAGGTTTTATAGAATATGCTCTTGCTTTTACTTCCCAGAGGAATCGGTCGCTGCAAGCCTGCAGACACACAACATAACAGCTTTATGAGTTAGAGCCAGTCAATATGTACTGTATATTACATCATCCCATAATGAACATCGATACAACATAATCTTTCTGGTTGTTTCCTCTCCTTACCCAGGAAACAAACCAGTATGAATATGTGCGTGTATTATTACATACACTGGCAAAAAGAATAAAATAATAAAATAAAAATGGAGATACATAATACTCACTGGAATTTTGTTAAAACTGTCCAAACCATTATTAAAATCTGAATGGATAGTACTGAACCATCGATAGATTTATTGTAAAAATCACAGCTATGTTTAATAATGACAGCATTTCCAATGTGCTTAAAAGTTAGCATGCCTTGGGAGAATTTGCAAGATGTATACCTTTTTTTTTTATTTTATTTTTTTTTAAAGAAAACATAAGTGATAAGGCGAAACAAATGTACTTTATTTCTTATATGACTCAAGTTCATATGTATATAATCCCTGTTCAAAAGTTTGCATACCTTTAGTTCTTAATATCATGTATTGCCCCCTTTAGCATCAATAATGGCATTCAGTTTTTTGTAATAATTTTGCATGAGGTCCCTACTGTAATTCTCTCAGGCGGTATAGCTGCCGATTCTTCTTGGCAAAATGCCTCCAGTTCCTGTGAATTTTTCGGTTGTCTTGCATAAACTGCAAATTTGAGATGTGATGGCCGCTCCAGAACCTTCAACTTTTTCTGCTGTAGCCATTGGAGGGTCAACTTGTGCTTTGAATCACAGTCATATTGGAACATCCAAGAGCGTCCCATGCGCAGCTTTCATGCTGTAGAATGCAAATTGTTTGCCAGTTTTTTCTGATAACAGGAAAGTTAGTCAAAATTGATGGCAAGATGAATGCAGCCATTATATCAATTATAACTTCCCTGTGCCACTGGAGATCTCACAGCCCCAAAACACAAGAGATCCACCAGCATGCTTTACGCCTCTCCAAACATAAAGTTTAATTTTGGTCTCATCACCCCAAATCATTCTGCTCCAGAAGATGTAAAGCTTGTCTAGGGTCTGTCTGGTGTACTATTAGCAGGCCTTTTCGAGCGCAGTAATGGCTTTCTTCTGGCAACTCGATCATGCAGGTCATTTGTGTTTAATGTTGTGTTACTGTATGCTCCTTGAAATACCACCACTCTCTCAAGTTGTCTGTGGGTTTTTCTTTGCACCTCGAGTTTCGAACTGTACTGACTGGAATTTTCAAATGTTGAGATACATTTTAAAATCCTTTCCCTGCTTTAACTACCTCATTATGCAAGTTCATTGGCAGTTTTTTGTCTTCCTGATGGTGCAGTATTCAGCCAAGGCAGTGCATCACCTCATAAGCTGAGAAACTCACTGACTTTTTATACACAGACACTAATTACAACTACAATGAGTCACAAGTGTAAAAAATTCCCTTCAATAGCCATTTAAACCTGTGTGTTTATAATGTGTCCAAACATTAAAGGATATGTAAACTTTTGATCAGGGTTGCTTGGGTGATTTCAGTTATCATTAGCTTTTAAAAAGGAGTCAAACAACTGTGTAATAATTAATGACTTCATGTGACCACTTTCCTTATATAAGAAAAAAATAAATGCTTTATTAGTCATATTTTTCAAATAAATGTTAAAGAATTGCTTTCAGGGTATGCAAACTTTTGAGCAAAATTATATATTGCACAAACTCCAGTTTGAATGTGTATATTCAGTTTGGTTTTCTTTTAACAATGGTCATTTTCGCAAAGCAGCTTTACAGAATTTATGGTCATGTGTAAAAGTTTGTGCCCCCCCCCCTTTTAATTCTGTTTTTGTTTGTGTAAATACTTAATAAAAATCTTATTGATCTTAACAGCATAAATGACAACATATAGCTTTTTTTCAATGCGCCATTATTTATTTAACTTGCATGAAGCCAAAAGAATTAAGTACAGTACATGATTCAATAGCTAATATACCTTTAGCAGCAATAACGTAAAGTAATAATTTTTTTTGTATGACTTTATAAGTCTTTCACATCGTTTTGTTTTGCAACATTGCTTCATTTCATTGAGGATTTTTGGGCGTTCAGTTATCCACAGCTCTCTTGAAGTCTTTCCATAGCATTTCAATTGGGATGAGGTCTGGACTTTGAGTTGATCATTCCAAAACCTTGAGATCTTTTTTTTCAGCCATTCTGGTATAGATTTACTGGGGTGCTGTAGATCATTGTCCTGTTGCATGACCCAATTTCAACCAAGCTTTAGCTGTTGGACAGACAACCTCACACTTGCTTCTAGAATACTCTGGTATACAGAGGAGTTCATGGTCAACTCAAGGTGCCCAGGTCCTGTGGCTGCAAAACAACCCTGAACAATGCTTGACAGGGGGTATGAGGTGTTTCTGCTGAAATGTTGCTTGTTTTTCATTAGAGCCAAACAACCCAACTTTGGTCTCATCTGTCCACAGGACATTGTTCCAGAATGCAGTTCAGATGCAGTTTTGAGAATCAGTCATTCTTCCATGTTCTTTTTAGACAGAAGAGGCTTTCTCCTTACTTCCAAACAAACCATACTTGTTCAGTCTTCTTCTAATTGTGCTGTAATCGACGTTAATATTAAACATGCTCATTGAGGCCTGTAGGGTCTAAGCTCTTTCTTTGATCATTGTATGGTCTGGCATGTGGGTGAATGTGCTCGGACATCCACTCCTGGAAAGACTGGCAACTGTCTTGAATGCTTTCCACTTGTGACTAATCTTTCTTACGCTGTACTCCAAATTGTTTAAAAATGGTTTTATATAGCTTTTCACAGATTAATGAGCAGCAACAATTGCTTCTCAAAGACCATTGCTTATGTCTTTCCCTCTTAGCATTGTGTTAACACACAACTGAATGCTCCAGACCAGCAGACTGCCCAAACTTTTGCATTTACAGTATAGAGGTCTGCATCCTTGCTGATGATCAATTAACCAAGGGATGATGATTAGCAGCACCTGGCTACAATTTACCCTCTTAAAGTAGTAAAGGAAGAAACACTATTGGCCATATTTTTTTTATTTTTTTTTTGCTTAATTTTTTGTTAAATATATAATGGCAAAGTGAAAAAAAATGTTATGTTGTTCGTCTGAGGTTTCGTTTGCCTAATGCTAGAACTCAGATCATTTTTATTAGGTCACATCACAGCTACTCATGGTAATTACTAGTCTACAGAAAGGCGAACTTAACTCAATTTGATTGACATTAATCAACCCAAAATACACTCTAGATATTGATGAGCTGCTTTACTATGCTAGAACTGCAACTTGAACTGTGGCGGTGTTTGGTACATGAAGCTTGTGCAGAATGGACAACATATTGTCAGTATGTTTGGGTGTTTGTCTTCCTGCACAAGTCAAGAAAGCCTTGAGCCTTTGTGTCGATTCCTGGTTGATCAAAACCAAGCCGCGTTTCTGTTTTGTGGCTCTGCCGCCTTGATCATGTCTGCATCTTGCTGCACATTAGGACATATTAAATTGGGATCGCATGTGGTTTTTCTAGCGTGACATGCTGTGTCTGTGCCTTGTGTCTGGTTTGCTTGTGAAATATTTGTTCTTCTGAGTTTATTCTTGCCGTGCATCTAACCGTGTGTGAAAGCTGCACTGTCTCCAAGCTGTTTCTTGTTCATAAATTGTAGCTTCGTTAAAACAAATATTGACTTTTCGTGTTTCTGCATCTCAGCTGTGAAACATCTTTTTTAGAGCCTATAAAAAAAAAGTTTACTTTAGCTTTTCATGTTCTTATTGTTTCACCTTTTGCCTTTTCATGTCTATTTTTCACGTTTTTGGGTATCGTGTGTGTGAATTGTATCAATCTATCCAACTCTTTCTCACTTACACACACACACACACACACACACACACACGCGCGCGTAAAGAGAGAGAGCGGGCGAGAAAGAGACGGAGAGAGCGGAAGAGTCAGAAGGAGAGAGGTCTATTTTTCAGATCATTGCGCCCTCAATCACCATGGGGGATGGAATAGTGATCCCACACTGAGTCAACATACTTTTGTTCGACTCCCACACAATTGCATACGAAATTGACAAAAAGACTAGAGGTGAGCTTAGCCTGTGGGCAAGAGTGGTACAGAGAATTATCTGAGCTAGGTCTGGTAAAAAAACAACAACACTCTTATACACCATGTTACTAAACTATTCAACATGATTAACTAAAAGTAAACAATCTCCGAATAGTACTAACAACATTCCTCATCTAATAGTGCAGTATGCTAACTAGGGGTTGCACTCTTTCCCACACACAGACTCTATTTCATCCGAGAAAGCAACACTCACCAAATTGGCTGTCATGTGAGCAAAGTTTGGTGTCAAGGGAGGGAGATGGTAGGGGTGGAAAATGTTTTATGAAGAGGATGAGAGACTCGTAGCACAGCACATGTAGCCTGATGTTTGCAAATTCACAGTGCAGCTACAGTCTGTCATTTTCTGAGCACTCTATGCCTGTAGTGGCACTTCAGTGGCTGATGTGAGTGCCAGGTACTCTCGCCAAACAAAGAGGACTACAGTCATTTTCTTTATAAAACAAAAAGCACAGACTGATTCGCAGAACCAGTGTGTTTAACCGACGTTGCGTACTGAATGTTAATGCTTATTAATGCAATATGACACCCCATCCCCCTTCATTCCTCTCCCTAGAATAATCTCCTGCAATGGATTCACACCTATTCAAGGACAGATTATTAAAAAATAATAATAATCGATGTCAGGTTATTAATGTCTCAGGGTGTCTGCAAATCGCTCAGCGTGTCTCGTAACCTGCTCGCCTCTTTATCGAAGGTAACCCAGCTGATAATATTGATTTAGAAACAGTTACTTGCAGGATTGCAAATATGAAATGCCAGACGTTGTATGTGTTCTGATCTATTTGGTTGTTTCTGTAAACTCATGAATGTATAATAAATTATTGTTTAAAAAGGTTGTTGATGTTTTATGAATGTTCTTTTACTCAAAAGCCAACATGTATTACTTTAACACATTTATATTTACATAGACTAGACTATACAGTATTTTGTAATCTTTCATATGACATTACAGTTGCAAGTTGATCAAGTGACTTCCAGGAGGTATTTTGTCAGTTGCTATGAGAGTATGAGTGTAGTGGAACAGATTATCACTTTTCTGGGAAGGCTTTTCGCTTGATGTTGGAACTGTGGCTGTGGGGATTTACTCATCCAGCCACAAGAGCATTAGTGAGGTCGGGAACTGACGTCACAGCGAGGAAGCCTGGGGTGCAATCATTTTTCAAGTTCATCCAAAAGAATTCAGTGGAGTTGAGGTCAGGGCTCTATGCTGGCCGTTTGAGTTCTCCCACACAAACCGTAACATTTTACGTCTTCATGGAGTTTAGTTTGCTTTGTGCTCAGGGGCTTTGTCGAGCTACAGCAGGTTTGATCCTGTTAGTAGTAATTATTTAAAATCTTACTGCATCAGAATGAAAACAAATCTTCCTATACAGCTGCGTGTATTTCATAGATAATGAAATGCTATGCTTCGAGGAGTTTTTGAAGGCCTCAGAAAGCACTTTTTTACAAAAATAGTAAGATATGGGACCTTTAATTATCATTTAAATTACTATGTAAGAATTAAAATATAGAAATAAGAACAAGGAAAACGCCACTCACTGATCATCAGCCTCACCAGTGTTAGTCTTTCCAGTCTTATCTCCTGAGGCTAAAGTGAGACATTGCATTTTCGAACAGGAGCTTCATTGTTGCACTTAATTCAACTGATTTACTCACTGCTGACTCTTATAACCAAGCGGAACTTATTGACAACATTTTTTTTATGATTCTGACTTTTTGCAAAATAACTCAATTCTTTATTTGCAATAAAACATTACAACTTTGTCACTGCCATCTCTACAGTGTAAATAACAGTACTTGTGAAGCACGGATACATTAATAACTGATATTTAAGACCTGTTAGGTTGATAGCATTTTGTTGACTATTTTTACAGCAACATTTGTTTAAAGTGGCTGATCTCCTCCCTAATCCCTGTAGGAAGCATAAGCAAGGTTGCAAGCCTAACAAGTCTCATTTCTCCATCATTACATGTATCTATTTTTTTTTTTCTTGTACTACACTGTAAGCTCATCAGATTGATTAAACTATGGATCTTTGGAGAAAGATTGTTGGTATTGGTTTTTGGTGTTTTTTGCAAATCTATGCCCTATTACAGTCATCGTTGTCTATGCTCAGCTTTTTTTAAATTATTTATATAAATGTTGCACCAAGGTGATGTACTTAACGAGCAAGAGATTATTGCGAATGATGGTCCAAAGTAATATAAATCTCCATTTAAATAAGCAAAAACCCTTGAATTTACTTAGGTTTCATTGTTGGCTCTTTTACAGAAAGAGGTGTGATACTCAAAAGCGTATGCATATACAGTACATACATACATTCAAGTCAAACCAGGACTTTTAATTGTGCAGAATAACAGAACGCAGTTATGAGAGTAAAAACTTCCTTCATTTCTCTTTATAATTCCTAGTGCTTGGGCATCATCAAGCTAGAACTTTTTCTCAGTATGCCAAAGCCATGATCAGACTTCCTGCTTCACATCTGATGCTCCGGCCTCCCAGGAACTCCTTAATACCTTATACAGTACATGTACAAAATCGTTCGCAGTGAGGTCAGGACTGTATGGGGAGGATGTGGCGACACGAGTCCCTGTAATGTGCCAGTGGTGTCAGTGAATGATTGTGTGTAGAGTTCCCACAGACAGATGTTGGAAACAAGTTGTCTGCCAATTTTCAAGGATCAGGCGTTCCACTCACTGAATGTTCAAGGGAACGTTCGCAGTCGGCTCCAAGCCAAATTCATCATTCACAGACGTACGGCCGTGTTTAAAACGTTTGCACCACTCAAATGTTTTGCTCCGGCTAAGAGACTCATCACATTCTCGGTTTGACTCGAACACCTCATGTACAAACACTTCCGTACAGCATCTAGTTTCTCCCCCCAGGTGTATTTCATAGCAGCAGGGCACAGTGGAGATATTGCAAATGTGATCCAAGAAATTAAATTTAATGTTGTATGTGCACTCTTGGGTATGCTGATGTATTTTTTTTATTTCTTTTGCGACTTTTGTACCTGACTCAATACTGGTCAGCTGGGGAGAAAAAAAATTAAAGGGGGGAAAAGAGCATGAATCAACAGTCACGGCTTGCAGAGGCAGGTTATTAAATGGGAACAAATTCATTAGTCAGCAAAAGTGTAAAGCAGTTCTGCCAACAAGTTCATACCAAACCACACTGAGACCAGCAGGAGACGAGTCCGTAAACCTATCTGACAAAACCAAGTGTTCCTAATGATCATTTGTCATAGAGATGACTAGTGTGGTCTGCTCTTATTCCTGTGCAGAATCGCTGAGCTGCAGAAGACCTCTCAGAGGAAGCGCGTGTCCAGTGACAGCTCTGTGGCCGAAGCCCTGGCACACAGCGACTCGTTACGAACAGCCAAGCCGGCGCTGAGCAGGTTAGAGACACACATGCGCGCACACACTGTAATTCTGTCATGCGCATCTACACAGTATGAGCCACAGCTTCACAGAGTATTACATAGTGTGTCACTCAATAAACTGTGTACTGATTGCGAAAGAAAAGATGAACGTGTGTGTCCGTGTGTGTGCCATTCTTCTGGCTAGTGAATGAAAAGATCAGTGAATGAAAAATTCTGAAAAGCATGGAAATTAATTTCCCGTGTGTAAATTCCTCTTTCATGCTTTATCTTTCCTTTGCCTTTGTCTGTGTTTCTGTGTGTTTCTGTGCTTCTTGAAATGTATAACACATTTCCGAAGTTATACGTTATTACATTTTTTTTGCATCTGTTTCTACTATAATAATCTAATTTGGCTGCCTTGTTCTCTGGAAATGTTATGGATGTTATTAATAAGGAAACAATAAGATGTTAAAGTCCCATAAAGCTGTTTTAGGCCTTATTGTTGACCGAGTGTTTATTCTCCTGAAATGCAGAATTGGACGACCATAAGTATATTTCAGCAGAGAGACTTTTCCACTCCTCGAACAAACACCCATAATATATTATATTATATTATATTATATTATATTATATTATATTATATTATATTATATTA
>JAQMYJ010000023.1:14667718-14696576 GCA_030014305.1 Clarias laeviceps
TCTCTCTCCATTGTCTCTCTTTCTCTCTCCATTGTCTCTCTCTTTCTCTCTCTCTCTCTCTCTCTCTTTCTTTCTCTCTCTCTCTCTTTCTCTCTCTCTCTCTCTTTCTCTCTCTCTCTCCATTGTCTCTCTCTCCATTGTCTCTCTCTTTCTTTCTTTCTCTCTTTCTTTCTCTCTCTCTCTCTCTCTCTCTCTCTCTCTCCATTGTCTCCCTCTTTCCTTCCTTCATGCCCATCTCAGTGGGAAACAGATTACTGGCATCTCTGTCACTGTGGCTTTCAGACAGATGCTTTTGATACAGCGCGGTAGCTCTTTGATCAAATATTCATCAGGACGAGTGATCTGCGTTTAGAGGAGGCATTGTGGCAGGGCTCGAGTCAGAGTTAATCGTCGTTAATAAATTGATGCATGCTCTGTCTCATGTATACACACAGGTTTATAAATACTGAATGATTTTTTTTTTCTCTAATTACATACTCATCCTTTTAGCTCAAAACATTGGGTTGTTTTCAGAGTTATTAATGCAGATGTCAGTCGTTGTTGCCTCTTAGTGTCCGGTCGGGAAATTAATTACCTTCCATTAAGTAAAAACACATAATGTGTTGTTTCATCCCGTTAGAAACGTATAACGCGTTACTTATCATTATCCGAGATGTTCCCTCTGGTGTATTGTTTTGTTTGTTTTTGTTTTAACGTTTGCCGTGAGCATCATGAACAATTTGATAAAAATGCTTTCTCTGTAATTAAAAGCATTCCTGTGAGACAGAACGAAACAGTGCACGGAAATGTTACTTAATGGTATTTCCGCATCATTACAGTGATTATCAGTTTACAACATGTACAAAGTGTGCATGTCGGTGTTAAATGTTAATTACTATCTGCAAGTTCTGTATTAAATAACAACAACAACAACAATCCAACTTAACAAGTGTTTTATCATATCAACTTGGAGAACTAAATAATGATTATAGCGTCTTCCCAGTGATATGATGCCGCTAAATGTTCTCACAGTGATGGTATCAGAGATCCTCACAAAAACAGCTTCTATGTAAAACCCGAAACAGTCCAATGATTTTGTTTGGGTTACTAAGGTGTAGGTTGTGTTTAGGCTCGTTTTGGACCGTACCGTTACTTAGGCTGCTGTAGTTTAACGCCAATGGGAGGTTCTTACGAAAGTAAAAAAATAAAAATAAAAAAAACCCTGAATTTTCAGAGATGTTAAGGATTGAAGACGGCGCTGGAGACTCCAGGACCTCCAGTCATTAATCTTAGAGACTCTGAGCTGCTGCGCTTCTACTGATGATGTTGATTTTGGATCTGCTGTGCGTCTTATTTGACTGATTACAGTGTTGAGCGTTGGCTCTGGGATTGAGTTAGCATGCTAGTCTGTATTAGATTTGACTTTATTGGATTGCAGCTATGGCTTGGATTTAATTGACTCCACTGTTAAGTTTTAGGGATTGAGTTTCGGTCATTCGTGTTGTTTCCAGAGGAACCAGCAACTGGGATTAGTTAGCATTCAGTCAGGGATTTGTAAACCCCTCCCCCGACAGCATACACACACGCGCACACACACACACACACACACACACAAACACACTGATGCACAAAAAGCAATAAGACCCTTTGGGGTTTTTTTAGATCAAAGATTTTGCCTTTGCATTAAGGGTACTAAAGATGTTACTCAGATTTTGCAGTTTGTGTGTATCTCATTTTTTTCTTCTTCATCTCCCATCTGCAGGTCAGAAAAGAATGCTGTGAGCGTCAGTAGTCCAGGTAAACACTACATTACACACAGTGGTGGAAAAAAAAAACACATTTTAATGAGCACAGGACAATGTTCTCTGTTGTACCCCGTTAAAACCTCTCTTGTGTTCAGTGCGTGTGTACAGGAGAGCCTCAGGGCGTCTCAGCTCACGTCTTTTTTTTTTCCTCAGAGTGTGAGGTAGCAGGAAGAATAAAGCAGTGTGGATAGTTTGGGTTTAGGTTCCTAAAGCCAGTAAAAAAAAGAAAGAAAGAAAAAAGGGCAGGTGTTAAATGCTTTCTGGCCCCTGCTTTATAAGTCGCTGCCAAGCCTACAGCCTGAAAAGGCCAGCTACGTCTTTTTCTTGCACTTCTTTCCCTCTGAGGAAACTGGGAGGAGTGGAAAGGGAAAATGAATGAACGCTTTTGACCTTTCTGATGATCAATAAGGTAAATTGAGGTTACATAAATCACGCTGCTCCACGTTTGCGTGCCTCTTCCTGGATGTCCTGGAACTATAGAAACTAGAATACACACCATTAAAGTCAGCAAGCAGTTATTTTAAGTGGTGTTGTGAGGGCAGGATTGGCATGAGTGCTATCTTCAGACACAGACTTACTGTAGCTGTTCAAATATTAGAACGCTGTTAGAATATCCAAGCCTGATATACACGTGTTATTTCGTCCAGACATCACAGCTGGAATTTTTTGAATGGAGAATATATAAAGGGCATCCTGAAGCTTTGAACCCAGATTTAGCATACTGAGACAGAAGCTGCAGAGGCAGTGTGGCCTAATGTGATTACCCTTGCTAATTAAAATCTTATTTCCGCACAAGCCCTCTGCCTCCAAAAACATTCAGCAAACAGTCTGCTGGTGAAACTCAGAATAACTGAATATTTTAGAAATGTAGATGTGTATATAATCAGAATTTGAATGACTGAGATGTTGCATGAATGATTACTGACACAGTGTCCCAGGGGGACTATGTAGCTTTATAGCAGAATTGAGGAAGTAACTTCTCACCCCATCAACAATTAAAAACACATCCACAATTTAAAGTTTGTGTGCCATCAAAATTCTCTTCTGGAGTCCTTGTGTAAATAATAATACATAAAATTAATAATAATAATTAGTACTTTATTAATCCCAAAGGAAAATGTAAATTTTTTGCATATCCCAGTTAGGAAGCTGAGGTCAGAGCACAGGATCAGTCAGGACACAGCACCCCTCGGGCAGACAGGGTTAAGGGCCTTGCTCAAGGCAGTAACAACTTGGCAGGGGTGGGGCTCAAACCCCTGACCTTCCGATCAGAAACCCAGTAACCTACAGCCTTAACCATTTGAGCCACCACTGCCCTGTTCCACTATAGAAAACAAAAATACAGTGTCCACAACATTGTGAATCAAGCATCCTTTGGTGTAAAGTAATTCAGCTGGCATTGTCATATAGTTCAGGCCGGCTTTCCTAAACATAGCGTAACTATTTTTGTCTTCTACAGTATCGGCAGATGGGCTTATTGAGTGTGTGAAGAGCAAGGACCTTCAGAGGGTAAGACAAGTTCCAAAAACACACTTTAAAAAAAAGGAAATATCTGATGAATTAGTTATATTAGTCTTCGCATTGTGCTTTAAAAAAAACACGAAGAAATCTAGACAGAATACAGTATATACTTTAACAAAAACTAAAGGATAATGTATATATCAGAAATAAATATTATAATAAATATCAGCATAAAATTCAGTTTTCTTCCATTTAAATCCACACATAGTCAAGGCACTTTATTATGAACTCATAATCAACATGTACATTTACAAATTACAAGATTTAGATGTTTTTATTTTATTATTAACTTCAGTCACACCAATGATTCACTGCCAGTTGTTATACTGTACATCCTTTATATACTTAGAACACTTCAATACTGGTTGAATGTAAAAGACTTCTGGATGTGAAAGTGGTTATGTATATACAGTATGATATAAAAACTACATTACATAATTTTTTGCTGTTTGGGCTCTGTACCTACAGTATAGCTGGTCTGCAGTGTCTCATCTTTAAATCAAATGCCTCCAAGTAAATGTCTCCAATGCATATTTTAAACCCACCATATAAAGTACTCTCCTTAATATTTTAATCCATGTTATTGTGAATGCCCTGTCAGTCTGTGTAGTACTATTGCCTAATCTCTGTGACTGCTGCATGCATTTGCACTGGAAAAAAAGCTGTTTCATAGCTGGCATATTTTGTTCCGTTCCAGTGACAAATTGCTCCGGGTGTAGTAGCAGTAACTAGCAAAGTCAAACAACTGGGGTCAGCATTATTTAGTTGCCATGGCAAAAGATTTGGCAGAAGTTTATGTACTGGATATCGATGGAAAAAAAAAAAACTACATACACCAATTAGACATAACATTAACACATTATCCATTATGTACCAGTGAACTAGTTACAGGATCATAGGCACCTGAGGTTGCCCCATACCCACAGGGACCAAAGGCCAGCCCGTCTGGTCCGATCCCACAGAAAAGCCAATGCAAATGAACTCTCTTAAAAATGTCATGCTGGCCATGATAGAAAACCACTGGCCGCCCAGTGCATCAAGGCCCACAGTGCACAGGGCCCAGCAGACAAAGCCAAAGGCTGCCAACCTTTGCCAAAACTCCCCAAATCCCAACTGATCAACACCTACGAGATGCGCTGGACAAACAAGGCTGATGCATTGGAGGCCTCACCCCACAATCTACAGCACCAAAAAGATCTGCTGCTAATGTCCTGGTGCCGGACACCACAGCACACCCCTGTCAGGTCTTTAGGCTATAGGTGACAAGTGGAAGACATACTACAGAATATTTGAATGTTCCAACATTAAAATGACCCAAGGCATACAACTCATGCATGCAAAAGAGGCGAGAGACTTAAAAACAACACAGATAAAACAACAGGGAACTACATGAAACTACACAAAACAAGAATAGACTATAAATACTTACACTGGGTCACTAGTTTACTAACGAAGTACAATCAGTCAAACACTGTAGGGAATTTTTCTTTTTTTGAAGAGGTGGGACAGATGCGTCTTGTCGTCGTTTAAATATTGCCAGAGACTCAGCTGTACGGACATCTAGAGGAAGGTCATTCCACCCTCTAGGTGCCAGAACAGAAAAGATTCTAGATGCACGTCTTCCTCGATCCCTGAGAGATAGTGGGACCAGCCGAGCAGTGCTAGAGGTGCGAGGTCACGATTATAATAATAAATAAGATCAATGTTGAGATTGCATACTGGTTAGAAGCATTAATGCAGGTGAACAGGAGAGAACAGAGAACTAGCAGCAGTTTAGAAAAGAAATGTGTAAAAATTGCATTAAGCATGCGTGTATGCTTTTTTTATGGTGTCACTCTAGTCTGAATATTGTGGATTCTGATGGCTTTGGGGGAAAAACCTGTTACAAAGTTTGAGCATGAGGGCCTGAATGCCTTGGTAGCTTCTGCCAGATGGGAGGAGGGTAAAGTGTGTGTGAGGGGGTTTGTGTGTGGTGATCCACAATGGTGGTGACTTTGTGGATGCAGCACATGGTGTAAATATCTGTGAAGGAGGAAAGAGATTCCCCGATGATCTTCTTAGCTGTCCTTAGTATTTGCTGAAGGGTCTTGTGACAGCTATAGTGATATAGCTGTCCATGATGCTCTTAAATCCACGATTCGCCCTGTAGAATGTGGTTTGGATGGGGATGGAAGATAATTTTTTTTAAGCCTTTACAGAAAGTAGAGACTTTCTTTGCTATGGAGCTGGTGTTTAAGGCTTCTTGATGATCTCCATGAAGGAGCCATTAATGTTCAATTGAGTGTTCTTGTTCTGTGCTCTCCTTAAGTTAGCAACTGCCTCTTGAGTGTTGTCCACAATCAGACTCCCCTGGAGGGAGTACAACCAGGTACTCAGCATGGTGGTGCTAGAGATGGTGCTTCCAGTCTGCCAGTAAGGAAGTCCAGGTTTTAAATGCAGAGCGAGGTGTTCAGGCTCAGCAGGCTCTACTTTGCAATCAGATGCTGAGGAGCGATTGTGTTGAATGCTGATCTAAAGTCCTTGAACAGCATTCAATCATGTGTGTCTTTTATATCCAGATGGGTAAGTGGTGGCGATGGCGTCATGTGTTGTGCAGCAGAGTCTTTGTTGAGACCTAAAAACCCCAAAAGAGCTATGCTCTCAGTGACTGGCATAAACAGTTTCTAGAGAATCTAAACATTTACAATAGAGGTGGAACCTTTCAAGTATTTTAACAGCAACCCCACCATATGTACAGTAGTACCAGTATTGGAGTGGTTCTTAAAAGCTAATCAAGATACTTCACCTGTTGCTGAGGATAAACTGCATGTAATGTCCTCGAACAGGCTCTGTGTACATCACAAACACGCAAACGCAAACACACAGCTGCATTAGCATCTGTGATTACCACATTAGGGAGTTCAAAGGCTTGTTCATCACAATGGATAAGCCATGTTTCCTAATCATCACAACATTCATCATCCTGCACATGTTGTTAATTCTGAATACATCTGCTGTTTCTGTCAGGCTTTAACCTACACTGTAAAAAAAAAAAAAAAAAGTACCATGACATATTGGTTGGTAACTTTCTTGCTCTTATGGTGTTGACTACAGAGTTATAAGATAAACAGAGTCACTCCAAATTCGTTTGGTGAAGAGCATATTAAGTCCTAAGCCTGGAACATATTCTAAATAGGACCATATATCACCCTAAAAACTGTCAAGCAGATTAAGTTAGAGTACCGTAACAAGATATTTACCACTTCACCCAAAAATGAATCTACAGAAGGATAAAACATTTAAAACTATATGGGCTCCCAAGTGGCACCAAAGCATATACTGCAGTAGAACTTCAGAAAGTTGTAGAAGTCTGAGTCCGGGCCAGGTCTTATCCATCAGTGGCTGGGGGTCCACGTGATCATAACTGGGTGGGAGGGACGTCATTACTTTCTCACTTGTCAATCAGACAGACACTAGCTAATCATCATCTGAGAGCTCATGTATAGTCCAGCAATTAAATTTTCAATGAAGCATGCGAGCTGAGAGTGAAGTCAAGACTTTCAGTTTTAATTTTATTTCAATTGGGTAAAAGTGTGGCATGAACAATTCCAGAATTACAGGCATTTTCACACACCTCCGTTGGGGGCAGCATAACACACTTGGAGGACAGCGCTATCCGCTCCCTCCACTTGCATGAGCTCCCAGACGTCCCTGATTGGCTGTAGAGCCGTGATTTAAGTTGGGAGCACCAAGTGCGAGAGCTCTAAGAGAGCTCGGTCAATCAATCTAGACCTCCGGCTGCGAAAGGTTACAGCATCACCTGGGAATCGAACCAGATCTCCAGATCTCCGGATGATAGGGCGAGCACTTTACCACTGCGCCACTTGGAGGCCCCTATTGCAGCTACCTTACTGCAGCTGCTTGTTTGTGGGTCTTTCTGCCATCAGTCTGGTCTTCAGTAAATGAAAAGCCCTGTTGGGTTATGATCAGGTGACTGATTTGCCCAGTAAAGAATATTCCATTTCATTGCCTGGAGAAACTCTTAGGTAGCTTTCACTGTATGTTTTTGGTCATTAACCATCTGCAATATAAAGTGGCATCCTATAAGTTTTTCCGCATTTGGCAGAATCTGAGTATAGCCGTATACACACTCAGAATTCATCCTACTACTTTTATCACCAGTCAGGTCATCAATAAACAGCAGTGACCTGGTTCCATTGGCAGTCATACACGCTTATGACTATAACCATGTTTGACAGATGAAGTGAAATGTTTGGATCATCCACTGGCATGGTGTTCTTTCAACATACTTTTCTCTTCCCAAGTTAATTTTGGTTTCATAAGTTTGGTCCATAGAATCTGAGAAGTCTAATCTGGCCTTTCTGTTATTGAGCATTACCAGTGGTTTGCAATCTAGCCAAGTCAAGTCCTCTACTTCACCATGGAAAGAATTCTCCTGTCATCCACTTTAGTTGTGTTCTGCGCTCTTCTACGTCTTTGCTGACCTTGCAGATTAATTCCATAAACAGGTTAAACCATCTTTTTAAGAATGTTCCATTTTGTTGTAATGGCAACTCCTTGTCCTTTTGCTATCTCTTTGATGGGTTTATTTAGTTTTTTTTTTTTTTTTTTTTGCCAAATGTTGACTACCTGCACTTTCATAGACACCTCTTTGGATCTCATATTGAGAGTTTGAGTGACTGACAACTAAATGGAACACACAGAACCACCTCCATCAGAACCACGGAATGCTTAATATAATTTTAATTACCTTTTAATTAACTAACACCTTTAATAAGCTGAATGTCTTGAATTTTCTCACATCTGGAGTTTTTCATTTAAAATGACATTTTGTACAGAGGTCAAATGTCAAAAACCCTAAGCTTTGTTCTGAAATTTATGGACCTGACTGCATGTGCATGAGATCAGATAGCGTGTTGCCTCTGAATGTCCAGTTACACTGAAACATACTGTAACACGATTAGCATTTAAATTAGATAAGGTGGCTGGCATGAAAGTAGCCTACAGGTATGTAGATACATGTGTCCTGCTTTGCACACTATGAATCAATTTTAAACATGTTTATTGGATAGTGCTATGGAGAAATGTGACTTGTACAATGCACAGCAATCAGAGCTTATCCATGTGTGTACTGTATGGAATGGAGTGTCATTATTGTGTGCCTACAGTGCTGAAAACACAGCAGTATTTACCTAAAAACTAATGTGTAGAGCTTCTCCAAAGATACTAAGTGTGTGTGTGTGTGTGTGTGTGTGTGTGTGTGTGTGTGTGTGTGTGTGTGTGTGTGTGTGTGTGTGTGTGTGTGTGTCTATCTAGCTAAAGGAGCTCCATAAGCAGGGGGCGGACCTGTGTGTGCAGGATTCTGCAGGTTGCACGTTACTCCACCATGCAGTGAATGTGGGCAGTAAAGAAATCGTCAGATACATCATTGATAATGGTGAGATAATCATACACACACTAACAGCACTGTTCTGATCCGTTCACACAACATGCTGCACATATGTTTTGCCCCAGTGATGTCACATCTACAATCTGAATAACAGAACATGTGTAGTATTTATGTAAGGAATAAAACATGATGGTGCATGCTGTACAGAATCTATAAGATTTTATACAATGCTGTTTTGTTGTTATCTTACTTATAGTGTAGCGCAGGAATGTTTTTTATGTCCATCACTTTATGCGCTTCCCTTCTTACCCTGACACTATGTCCATTGCTCTGGCATAGGGTCAATCTGAACTCATCAGACCACACAACCTCTTTCAATTGCTCCAAAATCCAATTTTAATGTTTCCTAGCAAACTTAAGCCTTTTGTTCTTTTTAGTCTCACTAACAAGTGGTTTTCTTATGGCCATGCAGCTGTTTAGTCCCAATCCTGTGAGTTCTCATCACATGTGGAGCTGCTCTAACTTTCACGAATAATAATAATAGCTTCTACTGTCCATTTTATTTTTTTTATTTTTTTTTTTTGCAGAGCAACATCACCAAGCATTTAAGTGATTTCTGGTGACGATCATTCATTATTTTTTCCGACCACATTACTGTGCAAAGTTGATGATTCAGCACCATCTTTTCATGTTTTAATAATGTGTTGGACATTTCTTAAACCAGTTCCAGTACTTTTAATTTGTTGTTGCTTGATGGAGGCCAATAATTTGATCCTGAAATGGCAACCTTGGGTTTATTTTTTTTTTTTTTGGCTAAGTAGTGGACATGGAAAGCTTTCTGGTGTTTGGCTGGTCATAAAATAATGAGTAAGAGTATATTTTAATAATAGTCAATACAAGCGGTGGCCTTTTTTTTTTTACGCCCATAGATACATGGCTCAGAATTTACTGAGAATTAAATCATATGCATGCACCAATATACAGTGTGTAGCAGATACTTTTTTCTTGTATACAGTTTGCTTTTTTTTTTTTCACCAAGTACTCAGACAATCTGCATGTCTAGAGAGCGCGAGATCAATTTTGGTTTGTTTGTCTCATGGCTATGGAAGGTTTTGAGAGAAAATACTTTTCTTTTAAGTTCTTGTTTGATGGTAAGTAGTTCTTCTGTTGTTCAGTGAAAATATGAAATAATTGTGTAATATTTAAATTGTTTTATATAACCATGTTTGCTCACTTTAAAAAAGCCAGAAATTCTGAAGTTTACTGTACCTTGGTGTATGCTTACTATCTTGATGGTTATGTAATGTACTGTATATCTCTATATACATTGTTTCTATAATGAAATTAGACTACATCATGAAAAAAATGCATACACTTGAATAATTTATCATTTTTTAACACATAAATTACTGTTAACCAGTCAGCACTGTACTGTACATCTGGATTATTATCCTGAACACACAAAGTAGTAGACTTTAGTATGTCTCTTGTCTCCCCCTTTACAGCACCCACTGACATTCTGGATGTGACGGAGACAGAAAAGTAAGAAATATTATGTCTTTTCTTTGGACTTGTGCTTTCGTTCACCTCATGCTTTATTTTTGTTTAGGACAATGCAGGATAATGTATACCTGTGAGATTTGAGTGTTGCTCTGTTGTAGTTCTCATCCCTTGTCAGCACATGCCTTGCTTTTTAATCTTCTTCAGTGAACTTTCTGACTAGTTCAAACTGTCCTTACTTGCAGTGGTGAGACGGTGTTGCACAAAGCGGCCTCTTTGTGTCAGAGGACGATCTGTCACTACTTAGTCGAAGCGGGAGCTTCTCTTATGAAGACAGACTTACAGGTGAGAAAGGGTGTATTGTACTGTATGTGTGTGTTCTTATGACTAACCCCTCATGTACAGTATGACTAAGCAACCATGCTGGTAATAATGTGAGACAGGGAGGTCTGTACAATTATTGGAATTTAAAAAAGTAGTGCCATGCCCAATTTTTTCCAAAGATTTACTGTATGCGATGTGACAAAAAACCTAAGCAGGTCCATTATAGAGTGCAGGATGGAAGTGATTTTCTAATCATCCCCTTAAACTTTTCCGATGTGCGTCACTGGTTTGGCACAAAGGCCGCTGGAAAAGCTGCTTCTCTTGAAGAGGCTGTAATTTCGATGCTGTTTCTAGTTGGGCTGGCAGGCTTTAACTGGTGGCCACTTTTTCACTCTTCCATGCCTTTTCTCTCTTGCTGTCTGAATCAGCATGTGCTCAAACCTCCCCATGACAGATGAGAGATTTCTTCGTCTGCTCCTAACCTGCACTTTCCCTGGGGCAAAGTATGCAGTCTGCCACACTGGCTCCATCACCAGCAACCTCAAATGGCTTAAAACACCACCAACACCAATAGTTCACAAGCGAAAATACTCATTATCTTATCAAGTTTCCAAAACCCCAAATCATTACTTTCTTTTCATATCTCTCCATTGCTTTACTTTGCTTTGTGTGTGTTTAATTATGCTCACCTTCGAACCCAGCATTAATTCTTCTTCACTTTCTCCCGCTCACAGCCCTTCTCCCACTTTTTTCTCTCTCTTCCTTTCCTCATCTATACATTTTAGCTTATGGATAATGTATGTTCCCTGTCTGCTCTCAACCCGATGTGCTGTTGTGTGTCTGTTTTTAATTCTTTTATCCTTTCTGAGGTGCAGAAGCTCTCTGGTTCTGGTATTTTTTTTTAAAGCAATAAAACCGTTGTCAGTACAGCATACTTATTCCTCACAAACTTGTGAAGAGCACTTCTGTCTGCCGTAATTATAATCCTTTTCATTCTTGTCTAAATGGAAGCTCTTATGATTTAGATTTTTTTTTTTACCTCAATGTGAACATTCCCCATTGTGTGTCACTGGTCCTTGTTATTCCAGAGCAGACTTTTCAGCTTTCACTTGTAAAAGTGATAAGCAGAAAGAGGTAGCTTTGTGTATTTTAACATTTAAAAAGCTGTAGTGTTTCTAATCATCCACACATAAAGAGCTTCATCTGACACATGCAGCAATGGAAGTGCCTGTGCTTTTGTGTGTATGTGTGTGTTGGGGAGGGGGAAATCAAAGCTCTCTTGCCTTCATCATGTGTGTCTGTGTCAGTAATAAAAGACATTCAGTGGTTCTGGCACAAACATTATTGTGAATAATAGATAGAAGGAAAGTTTGGATGTGATTCTGTGAACTCTTCAACCCCATTCCTCCAGATTCCACGGTTTATCCAGTGCTTCCTATTCCTAAGTCAGTAGATGATGAGTGTTAAACTGTGCAGTGCCTGTGTGAAACTCCTTACTGCATGTGGTAACACACATCTGGGCTCTTTGAGGAAGCCTGCATGAAGCAGATGGAGTTCAGGTCTGACATGGTGCTAGGTTTGCAGAATATGATCCTACAATATTCATTTGGCATTGGAAGCATCACTTCTTGCAGAGACCAACTAAATATAATGTGAAGCAGAAGAAGAACTGGAAGCTCTAATGGAACTGATATCTTGCCAGGGAGTGTGATGAATCATATGTTTAAAAGAAAAATAAATTGCCAGCCTCCATGTTTTCATCAAGAAGCTTTTCAGAGAAAATCAAGTATGTTCCGTCTTGACAGTCTGCTTGACTTCATCGCACAAAGCCCCTGGTTTACTAAAGGTTTGTATGTGTAATATAGACTGACAAAGGATACTAAGGGTTACGTCTTCCTAATGAGCAAAATAGCACCTTGTCAAAGCAAACTGATTGTTTTGGGGTACAGTAATTGCATGTGCTCAGAACAGTAGGAGCAGAGGACAGGTAATAAAAATTGCAAAAACTTGTTTTGTACAAAAAATAAAATCATCCCTCGCTCTATTATCTATACCACTTACCCTTTGTAGGGTCACAGGACCTGGAACCTATCCCAGGGAACTTAGGGCACAAGGTGGGGTACAGCCTGCGTGGGGTGCCAGTCAATCACAGGGATCAAGCTCACACACACCTGATCATACACTACATTTAGAAACACCAGTCAGTCGACAGCGCATGTCTTTGACAAACCCCACCAAGCACTGGGAGAACATGAAAACTCCATACTCACCAACCTGAGAAGAGAATAGGAACCTCTGACTTTGGAGGTGCAAGACAACCATGCTAACACCTGTGCCACCATACCACTCCGTCCAAACAATGATAAAGTTAACCAAAATTGTTCTTGTAAATCATGTGCTTTAGTTTATTCTTACAAACAGACCAGTGTAAAGAACAACAATATGATGTATTAAACAATATGACACAAGAGCATCAAAGTCCTGCTGATATTCAGCCTGACCTCAAGTATGATAGTTCTTATATATAACAGTTCCACAAACACCATTTACTGTATTATCAACAGATTATGACTACTGCACCAGTATTGTGTAACCAAAATGTGAGAATAATAAACCATGGGTTTAAACTGTTTAGGAGTTGAAAAATGGGAGGCTAGTGCACTATGTAGGCTACACCAAGAAGTGCCCTTGATTGGGGCAACGGTTATTACACAACAGGTAGTTCCGACTGAGCAATCTGATTGGAAGAGAGGCATTCCATAAGATGTGATAATGGAAGGTAACACCACTGGGATGTTTAACTATACGCATCATTTCACATCGCAAGTATTCTACAATTGTTAAGAATGTACAGACCTACTTTCACCAACACTACACTGTAACTACAGTGCAGCGTGTGTGAAAGTAGGTCTGTACATTCTGCAGTACTGAGGAGAGAGCAGCTGCCTGCCAAAACCCACATTCAAAACCAGAGAACCACAAAAGCACTTTCAGCAAGTAAAGCACATTTAATAACGAAACTAGCTCCTAACTCAAGGCTGAAATCCAAATCGCTCTCCAAGCCCTGATAGAATAGAGTCTACACACTAGTACACTAGCTTTCCATTTAATGATATTTAATATTCAATCCCAGAACACAGAAGTTAACCTATCTGTTATTCTGTATTTATCTATGTTTTTTGTTTTTTTTAATAAAGAAAATACATTCATAATCAAGGATGTACTGTACATAACCTCTCAGAATCAAAAAACACAAATGTTTCTATCTGATATTCTAAAGTGGAATTAGTGGGAAAAAAATGAGAGAACCTTGTGAGTTTTACAGGGCTGTTCACCACCTCCATGTTTTATTTTTACACAGTATTGGTAAGAATTTAAACCTACTTCCGCCTGATAATTATAGTAACTTTTGGTCACCACATTCCCCAGTCGCAGTTGGTTAGTTCCAACAGATGTGGAAGGATATGTGTTGGCGGAGCAGAACAAATCATAATCTGTTGATAACAAATGGTGTTTGCGGAAAGATTGTAAAAAAAAGCAATATCACACTCGTGGTTGTGCTAGATATAGCACGGCTCTGAAGCATATAGTTAAACATCCCAGTGCTGTTATACTCTATATCAGCACTCATGGATTTCCATTCATCCAATCAAATTTGTTTGCTCAAACTTTTGTATATAACAATATCAAGAATAATAAGGATATGCTAATCCTTTCTTCTTATATGGACATGATACTATATTTCACATAATTCTTTTTTGTAAATCATCCACAACACAATTTCACACACACTTTAACAAGCACATGCAAATTGCGGCTCATTACCTGAGGTTAACATTTAACGTCTGCTGTGAAGAGAGAGTCCTGCAATTTTAATAGTTTACTGATTAGCCAGGAATGAAAGGTTGTGACATTAAATCTAAGGATCTCTGTTGTGCCGTTTCCCTCCAGTTAGAGTTTTTTTTTTTTTTTTTTTCCATTTGCAGGGTGACACACCGAAGCACAGAGCAGAGAAAGCTAATGACGCTGAGCTGGCGGCATATCTGGAAAACCGACAACACTACCAGATGATCCAACGTGAGGACCAGGAGACAGCAGTCTGACCTCTGACGTCCAACACACCATCCCTCTCCAGAGTCCTGGGCCGACTACTTGTGCCAAATCGATAAAGTCAATAAGAATGGACTAGTGTGTAATGGAAGGCTCCTCTGTATGGGGGGGGTGAATACTTAACTCCTAACCAGCTCTAGAGCTAAAGGACACACGTACACACTTTATGGAGAGATCTGCAGGCATACCTGCTTGACTAAATTTACATCCATTGCCTTGTCAGCGTTTATCAGTGTGTGTGTGTCAGAATGTATAGAGAGGGCTGGGATTTTGTTTGTTAATGCAGTCACTAGGCTGTGTAACTTTTACATAGCGACCATTCAGATTAACACACAGATTAACACTTGTTGTTGATCCGTTTCTCAAGACTGTATGGGACTGTGAAGCTATGATACGAGATCTCTGCAGCGCTGGTCATGGTCACATATGCTCAGAAGTTCAATGTCGATGTTTAGCTGAGAATAATGCTAGTGTTAATGTTAAGACGAATAATACATTTATGGCTCTTCAGGATCTTACAAGACATTTCAGAGCTTTACAGACTTTATTTGTTTACCCAAACTAAGTGGATGAGTGTTGAAAGTTTAAGTTTTTAGGATGTGGGCCGCTGCCTTTCAACTCTCACTGCACTGAATATATTTTTGAGCCTGTAGTAGCTGTGCTTCGCTTTTTGCTTCTTTCATATTTTTTTCTCTTCTCTTCTCTACTGGAAAGGTTTCCTTCTAATAACTTTTGGTACTGTAAGTTTATCTTATTAGGTTTCTGTCTGAGGAACCTTTGCACTGTAGCTATCATTGCCTTCTTTATTCCATTCATCAGTTTCTTGATTTGTAATTGTAATGTTGTACCTAAGTTACAGTTTATTTGTAATGCCCTTTTTAATAGAAAATAGATGTTTATATAATTTATCACAATTACACCCGAGTTGTTTACTTTATTGTATTATAAAATACTGTATATTTAATACTGGATTCTTTTTAGAATGCAGATCACATGAGTTTGTTCATAATTCCCTGTTCAAGATGGTCTCGCTGTATGAAAGAATCTTATCCTTCTAATCAGTGCTTGCTCTTACTGCACCAACATGTCATGATGCTATTTATTTTCTATGATAGGTCTATGTTTAAGTTAAATTAGTTTTTGAAGATAGATATAATTAATTAATTAAAATATTTAATTTGCAAACGGGGCACATTCTTGTGGCCGCTGTACAGTTCCATCTTAAAATCTATTTATGAGATATATACAGTTTGTGAACTGAGTAAGCTATTTTTAGAGTACCTTTCTAAGAACATTATATTCTCAACAATGGATACAAAGCAAAAAAAACCTTCAAAAAGTAAATAGAAATAGTAATCTTTATTTCACAACAGAAATAAGAAGAAGAGTCATAATGTCATTGGGGGACCAAAACAATTTGTGTGTTGTGAGATTTCTTGAATGCATCAAACCATTGGCCAATGGATTTTGGGTCTGAAAACAAAAATCTGTTGTGTTTAAATATATATAAATGCATACAGCTATTTATTACATACAGTACTGTGCAAAAGTTTTTAGCCCCTCATTTCTTCATATTTCTCTCAACTTTCTTGTATATTTAATGCGGTCTTGAGGTCATCAAGTTTTTGCAATCATTTTCAGTCCAGTCCCTGAACCTGAGTAGTTTCAGAGTGTTTTTAAGCCACACACTGACCTATGAATCATTCACATAAAAAAACTAAAATCTAAAAAAAAAAAAAAAAGCATAAAAATCTGAATCGCATGAACCAGTGAGAAACGTGCAAATGATGACAGATGATCAGGCTGGTGATTAGTAAACTGGTGATGCTGAATGATGAGTGATTGGTGGAACAGACGAGAGGGGAAATGAGGTCGCTGCTGAGGTTGTTACATAAACAACCAACTTTTTTAATTGCATCTTTAGACACTTTGCAGCATGTTGCAGTAAAAAAAAAATGTGTTCCCCCTTTTTTTTTTTATGTAATCTATATTATGTAATTTTATTTAATATGAAAACTGTGGGGGGGGGGGGGGGCTCAAGACTTTTGCGCAGTACTAAAAATTACATACTGTATATAATGTCAGGTTACACATTTGTAATCAATCTCAACAATCTAGTAGACAATCCATGTGGCAGGTTATAAACTCATGCCAGTACAATATTGTCATTGGTTTAACATTTAACTTGTTTGTAGAAGGTGCTGGTTTTACCTGATGATGCTGAACTAAGAACAGTTTGATGTGACAGATAGTGAGAGCTTGATAATACTTACATGCTGTCAAAAAGAGAAAATATAAAGAGATCCTTTCTTATTCTATTATACCACAGCACTCTTGATTTGTCAAAAGATTTGGATTATTTTTCTCTAGCAGCGGATCTGATGATAGTTTGACTGCAGGACAAATCACAGGTTTATACGTATTAATGCACACAAAATGCGTTACTGTTTGCTCTATATAACTGAGTTTTATTAATAAACAGATGTTAAAAATGCAGTCGTGGATATGGTTTTCTGTGAAGGGAAGTACAGTATATAGAACATGTATGGAAGGAGTCTTCAGTGTCGGCTCTTTGTTACAATTTATTTGCTTCAGAGGCATTTGAGATTTGAGGGAGTGATCTTCCACAACATAAAAAAATAAATGATAAATAGATAATTGTATGATGTGTTCTTTGATTTAGGAAATAAGAAAGGAAAATTGCTGTGGTATAAGAGGAATAGAATTTCTGGTAGTACTGTTCTTGGTATCTCACCACCATGATGACGTATTCTTTTGTAATTTGTCAAGAAATTGATTACTAAAAGGTCCTCTCTAAAATGTAAGCGTTTTGTTTAGATTCCAGAGTTAAATGCGTGTCCAGATGGATAAATTGCATATTAGCAATGCATTAGATAAATAATGATGTTACATAGTATTTTTAATGACAAGATAAATTGTTGCATGCGGCTGCTATTTATATTGTATCATTACTTTTGTCATTCGTTTTTTTAATTAAAACTTTAAAAAAGAAAAAAAGCAGGGCTGTAATTGATTTTAGCTGATTGTTTTCTATCTGTCTACAGTTTCTAGAAGTCAGCACTGACTGTAGTGACTTTTCCATAGTTCTATAGATTAAAATAATAATAATAAAAAAATAAAAAAAACTGCAGAACAGCAGATGGAAAGCTGGACTGCACACAGTGCCTTCTTTAAAAAAAAATCTTTTTTTTCGGGAGAGACAGCAGTTCTTTCAATGCTCAGCTAATTAAAACATACAGTAATATATTGATGTTATCTTCTTATTTGGATTCATGTGCTTTTCTTAGTTAGATAGGAATGTCTCATGTTTGTTCAGCCCATCCCACAAAATTAAAAGAAAAAAAGATAACTTTTATTAAGTAAGATTTTTTTTTAAGCATTCTTAAAATAATCAAGTGATGGAAGAAAGAACTTTAAACACCATGGGAGGAATGTAGCTGACTCTTAATGAGTTACTAAAAATGCTCCAAAATGTATACGTGTGCAGAATTTCAATTGCGTTGGAACTTACCAAACTTTTCCTCTTACATGAGTGTGTGTGTGTGTGTGTGTGTGTGTGTGTCTAGGCTACATGGACAGTAGGCCTTTTGGGTCATTAGAAATCTTACATTTTGTACTTATGGATTATAGAATTATGGATTACTATAGAATAAAGAAGATGCAATTTAGACACCACTCATCTCTGTTCGTTTTAGTGACTAGTCTGCTTCCAATAATAATAACAATAATAAAGAATAGTATTTTTTATAGTTTTTAGGATAGACTACTGTAATAAATCTGATCAGGTTATATATACATTACTATGATATGCATGCTACATAGAATTTGTATTTGTTTACATCCACCAAGTTTGTATATAATGATTCTCTGGTCCTAACTTTGTATAAACTCCAGCTGTGGCAGCAGCTGCATCTCTGTGATGCGTATTAGGAGTGTTCAGGTCTTGCAGGACCACGTATCTGCACAGATTTCTATCACAAGTTTAGGCCATAAAGGCTTTGGTAATTAGCTAATGTGTTGACTCAGGTGTGGGAAATGTGTTAAATGAGGTAGAAGGATAAACTCTGCAGTGTTGTTGCCCTAGAGAAGAAGATTTCTTCACGTTTCGCACCTATGGAGCACTCGTCATTGAGTAGATGCTCTGTGTGCGCACGTCCCACTTCTTTTTCACTTTACAGATTACAAACTTTTTTATTTAGATTTTTATGAGTTAATATTATGTGCTCTACTTCCCTAAGAAGTCTTGTATAAAATACAGCATTATGTCTACTGCATGCATGTTTACTCCTGTGATTACAATGCGGGTGAGGGTCACTACTCTAGATGCTGTTGTAATCCAGCCCAAAACAGCTCACTCCCTGAAGGCAAACTAAACACTCCCACTTCCCCTCAGCTTTTTGAAGATAGACCTATCTGGTACCCTCAGTATCCGCTGACTCACTGCCTACATGCCTGCAGGCTTGTAACAGATCACCAACAAGTGGGGAGAAAAACAGGATGTGCGTTTATCACCAGGCTCAAACATTTTCCCAAACTACTTTTACATTTTCACATTATGTAAAAAACATGCTGCCAAGTGTGTATAATATAAAAACGGTTTATGCATTAACTAGATCTAATTTAAATATTGGATTTTCAGTTTTTAGGCATTGTTTATTGACTCTCCCAATTGCATTTCATTGCTAGAAAGCTTACGTTGTTTCCTAAAAGCAAAACGTTAATGCCACATGAGCCTGTCATTTGTATACGGCTGTTTCATTACATGACATAATGGTTCATGCTGAAAGATTGTTTTATGTAGTTTTACTGAAGTTTTGTTTTTTGGCAGAATGACATGTACCTGCTGTGTTACACTTGAATTTAAGTCTTCAATAAAGAGAATAATACAAATCATGGAGGTCATCTGTGCCCTTTCTGTGCATCCTTAAGTCATAGTGTTTGTGTGTGCGTGTTATTTACAGTCCATCTGATCCTCCCCCCAAACCTGGAATGCACTGGTTTTATCCAGCCCTGTAATGTGAAACAGAGGTTCAACTGTGGAAAACTCGGAAAAAGTCTTTCCTCTTCAGCAGGCTATAAAGAGCGGATATTAACCTTGCAAGCCACTGTTTCTCTCCATCCCCTTTCTTTCTCCCCCATCATTCTATTGCAGTCCTCTTATCCCCTCTGTTTTTCCTCCCTTTGGAGTGGGGGGTCTGCACACAGATGTGTGCCCTTTGTTGCTTCACCTTTTCCAAGAATAACAGCTTGTTCCCAGAGCGATAAATAATTCCATGAACAGCACTTTGAATTTGAATTGCTTTGAATTGCTTTGACTCTAGAGTTTTTTTAATTGTCTTTTAATTGAATTGATGATATATGAATATTATATATAGAGAGAGCAGAATGAATTCATCATACATTGGAGAACCCGATACCACTCTCAGAAAAAAATGTGTCTGTATGTCTGTCCAACCAGATTTTGTCACTGGAAAACTGGCTGGATCATAAGTGAAATAATCAAAATGTTGAGTAAAAGCGATTTTATGAACAGTTATGAACAGTTATGTGCCAGATTTAGTAATATACTTTAAAATAAGCTGCTAATATGTTCTCAATGTAAACACACACCTGCTTAATGTAAGCTGACCCACTGTATGATCCAGCTGATCCACAATGTGTTGCTCAATGTAAACACACACACCTGCACCAATAGATATTAATTAGAAAAGCTATATTCTAATTATAAACTCCATATTTTTACGGAGCTTCATTAAGATTTTCACCGCTGAAATAACAGCGCTGAAGTGAATTTTGAGGTGGAGTCGTTTTAAGACAAAACTTCATCTGATCTTCTTTTTCAATTTCTCATCTGTGATTCAGTCTCCAATTATTGAACAGTGTGTATTTGGCTGATGATGAAAGAAGTACAACTTAATGCAAACAAGGCATAAAAAACTTACCTACATCTTCTCTTTTTCATTGATTTTAATACGATGAAATGTCAGTAGATTCAAAATCCTGCCCTGAACTAGGTAACATTTTTTGTAAAAGGTAACTTTTGTACAATTTCTTAGTATTTACCAATCCAGTGGAAACCAATACCATATAATGTTATCACACTTTTTATGTGACAAATTGTGTGAAATTACAGTTTTAAAAAAGTTAAAGGGTTCATCTTTGTTGTAGGCAGATATGTACGCTTCAACCTGATATAAAAATATCACTGATTCCATTAAAGCTGATCAGCTTATTTTTAGCTTTAACTTTTTAACTATTTCTACCAACTCTTTTCCCGTCAACGACGCATACTAACGCTAGTCTGTTTATAAAAGTATCTACTTCCGTGCAACATCCCGAAAACAAGTCATTTACTATTATTACTTATTTTATAGCAGCTATAAACACTTTTTTTTTTTTAAATCTCCATCTTTGTTCCTCCTCATGTATTTAATTACTTACTATGAAACCAAAGAAAACAGCTAACAGCACCCTCTACCCTAATAGGACACTTTCCTATGTCAAAAAAACTTGCGGTGAAAAGTACCACAAAAATGTCCACTCAGTGTCCACTTTATTAGAAGCACCTGTATACACAGTGTCATGTCCGCCAATCATATGGTAGCAGTGCACTGCATGAACGGGAATCATACAGATTCAGCAGCACGATGTGTACATACTGTATACTACAGGCTACTGCAACTGTATGTACTTATTACTACTTTTATGTTTCTTGTTCCTCTGACAGACGGATATAATTAAAGCTACATTCTAGAGGAAGCACTTACATCTGCCTCTAATTTTAACAACTCATTGGAACACAGTGTACTAAAAGCTTGAGCTTTCATCCTAAACACACCTTCAAGGAGTTTTCAAATTCACAAGAGTAGAACCACATTGGTCGGGTTAAAATTTACACATTCAAATTTACAATCATAATATACCGTATGTGGTATTATTAGTAATTCAGAGAGAATGCCGTGTAAAAAAAAATATGGTGGAAACGTTTAAGTATCTAATTTTTTATCTAATCAGAACAGTGTTGTTCTTGCTTTTCCTTGCAAAGATTGTTCTGTTTTGTAAATTGTTGTATTATTCAAAATGTTGTCCAGGATGTCCAATAAATGATTGTTATATACTTACAGAGCCTATAGAGTAGACACTTAGTATTGAAACAACCTTTATAAAGAATAGTTTATAAACTATTTAGGGAATAAAGGAGAAATTCTGATAAGATGATTATTAGTTAAAATGTTCTTTATAAAGGTTATAACTTTTTATACACACATAAAATGTAACTATGGACACAGTTCTAAACACTTGAAGCCCAGTGTCAACAGCATGAACAGACTGCTAAACTCTATGCACAATTGCATTGGTCTCACTCAAATGTCATTTAGCACAATGTATTCACTTAGAAACACTGGCCTTCAACATGCAACAGTCTGATTACCAATTAGTCTCACTCATGTTGCACCTGTGCAAACTCAATGAACAAACTGAAAGAATGCTTCAGTCGTGTGTCAGAGTATAAAAGAGGCCTCGAGTGACTTATACAGGTGTTAGGCGAGAAGATGGAGCAGCAAATAATCTCTACAGTAATTACAGTATACCATAACTCTATGGTTTCTATAGATACATACTGTACAGTACACTGCTCACACAGTGTAATGTTTTGTCTTACATAGGAAGAGCAGACAAACAGGCTAATCTGATCATCTGCTGGCGACGTGGTGTCACTGGTTCCATCGTATTAAGACTCCCCAAACAAAACAAAAACATAGAAATATTCAGAAAGTAATCTAATCTATATAAAATCAGGCCAAATTGATTGTACATTGATATTAGATCTCTTACCTCTAAAGCACTTACTGTTAATGAAACTATCACAGCTCTGGAGTCTAAGGTAATGAATTAATGTGCTAAAAATGCTTTATCAGTAATGTCCCAAGAATCAACCGTGATTGGATTATTGTCTCATCCACGGAACTAAATCAGGTGACTAGATATGAAAATTAATTTGAGAGAAAAAAGTAGCACACTGAGCTATAGAAAAGCTCTTAATGCTGCTAGATCATCATATATTTCTTCTCTTAAACAAGTTTAAATACAAACATTTAAATAACAAATAACAAAAATAACTGAACCCCATTTAAAATGCTGAAATTTTCACTCAGCAATGATTATGTACTTTTGATTGAAAAAGACTATACAAGTACACAATAAATAAGAAGAATATTCATAAAAATGAATTATTGTTATTGTCTTGGTCTTGCCCATCTATTATGAAAATTGTTTTGTGCTGCCTGTACTTTTTGTATGCTAATTAGGCCCAACCTCCCTTCCATGGCACTGAGATCATGTGACCTGAGACCTCATTATAATTTTCTTCAAAACAACCGTCATGTCAGACACAGAGCCAACACCCAAAAAAGACGCAAGCTTTTGGCAATATAAATCTTTACTGGTTTACTTGGTTTTCCGACACCTTGTTTGTTTTGACACCATGTCAAGTGACCGTTGCATTTGTCTTCAATTATTTGGGTGTTTTTTTCAACACATTGTATTTGTATTGTATTTTCTCCTCATTGTAACATACATTTTTACTAATGTAATATAAATTTTGAGTAGTGTATGGTCTGAGTCAATCTTCAAGCTAGCAGTTATTAAACCCCTAGATACAAAACCTGACCATGACCCCTGTCAGCTGTCCAAATATATACCCATATCAACCCTCCCTTTTATCTTCAAGATCCTAGAAGAGGTTGTAGCTCAGAAAGCATGTGCATACCTACTAAAAATAACATTATTATAAACATTAAATAACCTAAGCTATTTCGTCTTGGAAATATTAGAAATATATAATATAAGAAATATAAAGTCACTACATGACCCAGAAAAACTAGTTTCCTAGCTTTTGTTACCTCTAGGCAGTACCTAGAGGACCACTACCTAAGGCAGTAATGCCTTACTGTCTGGATGTGCATTAACTAGGTGCATTAACAAGCTCCAATTAGTCTAGAATGTGGCAGCCACATTGATTTTAAAATACTATTATTGACCTATTGGGTGACAACTGCCATGAAACAAGAAGGATGAACGAATAAAAGAACAAACTATTATTGACATTTAAAGCACCTCATAATATTGTGCCACAGTACCTGAGTGACCTGCCTGTCTTTTATGATCTGCCGTGCCTACTTTGATCAAAAGGTACAAGCTGCTTGTTGGTGCCTTGTATAATGAAACATACTACAGAGGACAGAGTTTTTTCTTACAAAGCCTTAAATTTAAGGAATAGCCTTCTAATTACTGTGTGGAACTCAGACATACTATAGTCTTATGGCTGAAAACCTATTTATTTAATCTACCCTTTGATGAATAGGTACGTTCTCAAGTAAAGGTGAAGATCTGGGGGATTCAAGGGCTTAGAGATTCATGGTGAATTGTTATGTTTGGATGCTGTTTTCCCCCACTCTCTGATCTCACTGAAAAGTTTCCTGATGGTGAAGTTGCCTTTCTTTCCAGGGAGACCCCATGTCTGTGTTTCCTCCTGGCTTTCCTTCAAGTTTAAGTTCTCATTACACATTGACTGATGCATCCTGATGCCCAGCTTTTGTTTTTTTATATATATTTTACCATTTTGGTTTTATATTTTTAAATTTTTCTAATTTATGTACATAATTTGTATTCTTGTTAAGCTGCTTTGTGATAATGTCCATTGTTAAAAGCACTATACAATTCATACTATATTGAAAGGAAATGTGTATATCTATCTAGGATTCATTCACATATCTATAATGATTCACATTTTTCACATTTCATACAAATTTCCATAATTTTTTGAGTGTGTAAAGCTGCTTGGCGACAATGACAATTGTCAAAAGTGCTATATAAATAAAATTGAATTGAATTGAATTGAATATATTTTTCACAGAAAAGTAAGATGGCCAGGAAGAAGTGGCAGAGGCTTAAAATGCACAGACAAGCAAGGGATAATCCACATGGTTTTGGAAAATCATGCCATCACCCTGAGGGAAATCAAAGACAGAATCCTGGAAACCCATGTCCCTTTCACAAACATTGACCAGGTCAGCCTGTCCACAATCACTGTGTCTTGAATCAACACCTGCTGAAGATGAAACCAGTAATTTGTGTTCCATTTGAACACAACTCTGACCAAGTGAAGGAACAACAATACCAATATGTGCATGTGAGTAGAGCATCCTCTACTCTGTAAACTCATGTGCCTCAATGTTTCCGTATTTAGTCCTTTTGTTTGTTATGGTCACTCTCCCTTATTCAGAGAGTGCTTGAACTTGATGGCAATGCAGTTCCCTATGAATATATGTTCACTGATGAGGCAGGGTCCAACCTTTGTCATCTGTTACCTTGTTAATGCCACTGAGCAGTGTGCTGGAAATTTCACCATGTGTATTGCTATTGGTCAGCATGGGGACATAAAGTACATTACCACATTTTGTTTCACTGTTACTTCAACTGTATTACCCATCTCTAAATCCTATAAAGGAAATCTTTCCACCAAGGTAGTAGAAAGTGTACGAAAGTGGTACTACTCCAAGTAATGCAGGATGCATGTGATGCCATTCATGTAGATACTGTACATGCCAGAGATTGGATCTGCCATGCCAGGCATTTCTTTCCCCGAAATAAATAAATATTCATTTTATTACATTTTTGTATCTGTGTACTGATTTTCTTTGTAGTGTTTTACACTCAAAGGGTAGTTTGAGTCCTCCTCCAGTGTACAGTACACCCCTGACTGATAGTGTCAACGGTGCTACATGAACACACTGTCATAGCGGACGGACACACACACACACACACACACACACACATCCCACTCAGTTGAGAAACGTGTAGGCTAGTTTTAGGATAGATGGTTATATAACCTCGGCCCTCTATTCTCTAATCTGTGGTAAAACCCACACACAGGTCAAAAGACTTCGACTAGTACTAGTGTATATACATAGAAAGAGGACGAGAAAAAGAAAAAAAAATAAAGAATTAGACATTTATTTTTTTAACCCAGACATTTTTTGGAGTTTGTGGTGTGCAGGACATTGCCGCGCTTTCTTACCCCAGCCGGAGGAATGCTGGTCACGTGACGCGGGGCGTCATGGGGTGTTTAATTTAAACCCGGTTGAGACTGGGCGCCTGAGCGGACTCGCTGTTACTGGGACAGAAACAAAGCGCGACACACACACACACACACAGAGCGGGACTGAGAGCGGATGCTGGAGACGAACTCGCAGACACAGGTTTCCTAACTTCTGTTTCTGTGTGCGGAACTTGTAACAGAGCGACCGAGTAAGTTCATCAAGTTCACTTTTAACACCTGGGGAGAAGCGCAGAGAAATACTGGGCTGGGATTTATTCTCTTTTCATTATGAATATACCGAATCTAAATGCAGATGATAAAGTCAAATGAAACAAAGCAAAGTGATTCTTCTTATTTGGACATTTTTCTCCCTTAGAACGTGCAGTCAAGGCACAAAAAGTTGCTTGCAAAAGATGTCCAGTTGTCGTTTATATTAATCTGTAGTCTTGTAGTTTGTTACAACAAAAAAACAAAACGTGAACGTATAGTCTAGTCTAGTCTAGGCTGGGCAGAAAAAAAGTTATAGTTGTATTTTATATTAACTTTGCCTTTGTAGTTTGTTACAAAACAAAAGGTTTGGTTACATTTCTGCCTTTGAGTGTGTAGTCTAGGCTGGGAACAACAACAACAGCAAAAGTTACAGTAGTAATTTACATTAACCCAGCCTTTGTAGTCTGTTACATAAAACAAAACCAAAAAAAAGTTTGGTTACATTTTTCCCATTGAATGTGTAGTCGAGGCTGGGCACAAAAAAAAAAAAAAGAAAATTTACATTTGTAGTCTACATTAACATTTCTTTTGTAGTCTGTTACAAAATAAAAAAGTTTGCATTTCTCCCTGTGAGCATGTGATCTAGTCTGGACACAAAAAAGTTGTAGTTGTAGTTTACATTAACCATGCCTTTGTAGTCTGTTAAAAAGTTTAAAGTTTGCAAGACTTTTTAAACCAAGGATGTATTTCTGTAAAGTAGTCCTGGTGTGCTTTGATAAGCACCGCAATAAAGCAATAGACTACTTCACAAACATCACTGCTTAACAAAAGGTACTAAAGTGAGTGAGTGAGTAAAAGGAGTTGGTGAGGAGGTTGCGGGAGGCAGTTTGTGTGCTTTTACTGCCCTTGGCTGTGTTCAACCCCTCTTGACTTGAATGGGCTGATTAAGGCGAGCTGAGTCAAAAGGGTCAGGCTGGAGAGAGAGAGAAATGCTTTACTTCTTTTCTTCTCTGTCGTGCCCCATTTTAGACCTTTTCACCCAGCCGATGTTTGTGTGCTCGCTTCCCTCGCCTGTTTCCTCCCTTCCACTGCCTCAGTTCTCATTCAAGGGATTACAATCACATTTCATGCTAGACATAACATTCAATTTTTTTTTTTTTCAGCCAAGTCCTTTTGGTTGTGTGGTAAAGGGGGGATGAGAATCGAGAAACTGTGGGAATTTTTCCATACACTCTTTGCATATGAATAGCAGACATGTGCATAAAAAGCAAGAACTGATTACAAATGATGTAGTGTGCATTCAACATTCGAAAGAACTAACATCCTAGTGCCGCGTTTTTCCGAAGTGAAGTCGACGAAGCTTCTAAAGTGTGTGTTGTACAGACATGGGGTTTGCACTTTTATTTTTTTCATGTATTTTTTATAACTTTTATAAAGAGCAGAATAATAATTATAGATAACGAGTTACTATAGTTTGTTGACTATTTAAATTAATCTTAACTGCTGCCTAGTGAACGTCAAGATTAAACTTGTAATAAAAGTGAAAATTTTAATTAAACTGAAAATACAAAATATTTTGAGCCTCCACTGGAACTGAAGAAGACGAGACCATGTTTGGTAAATCCGCCTTCTATTGAAGTAAAAGTACTGGTTGTGTTTGAGACGACAATTAAGTGTCTGGGGTTTTTTCCCTATTAATCTGAAAAGAGGGCAAAGCCTGTAAAAAAAAAAAAATTTCAATTATGTGATAAAGTGCTATCATTCTGGCAAAGATATTCTATTCTTATTGTTTTCTACAGATTAGGTCTTTACACCGTGTAACTACATTTGCTTTATTTCAACCTTATTTTGTCCATATTTTGCATTAGAAGACAGGAGGGAGTATAATTGTGCGTAGCTGAGACCACAATACATAGTTCAACTTCATGTGAACTTTTTTTTACAGAAGAAGTGCAAAGCCACCGGGGTCTGACTGCTTTAGCATGGAAGTACTGTAGCAATGCTTCTGCTCTGATGGCTTTAAAGCACTCAAGCTTTCTTTTGAATAATCAGGGTAGTGACCTGAGGAGGGCTGTACGTGGATCTGTGTGTGTGCTTGTGTGTGTCTGTGTGTGTTTGTTTATGGGTCACAGTTCCATTATCATTTGATGAAGAGAGAGTAAGTAAGAGAGAGAGAATGTGTGCATTTGTTTTTGCATGTCTACACAGGACATACAGTGTTTATGATGTTTAATCACAGGTAGTGTAATAACAGCTTCCTGGAGAATGTGCTGCTGTGTTTACCGTGGCAGCTGGTTTTATGTACGATGCATGTTACTCACTGTCTGGACTTGTGCCCCTTCAGTTCTCTCTCTCTCTGTAGTCCTTCCTGCATGTGTGTGTTTTTGTGTGTGTCTGTGCCCGTCTATGTGTCTGTAGTTAAAATATTTTATGGCTCAGAGGTTCTGTATCGATCTTTGATCTACGCTCTTGTAGAAAACCGACCGGTAATTCTTTTGGTATTCAGATTGGCCTCTTATAAATTCACGAAAGCATTTTTTACTTAAGTGTGATGTTAGGGCACAACAGTAATGGATCTAAGATGTGTTGGCAGTGAGACGGCTTTTTACACGTCTGAATGAAGCTTTTTACAGCCAAAGGCCTCCTGATGAGAGCACAGCCCTGCCAGAACCAGCGAATTGGGTCACATCTTTGTGGTTTTTTTCCCTCTGGTATGGAAATTAGTTTAATTCCAACTTGTCATGCAGGAAACACTGCGCGCACACACACACACACACACACACACACACACACACACACACACACACACACACACACAAAGGCATACATTAAAGTTGCACAATGTTTTCCATTTCAGAAAAACATGGTGTGTGTGTGTGTGCACGTATGTTGTGCATA
>JAQMYJ010000023.1:14698244-14721047 GCA_030014305.1 Clarias laeviceps
ATATATGTATATGGGTCCATGGAGGCCGGCGGTGATTAACATTGTATTTATTCCTATTTTATTACCATGGTATGTCAACATTCACACACTACAGGATATTTGAGAACGGCAATGAGTCTAATCTGCAAGTCTTGGGACTATGGGAGGAAACCGGAGAACCCGGAGGAAACCACCAAGCACTGGGAGAACATGCAACCTCTGTGCATACAGTCTCGCCTCACAGCTGAATGTGGGATAAATAGCCAGTCAGTTATTGCTAAATCAGCAATAACAAATCAGATTATACAACTGATCATGGTTGGTCAGCAGTCTGAATTTAGAAAGTATTTAGACTGGAATATTGTTACTATTATGAGACAGAGTAATTTGATAACCAATTAAAATACAATCTAAAGTTGCATAGTAGCTACTTTACACACCATTAAAGTTCAATATTTGAAAACTTTTTATTTGAAAAGTATATTACATAAAGCTATTTACATTACAGTACTTCTAGGAATGAAATCATAGTGAAACAGTCTCAAACTGTGTACCTGTGTTGGTTCTGTGCTTCGGGCATATCATAGAATATAATAAGATCTTTTTTTATTGTCTTTTTAATAATTGTTGTGTTTTCTGAGTTCATGATAAAAAAACATAGAGTGCATAATATTCTCCATGAGAAGAACAGAGATTCCGCATAATTGGAATTTAAGTACATTGTTTCTACTATTATATAAACATTTATGAAACATCAGAAGATGTTTATTTAAAGCAGGATGAAATATTAGTACAATACATAGAGGCCCAAAAAATGTATACACACTTTCAACAGTCTATAATCCTGTTTTAAAACTCGAATTGAATTATGGCAGCAATGTCTAGTATTGTTTCTTCTAAAGATCTCAGTAGTTGTACCATCATTAAAGTGATCATGTGACCATCAAAAGAGAGGCGTACAGTTTTCATGTTGAAGTGTTTTTGTTCCTCTCTGTATATATTTGGGCTTTATTTAGCCGTCATGTTGGTTTGTTCTTGTTGATCTTTGGAGTGAAGCCGTGAAGTTTTTCAGACCGTATACCGACTTTTTGTGGGAGTCATGTGGGTGTGGGAGAACATACATGAAATTTACTGCAGTGATGCATAAAGTGGGTCCATAAAGTACTGTATAGTGGTGGGTTTTTTTCTTTCCATCGTAACTATCGGCTTCATTAGGGACAAACAAATTATAGTTATAGTCTATACGTTTATTCTGTACATGTTCTAAATTATTTTCATTTTTAAAAATTTTATTTAAAGCTGCTTTGCGACAATGACCATTGTAAAGCGCTATACTGTACAAATACAAATTGATTTTAATTGCCTTTACACACAGATTAGAGGCGAGATTCGAAACCCCAGCTCTGGAGGTTCAGGAAAAAGAGCTCTATCCACTAAGCCATCGTGCTACCTGAACAGCATGTCTATAAAATGAATGCAAAGTGCAAAGGGGTGTGTGTTAAATATATTCTGTGGTTAAAATGGTCCCTGTGCTTTAGTGGACGATTAATGGAGCTGTAATCTTCCATTTATATCGTTAAACCTGTGGGTCTCTTCTGTTCCTCACACACTCTTAACATCACCTTTAGACAGCTTATCAAAAGATGGGGTTAGGCATATCCGATCAAATCTCTTCTCATTTATACATTTTTTTCTATACCAAATCCAGTTTTAAAAGAGTGCATGCAGTAGACTGCAGTGACATTACATTAAATTCTACTTAGATAAGATGAATAAGATCATAAGATGTCAGATTAGATGTCAGATTTACTGGAAAGTCTGACTTTGATTTCCCTTTATATTTTTGTGGTAGGGTAACAAGTATATTTCATTTTGATTCATACACATTCACATTTCATACACACTTAAGATTCTGTAAAGCTGCTTTGTGACAATGGCAATTAAAAGCCCTATACAAATAAAATTGAATTGAATTGAATTGACTAATGGCTTGGATACAAATGCATCAGTTTAAAACAGCAATCGGTCCAAACTACACACAGATTATGAAATAGATACTATTGTGTCTATTCAGTAAGTTCAATTTATTTAGTATTTTGGTAAAATATTGGACAGGAGCACAAGCACAGTTTTCAGTGGAGTAAAAAAAAAAAAACTCACCAGGCTGGATGATTTTTAACATCACATCTCACATCCACATCCATCTACGACAGCATAGCCATTAGGGGTATGTAGTGGTACTCAATTTCGCAGTTAACCATTAACTGGGGCAGAATTAAAATACTGAAATCACTGCTTGGGTCTGTGTTATGCCCTACATTCACATGAAAAAAAAAAAAAGTGAAAAATGTTTAATGCAGCTGTTTTGTGACTTTGTGACATCTAGTGCCCTAATTACCAACAGATTGAATATGCAGTAGCTATGAAAGTTTAAGCTGTACTTCTGAATCACATAGAATGACAAACTTTATGTAATGAAACTTGCAAAATGCATGATAAACTGTGTATAACTATTATAAAGCACATACGATACCTCACTATGACTAAGTCAAGACTTGCATTGATTGCATGATATTTTATTTATTTTTTTACTCATGGACCTTTTTAAAAGGCAACCATTTTTAAACTTTTCACTCATGTCCCGTCAGCTCACCTGTCACTATGACCCGGATTCCCCGTGTTTTGGATCCCCTATCCTACGAACAGCCTTTCTATTAACACTTAACTAAAGATGGTGCAAAATTTCATGTCGACTATCTCAGCATAGCTGACAGTCGTTAGTGTCGTTCCTAACAAGCGCTTCGTCCTCTCTGTTTAAGCGTCTTACATCGTCGGTGGAAATAAAGCGTTTTATTACCCATGGTGCACTACATGTCGATTCACAGTACAGCCAGATTAGTTAGCTTGTGCTGCATTGTTTAGGACTTGCTGCATGTCACCATGTAATTGCGAGGGTGCACATAATGTTAGAAGGCTAATTAATTTTAAATGATCTCAAGATCATAATTTAGAATCAAATTCAGAAATGTAATAAAGCCACCTTACACTGTTCTACTCCCATGTGGCATGTACATTTTACTAAATGATTAAGCAAACATAGCATGTCATTTTCTTTACCTAATAGGTAAAACTTATAATAATGTATTGATTACTGTATATGTATTAGCACTCTACTTTATAAGCACTGTATTAACTAGTGTTGTATTAATTGGTTCTGTGACCTTCACAAAGTTTAAATTTTAACCAACAACAGAGTTTCCACAGTCTAAAACACTGAGCAATAGTTAGTAAACCTATATATAATATGTATAATGTGTACGTATACTGTATATCTGTTAATCTGTTAAAGAGGAGAACATTTTAATTGGATGAAGAAAATGACACATTAGAAATTAAACAAGCCGTTCCCTCACACTGAATGGTTACACAACTGTTTGTTCATTAACTCTTATGGATCCTGGTAGGCATGTTCATTTATAGGGATGAAAATAGCAACACAGTGCAGTTGGGGGCAAAAATTGCTTACTTGTCTAATGAATTAACAATGTGCAGGTTTTAAACAAATTAATTAATTACTCCACTTGTAAAATAATATAATAACGTTTGTGTGCTTGGATCTTTTAGGATGCGTGGCCTGTTTTCTACCATCTTTCTGCTTCTAGTGGCTTTGATGATTGTCACTACAGAGGCTGGAAAAAACAAGAAAGGTAATTCATTATAGAATAATCTAATAGCCCTCATTTTGATTCATGCACATTTCATACAATTTTCATAATTTTCTTTTGACTGTAAAGCTGCTTTGCAACAATGACAATTGGTAAAAGCTCTATACAAGTAAAATGGAATTGAATTGAATGATACGCACATTTAATTTATCACCAAATCCTCAAATAAAATTTGAAAATTTGAAAAAATTTTCTTAGCATAAGAATACTTTTCATAGAAATGATCAAATTTGATCAGGTTCAGCTTCTGAGTGAGTCATGTGATAATTATTCTATTAACACTTGCTTACTTACACCTCCTGTGTGTCTATTGCATGAAAAACACAATTCAAGCAAGTTGTAATAATCGTACATATTTCCGTGTGCTCTGTTAGACAAAAGTAAAGGATCGAAAGGGGCCTCTGACTGCACAGACTGGCGTTTTGGGAACTGTGTGGCTAAAAATGGAGACTGTGGACCTGGTCAGAGGGATGGGATTTGCAACGATCAGATCAAGAAGGTGAAGTGTAAAGTGCCCTGCAACTGGAAGAAGGATTTTGGTGGTGAGGGTTCTAACACACTTTGTCTTATTTACACTAAAATTCAAAAAGTATTTAGTATCCTGCATGCTTGCTTTATTTTTGTCACGTGACAATCTTACACAAGCTGCTATGTATGTGCGTCTCTTTTATGTTCAGCTGACTGCAAGTACAAGTTTGGGAATTGGGGTGAGTGTGACCCTGCTACAAGTCTGAAGACTCGCACTGGCACTCTTGTGAAGCCTCTCTACGATGGTGAGTGTCAGCCTACCATTTCAGCCTCCAAAACCTGCTCAACCAAGAACAAACCCAAGTCCAAAGGTAAAAAGAACTATTACTATTAATAATATTAACTCTCTCTCACTACTACTACCACTATTACTATTATTGCACAGTAGTAAGTATTAGCCATGCAGCGTTCAGAATATGTAGAAGGAAAAAAAAAACATGAAAAAAAGACGCAAATCCAGAGGCCAGATGTCATTCAGTCTGTTTGCGTATGTTTGGACTGTGGTGAAGGCTTTATGCACAAGCATTGTAAGCTCTTGTCTTGGTGAGATCTCAAGGCCTTTAGTGGGTGTTTGAGTAGGATGCAGAAGCCAGAGGAGCTCGAGTGAAGAGGGAATTGCTCTACAGACCTGCAGCTAATTTTGTTCCAGCTTTACTGCTGAAAAAATATTTCTAGTGTTCAGGCATGACATAATATGCAAAATCTTTGGCTCACATTGGTCTGTGAAGTAATATGTTTTATAATATGCAGGAGAGATAAAATGAGTACAAATCTCCTATTAGAAACTGCAGGTTTTTATGATGTGCATTACGATTGAGTGAAAAATCACCTTGTGCACACACTTTTATAATGAGGTATGACCGAGAATTAACCAGTGTTATCTCCTTCAAAAGTAATTATTCCTCCTCTCATCAGGAAAGTGATTTAGATTAATTAAAACTCAAGAGGCACAGATCCGTGCCGGCAACACAGCATAGGTCAATAATGATTAATAAAAAAAAAAGTGATTATATGCCTTGCTGGTGGGTGTTGGCTGGGAGGCTTCAGACATCACACTGTGCATTTGGGTTTTCGGATATGTCCAGTAGAACAAGGTATTATTTACTTCTACCATAATATGGGAATTCTTAAAATTGGTATATTATAATTTTTTTTTTGTCATAGAAACACCCGAAAACAACCTTAAAAACACATGATCGTGTGTATCTGTGATATTTCTATGCTTATGTGACCCATTTTTTTTTTTTTTTTTTTGCTCAGTCATGTTTGTATAGTTGGTTAAAATGAACTAAAATTCAGTTTATCATCATATTGCCTATTTTGTGCTGAAAAAAATGATGTCACTCTATATTGCACAATCCTGAGCCCTATATATACAGTATATATATATATATATATATATATATATGTTTATTAAAAACAGCAAAACCTCATGTAAAGAATAGTTATTTTTGTAATGTTTTTTTTAATTCTTTTTTGTTACTTATGAATCATGAAGCCGTGGTCTGCAAATGTCTTATTATACACGCACAGGATCATACTGTAAAAACATATCACATAGACACAAGACTGACAAAAGGTAAAGTATAAAATAAAAACTAGTCACTCCCTGCATATGGCAACAATTTCTCATGTTCACTTATCTAGGTTATGGGGGTAGGGTGGCCAGATATAAGCCCTTTTGTATGAAAAAAGTATTACGGTTTGAGGCCAAGGGAGAAAATGTTGGCATCAATTCAAAAAGATATCTTTTGCAAAAAAAATTAATAAATAAAACAAACATATATTTTGCAGAAAGATTTTTTTGGTAAAAAAAAGGACATCTTATTATCCAAAGAAGCCCATACTCAGAGGTAAGCATGGTGGTGGCAGTATATGGTTAGGACTGCTTCTCTTCAGCTGGGACTGACACTTCGGTTAATTATGGATTGTTCCAGATACCCAGCTATTAAAAACTGCAGGCCGCTGTTACACAGCTGAACAAATGCACAAATGATTCGGAAGTCTTTAAGAGAAGTAGTTTAATGTTTATTTTTGGAATGGGCCAGTCAGAGTCCAAAACTAAATCCTATCTGAAACTGATATAAGAGCTGAAAAGATCTGTGCTCAGAAGATCCTCCACACTTTAATAGATCTGGAGCTTTGCTGAAAGGAGATGTGGGATAAAACCGCCAAATCAAGATTTGCCAAGTTGGTAGAATTTTGCCCCAAAAAACTGAGTGCAGTATCACAAGCAGGAGGTGCTTTAACCAAGTGTTAGTTGGCTTTTAGAAGACACTGCTGTGGTATAAATCTCCATGCTGAAAAGAAACATATCCAATCTTCACTATATCAACAATTGTACTTTCTTTTTGTTACACAGCAGTATGCTTTAAATCCATTCATGTGAGCATCTGCCAGTCCCTGTGTTCTATGGTAATAATGACACGTTTGAATGAGTACATCAGTGTTGACCTTGTATATTCCTTTTTGTTGTTGTTTTTTTTAAACAAGTTTACATAAAACATAGAGGTCTCCCAAATGTACACCTTAATGTTCCAGATGAAATACAGTTCAGCTCATGCATTCCGGCATGCTGGTCTTCCTTCTGGTTCACTCCTTTTCCAGTGTCTGTAGCCTGGATGAACTGCCCCCAAATGCCCCTTTGTGGAAGTTTATTGTTCTTGCCAATCAAAAGGGGGGTACCGGAAATGGGTGATTAACAAAATACCCCCCCCTTCTTATATCCATATACAATGGATCTGTTGGTCCCCCCCCCAAAAAAAACTATTTCATTTCCCATCATTTCTCTATCTTACTCTGATGACAGTTGTCTATTTTGACCATTTATCAAAATTGCTCAAAGGTAGAGGATGTGTTTTTCTTATCTTTTCTCTTGCATCTAAAGAAGCACACGGTTGTCTAAAAATTATCAAAAGTGCAAGATTTACAACTGAACGTACAGTCACCAACATCTCTTATATTACTGCTTCACATTGTTCCTGCACGGTGTAGTCACTAGTAATCACTGTGTTTGTGCTGTAACTTACCAATCAGATGTGCTAAATGAAACATTGATCCTGTGTCTTTTTCCTCCTCTGTCCAGGAAAGAAAGGAAAAGGAAAAGGAAACTAGAAGAGGAGACATCCAGTAATGGAAGTGTGAAGGCCAGCCCTCCAAACCCAGACGTTCAGCTCTCTGCCTCTTTCTCTCTCTCTCTCTCTCTCTCCTTTTCTTTTTCTGTTCTGTTGATATGTCATAGACTAGACACCTTTCTTCCTCATGCTGTATTACAGTTTCAGAGCACAGGAATGTGGCTACAGTAATATGATTGACGTATTGTATGATATTGCTGTTCCACAAGGGAGAATGAAATGCTGATGTTTGGAGGAAAACAATCCTTTGGCTTTTTGTAGAAGACAGAAAGATTACACTCTCTGTCAAAATATCACAGTTCATGTCTGACACAAACACACACACACACACACACACACACACACAAACCTGTGTACTTAACGATTTATCATATAAATACTTTTTAAATAAATTTGTGTGATGATGCAGTAGAGAGTTACCTGAATAGTGGAGTGAATGCCTAGTGTTTTGGAAAGTTTATTGTTTTTGTAGGAACAATATCACTTCAAATAAAAGATATTTTAAAAAGTATTGAAGTATGACTCAACTTATTATGGAATACCATCTGGGGTGAACTCCCCTGCCACGCACCCTGTGTTTTGGAAGATTGTCTTCAAATTGACTGAAACCCTCATCAGGATAAAGTAGTTCTATTCTGTTGGCTAAAACTTATAATAAGAATTCACACAGACACCAATCTCGCCTGGCACCAGTTCGAACATTATTCACTGTTTAAGGAAAGCACACTTTAGCTAGCAATCTGGCGATTAAAACACCTTTAATCATTCTGACCATATGGTGAACAACATGATTTTTGAACAGAGATAGTAAAGTTTTCCATCATCAAGTGTTTAGCGGAATTTTGCCACATGTTCTCCCAGACTGCTATATGACTGTCAGGCTGTTCTCTAAGGGTAAATTATGACACACACACACACACACAAAACAACCCACTAATGCTGCACATTAATTTAAACCATTCTCTAATAGTAAACATATCATTCATTATCACTGGAGGTGAAATACGTTTAAAATTATATGATTACCTTCTGCCCTATAGGGAAAATATAAAAAATCCATATGTTCATTAGGAACTTGTATAATGGCACTAAATAATGGTTATTTGCTTTTTCATTGTCATGATCTATTGTCCAGAACACTCTATTATGATAATTTCCTGTTTTCCTGATGTTAGTTTAAAATCTTTATAGGGTTTATGCATGAAAATACACATACACAAGTACAACCCTAATTATATTGACAAAAGGTCATTGATATTGATCATTCTAAATCTCCAAGCATGAATATCTTTACTCCTCAAATTAACCAGTTGACTTTGTTTTTCCTGACTGTTAGTTTTATATGTCACATTTGAAGCATCGTCCATGAAGGAAGACACATTGTGTTACACCTTTATATAGTAAACTCTTTAAGGGAATGTCTTGTCTACTACTGCACACTACTCTGGTATATCATTCTAGATCATTTTAATGATTTCAATACAAACCATTTGTAGAAGACATGAAAAAAAGATAAAGCTTTCCCATTTTTATTTATCCAGAGACCACACAGTTCCATTTGCATCTTTTCCTGTTTTCTAGCTAAAGTTTTGTTAATAGATGTCCATTCTGTAGCTTTTTACTTACTGTATTTGCTTGTTAGCCTTCTGTGATCAAGCTTACTGGATAGCAAGTAGCTCATCATTAATCACCCTGACTGGTAATTCCTAAGTGTAAGGTGCCAAACCCAGGTTGTTTCATGGAATGTAGCAATAAAATGATGGATACAATGCTTATATGGATGTGAGGAATTCCCCAAATATCAATATTCTGTCAGGATGATTCATGAGACGAAGCTTGTTCATTTGAGTATCTGCTTCAATAGAGAATGTGACTGGCCTCCAAAGTTGGTTATAGGGACAAGTAATGTTTCAAATGACTTCTAAATAAATATGAAATTAATAAAGATAATATTGCTGGCATAAAACAAATGTGGAAAAATCTGAGTTTGCTCATTATCAGGCTAGATTACAGTAAGATAACTTTAAACACTAGCTGATATAATTACAGTACATAGTGAGCACCAGCAAACTGAAAGTGAAACAGTTTGAAATTTTATAAAGATTTAAGCAGTTTGGCTGGAAAAATCAATTATTTCACAGGCATATATTTGGTTTGTTTTGCAATTGCAAAAGTGTTTAAATAAAATACAGATCAGTATAGTATCTTTTATAATACAATTAGCCGTTGCTCTTCAGGGGCAGAAGAACATTTTCAATAGATATTTGCAGCAACCTTCACCTTTCTGCCATACAGTAAATATTTCCCTGAACTCTGCTAACCACATTTTTTATATACTGTAAGAAACCTCTGATACATTTGGTTACAGACAGCAATACATTTTATACTTTGTGAAATTACATGTAAATCACTAATTAGATACAATTACAAACACCTACAGTACATAAAAATGCATGAATAAAAACTGAATTTGTAGGAGTATAGATTAAGCATGTTAAATATTATATATATATACACACACACACACACACACACACACACACACTATTATTTAGTTTAAAATGTCAGAGATTTGTCTCATACAGAAATCACTATTTATACACTGCCTGACCACAGAACTAGCCACACTCTAATATTTCTTTGGATTGATTTTAGCTTAGATTACGGCATACATTCACTTTCCGTTCCAAAAAACAAATATTTCCATGCAGAGTCGCGTTATTTATTTATTTTTTGTCCCGAGATCATTTTAAAGGCTACCCTGTGTAGCTCATTCCAAAGACTTTGGTTAAGGCCAAGATTCTTCATGCTCATCAAACCACTCTCTTACATTTTGAGCCTAATGAATCTTTTCACTGCTGAAGCGGAATATGGCAGCTGAATTCGTTTTATTGCCACGTAATGTTGCTGAGCCGAGAACTGACCAACTCCAGGTCCCCCGGATCATAGCACTGTTTCCAGATGTTTGTACAGTGGGATATGCATGATGGGTGCATCGTTCCATGTGTCAATCTGGACTCATCAGACAACACAAACTTTTTCTATTGCTACAAAGTGCAATATTTATGCTCCCGAATCCTGTGAGTTCTTGTCACATTGTGTGTCAATAACACTCTTAAGTTCAGTAATAATCATAGCTGTGATTTCTATTTCAAATGTCTTCATATGCAACTTCACTCAGCATTTACTCTCTGATCTTGGTCACATTTTTACTTAACTTTTCTTCTATGAACTTAACCAATATTATTCTGTCGTTCTTAATGTGACAGGTCTTAACTCAAATCCAGTAATTTCAACTATTTCCTTAGTTGTTGTCTTCGCTTGATGATTACTGACCTGCATCATAACAAAGAAAACAACAAAAATTCTAACCCACAGTAGCATATCTTCCACAACTACAATATACTGCATGTATTCTGACATGGTTGATTAATAAATGAGAAACTACTCACGCTGTTTAAAAATTTGTTGCCAGATGAAACATATTAATCACTGCAGTGATTTTTAATTGAAATGTTTTTTTTTTTCTTACTTAAATCCAAAAGGCACCATTTCAGAAGGTTCAAATTATGGGCCTGCATCAAGCAAAGATAACATTTCAATGACAGAATTGGATTAAAGACCATTTAAGTGTCAACGTCATAGAAGAAATGTGGTGGCAATAAAATGAAGTCAACTGACGACCTGAATGACCAGATTATCACATCGGCCATATTCCAGGACTCAATCATTTTGAGAATTGGCCCAACATCTCTTGCTCTAGTCAAAACAAATAGCGGTCAATTGAAATATTAGAATGTGTACCAGGCAGTGCATGTGAACAGTTCTTTACCAGAACAGGATGAGTTCTAATCTGGCAAAAGCTTTTCTCGCCGCATTTTATTAATATTCCTCAGCATTACATTGTCTTTGTCAAACAAAAAAGGTGTCATCTCCTTACTTATATTTAGCATGAAAGGACACACTGTTAACACTTTTAATAAAAGTAATATTATTGTTCTATTCATATACTTGCCAAAAATTTGCAAAAAAAAACCTTATATTTTTAATATGCTTGTTCTGGATTATCTTTCCGCACCAATGAACATTATACGATTTTTGTTTGTTTGCTATGTCACTCAACTAATGCAAATCGTATAATTAGTTTACAGACTTGGCAGTGCATATAAGCAGAGCAACATTATATACAAATATATTTACCAGCAGCAGACGAGATCCCCTGATCATATGTTCATACAACCTAGTGTACAGACTGCAGACTGCACAATCAGCCTTTCATCTTCCTTTGTTTTTCTTTTTTTCCAGATCGAATCTGCACAATGCATTAAGAATCAAAGCCTCATACAAGATACTACATTATACGTACATCCCAGATTCCTGTGTATCAGAGAAGGCGGGCTAGAATACTGGAGAGAACCCAATTATCCTTTGGAATCCACTGGTGTAGATCCAGTTCACCTAGTTCCAATGTTTTTGTACTGGCACATGAGAAGGTTCTTGAAGGTCTTTTTAAAGGTAGCATTGCACAACGCATAACAGGCTGGGTTTATGGTGCTGTTGACATAACAAAGCCAGTAGCCAATGGCCCACACTGTGTCTGGCACACAGGACTGACAAAAGGTGCTGATGAGGACCATCACGTTATATGGCGTCCATGTAATGATGAAAGCTAAAAGGATGGCAAAGATTGTCTTTGTAACTTTCTTTTCACGAGCTGCCATCTGTCTTTTCCTTTTCACCTGGCTGCGGGCAATACTGGCGAACTTGCGAACCACAGTGCGTGGCCGGTTGATTGGGATGGAGCGGCCCTCTGTGCCACTTTCTGGGGGAATTATCTCAATAGCAGTAATGCACTCATCTCCTGCCTGTTTGGTGACGATCTTGATCTTGGACCATTTAGAGGCTGGATTGAGTTTGGAAATAGTGGCAGGACCAGATGTCAGGCCTTTTTCTGATGTGCTCTCATTGTTGACACTTTCCTTTGGTTCTTTGGGTGCAATGCTAGCTGTGCTAGAATCATTTGAGCTCTCCTTCTCTTCGTGTTGCATGTTACCATCAGCTTTACTGGTGACCACGGCCTCATCTAGCTGTCCATTTTTCATAGTTTCAGCTGTGCTGCATGTATCCAGGCTGGGCTTGGAAGGAGACTGATTATTGTTGTTCTGCCGTAGTATGTGGCTCTTCAGCAGTCCAGCAGATCTCAATCCTTTCTTCTCCTTCTTAGCTTCAGGCTTTGGCTTTGACACACGGCTGCGGCTAGCCAAGGAGATGTGGATGTACAGCACTGTCATTATGACCACTGGGAGATAGAATGCAGCAATTGCTGTGCCGAATGTCACCACAGGGTTAGAGAGAAACTGGATGTAGCATGCTCCTGGTTCCACAGTGCGTTCCCCTACAATAAACTGCCAGAAGAGAATAGCAGGAGCCCATAGGATAAAGGAGAGGATCCAGGCCGAGGCGATCATCAGACCAGCCATCTTGGTTGTGCGACGTGTTGGGTAAGTTAGCGGTTTGGTTACACAAAAATAGCGATCAAAGCTAATGATCAGTAGATTCATGACCGACGCATTGCTGACAACGTAGTCTAGAGCCAACCAAAGGTCACACACCACTGGGCCGAGCGGCCAGTAGCCTTTCAGGATATATACAGTGTAGAGATTCATTGAGAACACACCAATTATGAGGTCTGCACATGCCAAGCTGAACAAGAAGTAATTGTTGACAGTCTGCAGGTGCCGGTTGACTTTGATTGACAGCATTACCAGGATGTTACCCACCACTGTGACAAAGCTAATAGATCCTGTAACCAAGGCAATGAAGACCATCTCCACTGTCTTGTATGGGCTCCCAATGACCTCAGGAGCTGTACATGACCCATTGGTGCTGCTTTTATCACAGCTGAGGTCATCATTATTGGACAAGTTACTAAGTGAACCTAAAACACAAACAGAAAAAGAAAGAGAAACAAAAAATATTGTATTATTTAAAATACAGAGGTCTAATTAACTATCACAGCCTTCCTATATACAGTTACAGTATATAACATAGAATTTTTAAAGTAACAAGCATTTGCTACATACGTAGCATTCCTTTAAAATGATCTAACAACAACTGACACTTACAGTAAGATTAAATCACCCCAAGAGCCTGTTTGGATCCATATCCCACAGCAATCTTTGTATTAAATCTACTAAGAATCCATTTCTGCATATTGTAATTGTTTGTTTCCTCCCAAATATCTCTCCCCAAGTCTCCCCAGACTTATATTACCTTGTACCAAGGGCTTGGCATTTATTTAAAATTATGCAGATCTAAATTAGTACAACAACAACAACAATAATAATCATAATCATAATAATCATCATTGCTCATTGTCTATACCGCTTTATTCTGTATTCAGGGTCGCGGGGGACCTGTAGCCTATGCCAGGAGGCGGGGTACACCCAATCCATTGAAAAATAAGAATAAGAATAAGAATAAAAAACAGAGCAAATGCCATGTCAGTAAAATACACAGAGATAAGAACGATGAAACAAGGAGCAGACAGAATGGTCTCCAACCAGACAGAATGGTCAAGTGGAATTAAGCAACTTATGCACTTATAGGCCTTAAAAACCTAAAAAATATTTAAAAAATGTTAATATTTGCTCATTTCTTTACGCATTACGATGAAGCAGAATCATTACTCCCTCAGTCGGGGTTGACATTCTATAACCTATTCCTTTTGAAATCTCACTGACTCCCGCAACCCTCTTTAATCTTTAATCTTTTTAAATCACAGACACTTTGGTTTATAAATGATCTTAATCTAAGCAATCTAAAGCAATCTTAATCTAAGGGCTTCAAAATTGTCCATCCATCCATTGGGAGGCTGTGAGAGAACTGTGGGAGGACCCTGGAGTACACAGAGGAAACCTACCAAGCACATGTAAACTCCACATGCACAGTCTGTAGGGGACCCCAAGTTGGAGGTTCGCGGCAACAATGATAACCATAAGCCACTGTGTTCCTCAAAAGTGTAACTTTTCTTTCTTGGGACATTATATATAGCTAAATAACAAAACCCTGTCTAATACACACTAAACTTCAGAAATATCACTTCAAGTTGCAGATTGTAGGGTCATATGAAAAACCCTCTTAGAGATTTTGGATATTTATAAATTGGCATAACAGAGTAATCTCTTCATTAATCAGTTCTATTTCGAAAAGAAACTTTCTATTCTTATCAGCTCAATAGAATCAATCTGGCTTCACTAAGTGGTAATATCTGGTATTTCTATGTACATGATGCATGCATACTTATTAAACAATTATAGTCGGGTGTCTGTGATAAAATAAAATAAAAATCTTTGTTTAATACATGAATAATATATATATATATATTAAAATATATAGCCTAATATTTAATAAATTACTGGGCAACTGAATCAGAATGTTTGTGATTAATTATAACCTCTATTTTCTTTACAAAACCCAGTATTCCAGTCACTAGACATTTTTAACCCAGCAACTTTTTGCATCTATAATGATATGTACTGTAATGAGTGTACTATAGATAAATGTGATTTTGAGAACACAAAGAATAGATCATGGTTAAAGGCACCAAGGTGCATCGATGGTCTCCATGTAATGAGAACCTTTTAAGTCACTTTTAAACCTCCATCTTAGGTTGGTTCTGGTGGCATCTTCTGTACTTGCAAGTTGCACAAACGTATTAACAAAGTCTGGATCCTCCTAATGAACCATCATTTTACATAAAGGTTGAAAATATCCTGTGCCCTTGAGAACTAATTAATGCACACCCATTAATAAACTTTTAATAGTCCCTGGTGTTCAGACAATGCTGCGTGCCTTTAATGTAAACCTGAAGAATACTACTGTACAAGCTGACTTTGTATGCAACTGTCACATGGATGGAGCACGTACCATTGTCGGATTGTTTGTGTGAAGACAAGACTCTTGGTTTCAAAGTAGATGGTTTGCTGTGTGACAATGACCTTGTCATCTGAGACTGCAGGTCAAGGTTAATGGTTTGGAGGGCCCAAGAATAATAATATTAAAACTCTGACTTCCGTGAAACAACCGTATTGATAGACACAATGTGCTCAGTAAATCTGTCTACTTCCAGAACAGAAACTTGCACATAATTCAAGCCCATGCCTTTAAACAGTCGCCTGTCTTCTATGTGTGAGCTCTGTCCACGCATAAAATATGTGATATTTGTGGGATATATATGATATTTGTCTGGCTATTACATTTTTTTGTGACTGTCCACACAACAGGAACAGATCCAGGCAGGCATTGAAGGAACTATAAAATTACTAGCACACACTTTGATACGTATAGGTCAAATATATCCAAGGGCTTTCCACTGTTTTTTTTATTTTTTATTTCACAGCATGGACACAACTAGCTGTGCTTGTTCAATGCTTTTTGTTTTGTTTGTTTGTTTTAATGATTTATTCATTTTTATATAATTTGGAAAGCAACACAGCCAAACATCACAGATCAGAATACTGTTTATGGATGCTGCTTCTATAAAAGGAACCATATTTTAGTGAGTTGACTAAAACACATTTAGAGCCAGTTTGTGTTGGTCTTGCATTTTCAACAATGCACTGTAAGCAACTATGCAATTTTAGATGCCTTACTGGAAGGACTCTTACTCTGAAAATGTGGTCGCATTCTGATCTGATTTTGTACAATCCTTTTATTTTGATGTTCAATTATGTCCCATATGCATTACAATTAATTTAAATTTGTTTCTGTGCTATCAGTGCTCGGGGTCAGTCATGACACTGTTAAGGCCATTCTAAAGGGCCCAGCTTGGTGGTTGAAACTCACCTTTACAGGAATAATGGCACTCTGTGGCCATCACTGTGGCCAGTTTGTGGTATCAGGACTATATTCAAGATATGTATCCCATTTCAATTCAGTTCAGTTTTAAAATCCAAATTCCCGGAAAAGTTGGGATGATTTTTAAACTTGCATAGAATGAAACCGAAAAGACTTTCAAAGACAATATTTTATTCACAATAGAACATAGATGACATAACAAATGTTTATACAGAAAAGAAATACACTTTTATACACCAAATACGTTCATTTCAAATTTGGTGCCTGCTACATGTCTCTAACTTAAACTATTTGGGACGGGGCAACAAATGGCTAAAAAAGCAAGAACTTTTGAAAAGATTCAGCGCTGTTAATTAACATCAGTTCTGTAACATGATTAGTTATAAAAGAGATGTCTTAAAGAGGCAGAATCTCTCAGAAGTACTGTAAATATGGGCAGGGGCTCTTCTGTGAAATCTGTGAAAAAGTGCATAAAAAGATTGTGGAGTACTTTAAAAACAATGTTCGTCAATGTCAAATTGCAAATCTCATCATCTACAGCGCAGAACATCAAAAGATTCAGAGAAACTGGAGATACCTTTGTGTGTACAGGACAAGGCTGAAGACCTTTGTTGATGCCCGTGGTCTTCGGTCCCTCAGACGACACTGAGTGATGACTGAATGATGCCATGATTGTGTCACTGACATTAATAAATGGGCCCAGAAATGCTTCCAGAAACCACTGTCGGTAAACACAATCTGCTGTGACATCTGACCTGAACTAAAGCTCTATCGTGCAAAAAGGAAGCCATATGTGAACATGATCCACGACAACGCCGTCTTATCCTGTAGGCCAAGGCTCATTTGAAATGGACTGTTTTAAAGTGGAAAAGGGTTCTATGGTCAGACGAGACCAAATTTGACATTCTTGTTGGAAATCACGGCGCCGTGTCCTCCAGGCTAGAGAGGAGGGAGACTTCTCAGCGCATTATCAGCGTTTAGTTCAAAAGCCAGCTTCTCTGATGGTATGGTGGATGGTAAGTGCATACAGTATGGGCAGCTTGCATGGTTTGCAAGACACTATGAATGCTGAAAGGTATATAAAGTTTTTAGAGCAACATATGCTCCAGGGAAGGCAATCCAGATCTTTCACCTATAGAGAACATTTGGCAACCTGGAAAACAGCTGGAAACCTACGTATATGAGGCAGAATGGGACCAAATTTCAATACCAAAACCCCAGAAACTCATAACCTTAGTGCCCAGACATCTTCAAATATGTGTTTAAATATGTGTTATTTTCTATTGTAAATAAAATGTTGGCTCATATGATTTTAAATTCTGAAGTTTTCATTTTATTACAATAAAAAAAAAAACGTTTTCCGGAATTCGGGTTGTATTTACAGAATATACCACTTTTAACAATGCTTATTTCTCAAAGCAGCTTTATAGAATAAAAAATGGGGAAATGTGTTTGAAATGTTTAAGGAAATATGTATAAATTATAGGTGAACAAACTCCCTGAGATGGCAACAGGAAGAAACACGGAGAGAAACCAGACTCAACAGGGAATCCATCCATTTTAAAGTTGGTACCCTCTTGACTGTTCTAATCTTTGGAGAGATTTTCCACTAGATTTTTTGAATGTGGCTGTGGAAATTCTGTCCATTTAGCCATAAGAGCATGAGTGAGCTCGGGTATTAATGTGTGTGTGGTCAGGGCTGATGGAATAAATGGAGTTACATGGAAAAGAGTATGTAGGTTCAGATGGGTGCTTATGAGAGAAAGTCTATGTGTATGTATGCATGTACAAGTAATACAGTAATACAGTACAGTGAGTAAGAGAGGCTAATTATTGGTGTTTAGACAATGAGTGCTCTGCCTAATTGCAAGCTTCCCCTTAACCACTCCTCCCCAATCTCTCATCTTCTTCTTTTTTCTTTTTTTTCCCTTCTGTGCTAGTGACGATGTGTACGGTTTTTTAGTTTGATGTGATTGTTGTGCAAATTTTGTCTACATAGAGAAAACATAAGTGTTCTGTGGAAGAAAAACTGTGGAACAAAAGTTTAAAATAGATCCCAAACATACAAAAGTATGCCTTATGCATTATTATGCCTTATTTTTTCCACATTTATAGTTTTTTTTTTTTTAAATCTGGAAGTCGCAGTCATTGTTTGATTCTAAAACAAAATACCCCACATTTCAGACATTCCACTGATGACTATTATGTCCATCAGGGGTGATTCTAGGATCATGATTCAGGTGTAGACTGAGACTTAGAAACACCACAGAACACCACAGGTCTTTCCTTCATGTGGCAATCAATCTTTATAACTCCTCCCAATTCTGTAGGGAGGAGAACTAAAATAATGGTCACAGCCTAGAAACAATAGATGCACTAGCCTTACCGCTGCAATTTGTATGTCAATATCGTGTGCAATATCAATTAACAATATCAAGTAGCAATATCATGTGCAATATCATCTTATCAGACCTTTAGGAGGCTCAGTTCCTAATGAGAATGTAAGATGTATAATGTTTGCTTTTAATAGTAAATATTATTTTATTCTAAAATATTTTTTATTGTTTTAATATTTTTTTATATATTTTTTTTGATCAACACCAATATTAGTACTAGAAATTATTGCCATATAAATAATGAGTAAAATGTGTAAATATGGGCAGTAAGGATAAATGAATATTACACACATACTTAGTTGCAGATCTCAGTTTGAACTAATTTGTCTACTGAATAGTAGATAAAATAGTGCAAATAGAGATGTGCAACTAAGTGAATAGCAATTAAAAATAACAGCAGTACAGAATATACTGCCTGCAAAAATATTCAACCATTTTATTGTTGTTTAATGCTTTATATTATGTAATAATAATAATAATAATAATGCTTCAATCACAGATTTTTATATCATAAGAAACATCTAGCAATTAACCATTAAAGTCCACCGGCACTGTGAAAGCTGATTAACATTAAATTAGAACCAATCTTTAGCATTTCATGCCTGTCAGCTATCACTTGCTCACATTTTAATTTCCTTGTGCTTTTAATCTGTATGCAACAAAGTTAAACATGTAATTTGTCTCCTATACATCTGCCACCTGAACCAGAGCAGTAAAAAAACTAGCAATGAACAATTCAATGCCAACTTCTTGTTCTCTATTTCTTCCCACCAGTGCGCAAACTAATTTTACAAAACTATGCACCACCTACTGAGTGTAACATCACGCCACCAAGGATACTATTAGTTAAACCATTAGCTAAACCTGTAATGGTTGGTCATGTCTCTAAGCAGATTAAACCGTAATGGTAGAGCACTAAAAATAATTTTATTATCATGGTCTTTAGGGGTGTTAAGATTAAATTTAGCGAAAAAAGGGTATAAAATTGGTTATGATGTCCATTACTAAAAAAGGGTAAAACATGACTCAACTAGGAGTCCTGCCTACAGCAAGGTGTCCACCAAGAGTCAGTGTGGAGAATAAGGAGGACAGAGAAGCAATAAAAAAAGAGTCCAAGGGTAACTCTGATGGAGCTGGAGAGATCCACAGTGTTGATGGAAGAAGCTGTTCACAGAACAGTCACAGCCTAGGCACTCCACAAAGGCTGGCTTTTTTGGAATGGTGTAATAAGAAATCCATTTTGAAAAATAAGCAGCCAAAAATATGTCAAAAGGTTGCCTGGTTTGAACAGAATAAAATTCAAGATTCTGGCACAACAATGTTTGGCTGAAACCTAACAACAATCTTTATCTTGGGAACTGCATTATATAGTTTTTTCCAATGTGTGGCAATGATTTATTTATTTTTTTGCAAATTAAACGACCATGTTTCTTGTTACTGGATGGTAATATTATACTTCAGCAGTAAGACAACCATTTAATGATTAACAGATGGCTTCAGTCCTTTCTCTCCTCCTATTCTGATTAAATCAGGACATTTGTCGTTATCTGTTGACAAGAGAGGAAATGTGCCTTGGTAGAAGAGCAAGGATATATGGATCCAATTAACAACAAATGTCCATATTTCATTGTCAGATTTATAAAAAATGAACAATCGAAACACTCAGGGGATCAAACTGGATGCAACAAAAATGTTGATGTTCAACGAGCATAAGTAAGCAATCACATGAAGCCTGTGGGTCAAGCAAAGACCTTATTTATTAACATTTTTTTTGTGCATAGTGCCATAGACAGGAATTTATTTCACATGGGAGATTAGGAAATATACTGAATAAGATCACTGCTAGATCCTTAGAACATTTTCATGTTAGAGAGCTGTAGGAGTAGTAAGTTGTTGTTCTTTGTTAGCAATAATCTTTATCTAGATAATCTCATCATATAAATAACATCAGAATAAATAATGTTGATGATAATTATTGAAATAGGATTCCAGCAATGTGGAACACCATTTAATCTTTGGGGGAAGAAAAATGTAAAAATGTAAAAATGTAATTAACAGACAGACCCTTCTTTTTCTCCTGCTGCAGTAGACCTTTAGTATTTTCCAGGGTCTTACCATGATATTCCTGAGCTAAGAATGTAGCTAACTAACTGTACTTGACTGAATTGTGAGTAAACAATATAAGCGATGCTATAATTTAATGTCTTGGGTGGTTAAAGATGTAATCATAATCATTTATTTCATAGGGAATTATGCACAAAAATGCAAACAAGAACACACACACACACACACACACATACACATGGAAATACTGTATCTCTATGCGTTTAAGCGTATAGACATGGTCAATATGATCTGCTGCAGTTCAAACCGAGCATCAGAACAGTTCAGGCTGGTGGTCGTGGTGGTGTGATGGTGTGGGGGATATTTTCTTAGCACATATTAGTACCAAATAAGTTTCATTTAAATGCCACAGTCTACCTGAGTATTGTTACTGTCCATGTTTATCCCTTTATGACCACAGAAAGTGGTCACTGCCAACAACATTTGCTTTGATGCCTAGATTTAAAGACATTGTGATCGTCCTGCCATCCGGGTTCGAGGACTTTATACTACTGTAGCTCTACTGCCTGTGCTGAAGAACATTGCATTTGCTCTGCTGCATAGATTTGAGGACATTGATTTCATCCCACAACCTGGGTTTCAACGCCGAGTTTCAGCACAGTCTCTATGCCAAGTTCCTGTTCTGGCTCCAAGTTCTGACCATAGCTCCCCACCCACCCATAATGCCCTGCTCCACAGCCTTGTATTGATGGCAGGAGAGTCAAACCACTCCATAAGGTCTTCATAACAAATACTTTCAAAGGGGTTAAGGTCAAGAATTTGAACATAGTAAATTTGGATATGCCATAAGCGAACAAAAAAAATCCACAGCTAGCCAGGTGAATTTATTTTATAGCCACATAATGTTGTTCAGGTTAGATCTGGTCAATTGAAGCAGCCCCAGATCATAACATTGCCTGCAGAGGCGTGGAAAGCTTGTTTAAAATTAAACTGTGTAAAGTTGCTTTGCAACAATGACAATTATTAAAAGCGCTATACAAATAAAATAAAATTGAATTGAATTGAATTGAATTGTACAGTGGGCACTATTCATGATGGGTGCATAATTGCAGTTCATACCCTGACAGACCCATCAGTCTGGAATAGGGAATATGGTCTCTGGTCTCATCAGACCAAGTCATCCTTATTCATTGCTTCAAACTTTAATATTTATGTTCCCTAGCAAAAGTGGTCTTTCTTAGGCCACCCAGCTGATTATTTTCAATCCAATGAGTTTTCCTCACATTCTAATTCACTATTTTTGTGAAACTGATGGTTCAGCACAATTCCAGATTCTACTAATGAGATGGACAGTTCCTGATCGAATTTCAGTCATTTTAATTGCTACACAACCGGGTCATATACTCTTTAAAACCTGGTTTTGTGTTGTTGCTGAATGCAGTGGTTAGTACAAAAAGTGGTCCAGGGAAAGACATCACAGGACAGGGTGTCTAAGGCTACTTGATGTAAGTGGGGAGCAAAGGCTAGCCCATCTGTCCATGAGTTCCATGAGAACTGAGAATCCTGGTCTACTAACAGTAGAGCCTTAATGAATGGAAATACAGATGATTTACCTCTGGATGCAAACCACTTGTAGCAGTCAAAAACATAAAGTTCAGATAAGACTTTACAAACAAACAAGCAAGCAAACCAACAAACATGCCAAAGCAACAAGCATGTCTAGTTCTTATACATGATTAACTTGTACCAGAATGATGGGAAGAAATTAATATGGAGAAGAAAAGAAAAAACTTTTGTTCTAAAGCATAAATCATCTCATCCAGCAAATATGGTGCCAATGGAGTCATTGTTATGGCATGGGCATGTATACTGTAGCTGCCAGGGGAACTTGGTTGCTAATGTTTATCGATAATAGGAGGACTACTGATAGAAGTAGGAGTATAAATGCAGAGATACACTTTCTACTCAGAATCAGTTTTATATATATGACTAATATATATATTATTTGCACCCCCCCCTGGACGTTCTGTTACCCGGATGCACAGTCACTTTTAACACTTTAAACACTTTAAATCCGTGACATTTCTAATTATACTCAATTTATATTCAACCTCATTC
>JAQMYJ010000023.1:14721147-14743958 GCA_030014305.1 Clarias laeviceps
ATAAATCACTAAACAAAAACAAAGAAATTTGCAAGTGACCCCAAACTTTTGAACGGTAGTGTGTATATATATATATAGGGGTTTACTAAATGCTTTCTGTATTAGGTTTTAAACTATATTGCCAGATGGTCATATTTGGAAGGACAAAGAGTGATTAGCTGTAAGAAAAAAATCAAGTAAGATCAAGTCCTATATACAGGAGTGACAAAGTTAATCACAAGGATGTTCTTAATCAAGCAGTGCATCATTCTCTCTCTTTTCTCCCTATTGTTTTTAACTGATATAATGTATGCATTCAAGACAAGCATTGTCAGGTAATCAAGTTCAAATAAATATTTCAAACATACTGTTTAGGCATGATGCTGTATTGATTTTCTGTGATTACTCAATAAACGAGTCCCTTTTATATCTTTGTGGGAATTGTGGGAATATTTATGTTATTTAGAAGAATTTATAGTTCTGGATAGTTCAGACTGCTAAAACTACCTGTCACTTTTAGTAAAGTTGGTACAGTGGCTTCGCACCTCTAGGGTCAATGGTTCGATTCCCACCTTGGGTCTATGTGGTGGATTTCCTTTGGTCGCTCTGGTTTCCTACCAGAGTTCAAATATATGCTTTGTAGACTAATTGGCATTTGTGTTTGTGACATTGACTATGTGCTTGTGTGCCCTGCAATGGGTTGGCACCCAGTCCAGGCTGCACCCAAACTTCACTCCAGGGCCCCTTTTATCCTTGTTCAGCATAAGTGCTATAGAGAATGAGTGAGTGAGGGTAATATACAGTAAGAGGGATTACCGCATTTTACTGCACATTATGTCAATTGAGCACATTATTAACTTATATCAAATTACAATATTTACAATTTAGCCTATAAATTACATTTTGCTGATTAAAAGGCAGAAAGGTAGTTCAGATCTGTACCCTGGCAAGTACAAATGAGTCCAAGGTCAGAAGCAGCACTTTCTCTATGAGTACAAATTTCCCTATGTATTACTTAGTAAAACATGGATTTTTTTTATGTTGCATAATATTGATATTTTCTTTTCAGTGAATATAAGCCTGTAGATGTGTAATGGTTAAGTTGTATTGTTCTTTAGATATGGTGTGTGAGTTTGACCTCAGCACTTTTGTGAACAATAATTAAAATGTATGAAGCGTCACGGTTCTTTTAGCTAAATCATACTTTCAATAACCCTTAATCTTAATAAAATATTAAAGATTATGGAAATAAGGAGATTAAGATCACATGTTGGCATGTGATCTATATCTTACTAAACTACTGTCACCCTGACAACCTGTAATACAGTGTCAGGTGTGTCAGTTTGGAATTGCGTTAAATTTCATAAACCAAATGTCATACACCAGCTTAGTTACATCAAGTGTCAGCATGCCCCAACTATCGACACAAAACATATCCAATAACAGACTAAAACTGATAAAGAATCAAGGTAATAGTCGCCTAATATTTTATAGGATTTTCCTTTTGAACGTCAGGACATTCAATTCTGTTAAGAGTTGCATTCATCCACAGTATGTCCAATGACATTCAATGGCGTCCAATTCGAATATGATGAACTGCTCATTCAGTACATTCAGGTAGTCATCTGACCTAATTTTATTGGCACCTACACCAGATCAATCAAAGCAAGCCCAGATCATAAGACACTGGGCACTGTATGGGTATCACTATCTGGACCAATCAAATCAAGTCAGTTTCATTTATATTGTGCTTTTAACAATAGTCATTATCACAAAGCAACTTTACTAAATAAATAAATAAGCATAATGATCTGCAGTCATGGAAGTTCTTAACCCAGTTACAGGAGGGCGTCAGCAAACTTCTTTGTTGTTTTCTTTGTTTGACGCAGGTGAATAACTTGACCCTTATAAAACAACATAACATCTTTTCCATGGCCACGTGACAGGTCTTCTGACTTTGGAAATCAAAAGTTACTCACTGCATCAGTTAAGGTTAAAAAATGTGTTGCCTGCTGAAACATATTAATCACTGAACTAAATATCCAGTTAATGTCTCTTAAGTATTTGCTTATTTAAAATTTTCATGATATTTAAATAATTTGAATATTCACATCATCAGCATGGCTCATAATGTCACTATTGTAAAAAATCTGAAATGATGGTCAGTCCATTTGATTTTCTTGATTTAATGTTTAATTTTACCTATATCCCATAACATGGAATGTATTAAACCAAGCCACATAACTAACACATACAGTACGACAGCACATGATTGGACAATCTGTAGTAATGTATTATAAAACCAAGCAATTATATAATTAAATCACCATGGATACAAACCCTAAAATGCTTGTATTGGTAGGCTTATGCAAATCACTCCTTGCTAGAAAGAATTAATGACAAGTAAGTGTAGGTCTGGATTGTAGTGTCTATTGTGTGCTTACTGTACAATGACTTCTAATTCATCCCTCAGAGGAAACCAAGAATACAAAGGAATTGAAGACTTGGTGGGATGAAGAAGGCATGTAGAATTAGCGTTGGTGGAGTTCTGTGATTAAAAGAAGTCTTAAAGTTTTGTGGCCAGGATTGCAAAATAATTTTGGACACCTTACTAAATTTTTTTTTCTGGGGGGTATCCAATCCCCACCCTCATTTGGGCAGAACCACATTAAGTCTACTACCAGTCAGGGAGGCCTGAAGATTATCATGATTCCTCAGAGCCATGTGATGCCAACCAACTGCGAGCTCACGCACTATTGTGGGGGCGTAACAACAGAACTATCCGGTCCTTCCGCTTGCGTGAGCTCACAGACACCAATGATGAGCCGTGATTGATGTGAGAGCGCTACTGTAAGTGCCTCCCATCCCATCCCACCGAGAATGCTTGGCCAATCAGCTCTTTCTAGGTCCCCGGCTGTGGGAGGCTACAGCATCACCCAGGATTTGAACTTGTGATCTCTGGATGATAGGACAAGCTCATTACCGCTGCAAGGGTACTTAAAAACATTTTTGTCATATTTAATCATATTAAGTCAAATGGCCCCATCCTGAGGAGGGCAACAGAGGTTTATAGGAACAGGGGTAGTTTCCTTCTAGGGAAATTGTCTATGCTAAATTACCCACAAGTGTCAATGAGTGACCAAATGTGTGTGTGTGTGATGATGAGAATGATGAGTTTTGATGGACTGACATCCCATCACGGAGTATCCCACCTGTGTTCCCAGGATAGGCACCAGATCCACCGGGGCCCTTGCCTGTGCAAAGTAGTCTTCAAGTTTGCAAAGTATTCAAGCAAGAATAAGTTAAATCATGTTTATATACCTTGAAAATGTAGCCAAATAATTTTGTCTACTCTAATATAAATATGTCTAATTTTGATTAAATGACAAGTCCATATGTCCTTAGATATATTATTGGAAGAGCTCAAGTGTTTTATTTATAAAGTGTAAAAGGTGTGCCAGGAGCACCACACTATCGTGTGTTATCTTCTGCAACATTAAAGTTTACTTTCTCTGCTGAGACTCTCCTATTAATCTCCAGTTACCAGCTGGCAGTGCTAAGCAATCTGTTAGTGAATGCACACTCTTCTAAAGCAGCTCTTACCTAAGGCACTGAGGCAGAAATAATTAGAAACACCAAGATGAACATAGTCTTCACTGCATGTTGCCTTTGTTTGATGCAGTTCCCAAAGAAACACGATCTTACCAGTTCAGGAAAATCTGAAACAGCTGTGGTGTGTGTGTGTGTGTGTGTGTGTGTGTGTGTGTGTGTGTGTGTGTGTGTGTCTTGATGCCCTGTCAATGTTATCATAAGTGTAGTTTAAACTTTTCTGCTGATCCATGTACTAGTGACTATATTCCCTACTATATTCTCTCTCTCTCTCTCTCTCTCTCTCTCTCTCTCTAATAATTACTTAATATGATTGTTTATAAATTTTGGCTTGGCTATGTTCTTAACTCTTAAGTGGACTACACAGGGACTATTCTCACCTAACCTTAATATTCAAATTAATTAGTGTATGCGAGAGAAAGGTTCATGTGAGGTATAAAGATACAAACAAACTGAACAGTAAGAAATATAGTTTTTAATGCACTCACACAAAAAACTAAACCTTCATCTGGTGGAGCCTCCCTTAATTTGACTTTCAGTCAAAAGTCAAAAGTTAGAAGATTAGAGCCACACAATATTCTCAGTGTGTGTGTGTGTGTGTGTGTGTGTGTGTGTGTGTGTGTGTGTGTGTGTGTGTGTGTTTTAGAGAGAGAGAAAGAGAGAGAGAGAGAGAGAGAGAGCGGGAGAAAGAGACACTGAGACTGAGATGGAGACTTAGGCAGAGCAAGATACTAGAGCTTTGCATGGCAATGAGAGCAAAACCCATTTTCTCTACATATCCTCTACTTCTATGGCTCTCTCTGACAGCACTTGTCCTAGTTTAAACCCCTGATATGCAAACAGTCAACAAGAAAGAAGGACAAAAGGAAGGAATGAAGGAAAGAAAGAAAGAAGCTGCACTTTCCAGATTTACTTATTCTACTCATCAAAAAAGAAGATTTTTTTATCTCTTATAAAGCGAATGCTTTACAGGAGACATTACTGTTGCAGTGCAAAATTTCCAATAAACAGCCCCCCTCCCGTCCGTCACACACCCCCTGCTTTAGAAAATGGATGAAGTGACTCTGTGAAGAACAGGTAATTATGAATGCAGATGAACAGAGAGAGGAAGAAAAAAACAAGTGTTTGGAGGCTTGCTCTGACCAATGTATTGATGCAATCCTTTGCATGTACCGTAGTATGGAATAGGAATGGTAATTAATAACCAACTAGAACAGAGTGAGGTTATATTTTAATACCAGAAAAACCTTTTAAGAACAAACAAATGCACACAGTCAAATGCAAAGACACAAAAGGGAATACTATGCAGCAATATAATTTTATTTATTTTTTCCCTTTGAGACTCCCTGAAAACGTCCCTCGTTTATTGTAGTTGTAAAGCTACAGTTACATGAATACAAATTTCCTGAAAAGTAATTATATGATTTAATAGAGTAATTTAGATCCAAAGAGGAAGGATCTTTATAACGTTGGCGTAAAGAGGTTTTGTGAGAATACCAGACCCAAACTCAATCTTAATAGTGTCACTTTTTGAGATGTTTTATAGTATGGTTAATCATTCTGAATCATCATAATATAATATAATATAATATAATATAATATAATATAATATAATATAATATAATATTCTGATTCCTGTTTTATATTAAAAGTGTCAGTATGGTTTATATCTCTTTATCATTTCAGCCTATTGATGGTCATTTCCAAAATGAAGGAAACTGGATTCCATCTTGGAATACAACAAACAATTATATAATATTAAAAATAAAAACTAAGCTAAACCTTTTAAAGACTGTAACCTAATAGAAACTTGAAAATGACTCTCATTCGCAGGGCTTCGTATTTCAGTGTCTCTCTTTCACTCTCTCTCTCTCTTACACACACACACACACGTACATCTTTACAACACACCGATTAGTTCAGAGGTCTTTACCTAAGCGCGCGCCCTCCAAAGCTTTTGTACTCACCGGTAAAGTTCCAGTGCGCGGGTCCGTCCGCTCCAGTGCTGTTAGTTACATTCATTTTGCATGATTATTAAGAATGCATATCAGGGCAAACGGACGAAACCGTATCAAAATCCAACTGGTTGACTCTGTGTAGTTTCTCCTTATCCTGTTGTTAGAGCTGCTCTCCTCATGGTCCGGTTACTCTGCTCTCCCTATTACGCGCGCTGAGCGGCTCGTGAGTACAGCAGCCATTTCCGCCTGATTGCTAACGAAACTGAGCCCCATTTCACTGGACGTAGTTTTTCTGACTCGCCAGATGTTAAGCGAGATCTCGATGTCTTTTCAAGGAATTTAACGCTGGTGAGAGTTAGTGATGTCATCCCATGCTGTCCAATCACCACAGGAGCCGTCGGTCGGCGCGACCCACAGTTTTCTGTACGCAGAGAGAAGAGAGAGCGCTTTGGTTCGAGTAAAACACTGATAAACACTTTTCCTCCCTGAATCACCCAAGAAAATCTGAAGCGCATTAAATCCGATATAACTATGGATGTCTTTATAACTTATTGGTTCTATCAGATATGAGGTAGAATATGTTAATAGATTATGACGCATCGAGCGTTTTATATGTGGGTATGTTACCACTTTTGACCAATTTAGCTATAGAGACTTTGGCTGGAGCGCTTGTGTGCAGCCCGTTTCAGCACCATCATGGTTGGACAGCTCACATCACACAGCGCGCTGAAGCAGAACCCCAGTTTCCAGTGCTAATATATTATAAAGAAAGAACAACACTTTTGAACTGTTCACATTTATGTTTAATAATTTTACTTACATTATTAGGGTTGTGTCCCCTTGTTTGTTAGTGTATATTTTAATATAAATTAATATTATTAATCATTTAATAACATTTAATATACTGTAATTTTTATGGATAGATAAAAAAAAAATTGTGTTAACACGTATTATTATTAAAGGATTAATCTTGGCTTTATCATTCTGGAATATGCCCAGGCTATTAGGAAAGAAAGTGCATAACCTAGTCATTGAATACATTCAAGAATTCAGCTGACTTCATTTTATTGCCACTGAGCTTACAGCTGATCAATTAAAACAACCCCAGAACATAACACTGCCTTCAGAGGCTTGTACAGTGGGCACTGTGCATGATGAGTGTATCGCTTCATGTGCTTCCCTTGATGAACCCACTGGAATATAATCAATCTGGACTCCTAAGATCACATGACCTGTCCATTCCTCCAAAGTCCAACCTTTATACTCACTAGCAAATTGAAGCCTTTCCTTCTGATTAGTCGCACTAACAAGTGGTTTTTCTAATAGCCACACAATTAGTTCCAATTGTCTAAGTTTTCAACACAGTGTGCACATGGTAATGCTCTTACTTTCACATTCTACTGTCAATTTTTTACAGTGCACCTTCAGCAAGCTTAAGTGATGTTCAATAACGGTTATTCATGATTCATTTCCTTTGTGAAACTGATGGTTCACCACTATCCTTCCTGGGTTTAATAATGTGGTGGACAACTTTTATCCCAATTATAATAATTTCAGCAATATCCTTAGTTGCTTAATTTGCTTGATCTATGCCATTTAATTTAACCCTTCTGAATCAAAGTAATATATTTTCCATGACCACAGAATATTCTCTGATATGGTTGATCATTGCATTAGTCAGGGTTAAAAAGTATTGCCTGCTAAAATGTTAAACCTTGTAGTAAACATCTAATCAAAGGTTCTATAATTATTTAAATCCAAATGGCAACTTTGTTTTTGGCTAGGCAGTGTATGTTAAAGCCTAATTAGAGACACCACCTTAAAAAAGGAATTTGTAACAGACAGTAGACACTAGATGCTGAATATTTCAACTGCAGCAAAATACTTTGGTGTGATTATTGACTCTGGGCTCTCATTTAAATCTCTATTATTATTACTATTATTATTATTATTATTATTATTATTATTATTATTATTATTAATTGTTATATTTTAATTAAAATATAATTATAGCCCATTTTACTCTAATTAGCATTGCTAAGAAAAGAAAAATAATGGCAATGCATGATGCAGAAAAACTACTTTCTTATTTTTTATCTCTAATTAGGACTATTTTAATGCCTTGCTCCCTTTCATATAAACAGTTAGTCCAGAATTTTAAATAAAACCAGATGTGACCACACCAACCCTATTTTACCCACAGTGAATTGACTCGTAGTGAATATTGCATTGACAAGAAAATACTACAAATTATTTATAAAGCACTGAATCGTTTTGTGCCACAGCACCTGAGCAAACTACTGGTCCTTTGTTATCCATCAGACCTGCTTAACTCAAAAGCACCAGGCTTTTTGTTTGTACCTTGAATGCTACAGCAGAATGCTAAGTTTGTACTAGGGCTGCTGGAGCATGTAGCCAAGTCATCAACAATTCAACCAGCTATGAGGGCTCTAATTGGTGGACTAGAGTTGGAGGACTGCTATCTCTACCTATATGGCACCCAGAATTTCCCCTACAGAAATACTAACACTCTTTAAAGTCTGGATGCAATCCTCTCTGTCAGAGCGCTATCTAATAAACAGCAATCACAGATAAAGCTACTACTAACAGTGAAGGAAGAATGACTAAACTGAACAAGCTGAAATTTTGCCATGATAAGCTTTAACACACCTTAGTCAAGGTTTAATTCTTCTTCTTTTTCTTCTTCTTAACTATTATTATTTATATTTATTATTATTAAATATTAACTTTTAGAATGCAGAAGAATAGCTTTTATGTCCATTTTCGACCCAGTTTTTTCTATTCTTTCTAACTAGCAGTTATAATACTTCTGATTAAGAAACCTGACCTTGTCCCTGTCATCTTTCCAACTTTAGGCCAATATCAAATCTATCCTTCATCTCATTTATATGACATGCATCAGTTAGGATTACATGTCATCACAGATACAGCACTGGATAAAGTGAGCTACCATTGGCTCATCAAGGTTGTGTCTCCTTGCTTGTGCTACTTAAGCTTATTTCAGCTTTTAACACCAATACCTTTGACAAGACAATGGTACTGGTACATGGTCCACATGCAACTAGAAGTAACTCTTGACTGACTCTCTGTTTCATGTGCAGCCATAAACAACCTTGGTGTGATCGTTGATTCCAGCCCTTCATTTAAAGCCCATGTAGATAATTTTAGCAGGTAAGCTTCTTCTTTGTCTTCTTCTTCTTCTTCTTCTTCTTCTTCTTCTACAGTCCATCTCAGAAATATTGCCAAGAGTATATAATGTCACTACATGATGTAGTGAAGCATGAAGACTGGATGTTCTACTATGTGCACACAAGCGCCAGTTAGTCCATAATGCAGCAGCCAGAGTCATTACTTAAAGTATAACATGTGAACATATATAATGTTCCTACTGGGGCGGCACGGTGGTGTAGTAGTTAGCACCTCCAGGGTCCGGGTTCGATTCCCGGTCAGGCTCGATTCCCGTCTCTGTGTGCATGGAGTTTGCATGTTCTCCCCGGGGTTGGTGGGTTTCCTCTGGGTACTCCGGTTTCCTCCCACAGTCCAAAGACATGTAGGTCAGGCTAATTGCCGTTCCCAAATTGCCGTAGTGTGTGAATGAGTGTGTGTGAGTGTATGTGTATGAGTGTGCCTGTGATGGATTGGCACCCTGTCCAGGGAGTACCCTGCCTCGTGCCCTAAGGCTACTCCCCGTGACCCTGAATACAGGATAAAGTGGAATAGACGATGAGTGAGAGTGAGTGAGTGATGTTCATACTTAATATGCAGTAGTTTTAGACAGGTGTGAAGAAACGCTGTATAGTAAATATGCTTTTAAAAGAATACATTTAAATTTTCTGTTTTATCATTTTACAAAATGCAAACTGAGTGAACAGAAGAAAAATCTAAATCAAATCAAGATTTGGTGTAATTATTCTTTGGCTTCAAACCCACAACAATTCTTACACTTGCACAATTCACAAAGTCAGGCATTTTGTAGGATCACAGTCAGGTGTTTGATTAACCAGTTATTCCAAGCAGGTGCTAATGATCATCAATTTCACATGTAGGTTGAAATACAGTCATTAAGTAAAACAGTAGGAGGCATAAAACTGGGTGAGGAACAGCCAGACTAAGCTGCTAAGATGAGGGTATGGGAGACTGTTTCATGTCACAGGTCATACACCATGCTTTCCACACAGCTGTCTTTTTAAATTTATTTTTAAAAAAGTTTTTATCACTTATCATTACTGTTTCAATTTACTGTAAAGTGTTTTAGATTACACAAGCTATTTGTAAAAGGTACATGGTAAAAATGTACTACTGCACACACAGCACACACACACACACACACACACACACACACACACACACACACACACACACACACCCAAACACCCACATACAGATGTGGTCAGACTGCATTATTCCTTTAATTCTTTTTAGTCAGTTAATGTTTGCATAATATAAACCCTAGGCAAATAGGTTGTATGTACTGCAGTAGTTTGATTGCTTTGGTTTGTTTGTTTTTTTCTTGAGCAGTGCATGTTAAAGATACAAACTATATTAGAAATTGAAACACATCTCACTTAACGTCTATACCGCTTTTTTTTATACCGGGTCGCAGGGGGCCTGGAGCCTATCCCAGGAGGCTTAGGGCACGAGACGGGGTACAGCCTGGACAGGGTGCCAATCCATCTCAGGGTACACACACATTCACACACTATAGCCAATTTGGACTAATCTGCAGGTCTTTGGACTGTGGGAGGAAACACACCAAGCACGGGGAGAACATGCAAACTCCATGCACACAGAGACGGGAATCGAACCTGGACCCTGGAGGTACAAGGTGACAGGGCTAACCACTACACCACCGTGCCGCCTGAACCCCATCTCATCAAATAGTAAACACTTGTAATACTTACTCATACTTTAAAAGTCAAAATGTAAAAATCTGTTAAAATTGACAACATCAAATGACAGCAGCTTGTTTTAAATACTTTTAGACACAATTATATTCAACTTTGATTCATGTGATTCATTTGCATACATAAAACTTTTTAAAAAGCACTTAAAATATCTGAATGCAAAGAAGCATTTTTTCCCTTCTTTTTCTCAGCCTTTGCGTGGGGAAACAAGATTATAGTTGTGCACACGCATTTCTGTTGTCACTCGTTCCTTGTCCTAAGCTTTAAAATATCTTAAAATAGAAATTGTTCTGTATATTATAGACACATTGTCTATCTTGTCCATTGCTGTTCCTTCAGTCAAAACTATGATGGGTTTTGTTGGATCCCATAATTCATATACAGTGTCTACTGTGTATCTCTGGTGCATAGATTAAATAATCCATGAAATATAATTTGTCTTTTTCCCTGTGATCACTTTGCTAATTAGTTTCAAAAATGCTATTTTTTATATCAGAATTTAAATTATAGTTGGCAAAGAAATAAAAATTTGTAAGCACAGTTATTTTCTTTAAAGTAACTCTCTTTGTTTTACATGAATCTCTTAACTAGTTGCGTTATCTTAACTTGTAAGGCAAGAATTAAGAGCAGCTTGAAAAAATCTCCCCACTCCTTAATCATGTTATTGAAATATTGTGCATTTGGTGGCATTATCAGTCCTCAGGGAGAATTGATTCAACATATTCACAGCAATCATCATTACCAAAAAGGGGAGAGAGAGAGAGAGACTCTGCACTAATATGGTGATCTCTTATTTTATCATATTCCCTGAAAAATACTATGGATAAAATTTGATTTAAACTAGCAAAGATTATTAAACACTCTGCTATAATCACACATCTCTAATGCATCTCTAAATTTATGTGAATCCAGTGGCAAAAACAAAAAAACAGCCTGAGAAATTACTGTACAGATTTGATACACCAAATTTGAACTCATGCAACATGTTTGTCAATCAACAAATAATTAATTAAAAACACACCATCTGTGTATTTGGACTGTCTGGCTGATTAGAAATAATTTTCCAAGATTTTACTCCCAATGTTTGTGTGCACAGAAAGCTAAATTTCTAATTAAATTAAGTTACAGTTAAATTAAATTTATGTATTGATTACTCCACTCCTAAACTGACTTAATAATGTACTTTTATTATAAGAATTATATAAAATACTGCAAAATAGTAAACAGTGTTTAAACACAGAACTAAAATATAACCAGCAGACTCTATCCACAGGAGCATGCTATATTCATGGTCAGGGGTGCTGTAAAATGGGGTGTATAAAAACAACTCCAAGGGCCCCTGAGGGACTGGTTTAGGTTTTCAAGTGCCCTAGAATCTCTAGCATCACCGCTGTACACAGAATATAACCTCTCGTTCTCTGCAGATGGATTTTCCAGATCACCAGTAATTAATTGTATTCAACTTGTAAAAACAAAAGTGCAAAACAAATCTATGCCTTAATTGCTTTCGAATTCTATTGACCTGTGGCACCAGCGCACTCTAACATACACACATCTCCATAGTGTGCCTGTATAGCCTCCCTCACACCTTTCCCTGTCAGACCCTGATTTATTTAATTATGTATTTTTATTTGTTTAAAAATCCATAATTAAAAACAGACATCATTTGGGCTTTTCAGCATCAGCATCAAATATTGTATTCATTACATTTATCATGAAGAGCCGAACCTAGGGACTTGTACAGTATATGAGTTGCAACCTATTTGCCATCCATTCTATTTCTTTTAATACAACAATAAATAACTTCAACAAAGTTGTCCCACCTGATCATATGAATGATGTACTCCCCTGTAATTTGCATTACAGTCACATAATAACAATTAATGATGCATCTTTAATTGGATCTTTGCTGGTTCCTACCCCCTCCTCTTGCTTCATTTCCCTTCCCTTTCTTGGAAATCTCTTTGTTTAGATTGTACAGTAAGTATTTAACAAATAATTTTTGCTATCAAATATTACATGGCTTATAAGCTATAATACAAAAAAGAATGAGTTTAGTCTAGAGGGATTATTTTATCCATTAACAATGTTATTGACTATTTTTAACACCTTAGAGAGATTTAGTGTAAACTTACCTAAACATTTGGGACATAAATCTGACAAGTTAAACCTTGTAAAGGGTCAAACCTGTAGCGGTACTCTAGCATGGAAACCACAAGATTAAATAAAACATTTAGTTTTTACTTCTATCTACGGCAGTAACATACATTTTTTGGAAAATATTTTTTACACTAAGTGGCATAGTGGTTATGACTGTGGCCTCGCACCTCCACGGTAAGGGCTCTATTCCTGCCTCTGGTCTGTGTGCATGGAGTTTGCATGTTCTCTCAGTGCTTGGCGGGTTTCCTCCGGGTACCCTGGTTTCCTCCTCCAGTCCAATGGAATGCAGATTAGGTTAATTTGCATCCCCTTATTGTCTGTAGTGCGTGTGTGTGTGTGCGCGTGTGTGCATGTCCCGTGATGGTTTGGCACCCCATCCATGGTGTCTCCTGGGATGGACTCCAGGCCCCCACGACCCTGTACAAAGGATAAACAGTATAGAAGATGAATGGACATGAGAACGTCTTACACTTAATTGGAAGAATATATACTTATGAATTAAGCCTGCTCATTTCTGCTCAAACCACTAGAGGGCACTCTCCCCTGAATTTTGCACACTCTTGGGGCATAATTACTGCTTCACTTTGCATGACCAAAGCCTGGGTTTGTAACCATATTAGCTAACCCTTTGCCATGCTATGTTCAGTCTACTGAATATGATGATTGTCTAATAATAATTTTTTTAAAAACCCAATGCTTTCTAGATGCAATGTGCTATTTTTTATTTTTTTTACTTAACACATTGTTTTACCTGGGTACACTGAAAGGATTTGACTCGTGTGCTTATCCTTTAACTTGTCCTTGTGCTACTCATTGGAAGAGCGCTTACCTTGGCCATTACCATTTTTGGTTATCCTGCCTTTGCCCAATCCCTCTCATTTAAGAAAAGAGTACCTTCTAATTTTGATCCGAAGGTTTAGTAGCATTTGGCTACCCAAAGTCCTAGGAAAAGTGCAGGTGAGAGACCTCTAAATCTTAGTCAAGAAAAGCCAATTATGCTATAACTTTAAGCACACTGGAAGAAAAGCCACTGTACCAAACCTTTGCTGCAGTATTTTGAAAGTGAATAAGTCACTCAACTGAGATTTCATGAGGTGACCACTTTTCACTCAATCAATTTATTCAGTTAGCCATTTGCACAAATAAATGTCTTAAAGTGCCCCAGACTCATACAACCACTTTTTGTTACTACCTATGAGGAACCCCCCCCCCCCCCCAAAATAAACCATAAACCTCTCACCTGAAGAAAAAGATGGTGCAATGACCCTGTACTATGGATGAAAAAGAAACTTTAACAGCAAATAATGTAATGTAACGCAAAAGTGGATGCAACATGACCATGTGGGCAAAAACATTATATTTACAAAAGTCAGAGGAAAATGTTCCTGCCAGTGAAATTTTGATGGTACTCATAGAGCAAATATTTTCCAGCACCCATCAGCTCCAGGGCAGAAGAAATATAATGGATGAAAATGTCATAAAAATGCTTTTCCATGCATTATGACCAAACCACTCTTGATAAAACTCCTTTGAGAAACAGTAAAATTACTAAATGAACCAAGACTCTTTAGGTGTGTATGGTCACCAGGTCCCATTAGTGCCTGGCAATCCATAGTTGATAACTCATGACCCCACCTTTACAAAGAGGTGGACTATTTTTTTAAGTAGTTCTATTTTAAAACCAAGAGCCCAGACATTAAGGGGGAGATTGATGTTACAGAACAATATCCCAATCTTGCCAGAGTTTTCTGCGAGTCAATCCAAACTCCCTCATTATGAATACCAGGACTGTGACCAGTGATATTTGGCCTGGTTTCTCCCCCCTTAAAAGATAGAAGAACTTGCACTTCTCTAGTGGCAGTCAGTTTTTCTTTCGAGAGAAAAAAAAAGATTTTGCCCTTCGGCCTTGCGTAGACTAACAAGGTCTAACTTCTCTGACAGTCAATTATAGGCTCTCACTTCCTCTAGTGCAATCAGCTCTAGAACATGTCAGCTCCTACCTAGGTTGGAGAGCATGTAAGGACATCCAAGTTGATGAGTAGAAGACTATGTTCATTACCAATTCAGGATGTAACAATTACTCATCATTTATATTGGCTTATTAATGCTAACTCCTTCAGATCTTTCAGAACACCAATCAAATTCCGGAGGAAGATGTCTTCCAGAGAGAATTTTTGTGCAGTCTAACAAGAGAACATCCAGTGGGTTTACACGTAGTTCTACCAAGAAAAACTTAAAACTTCTGAAAATATTATCTGGTAACAATACTTATTGACAATTACAATGTTGATATATATTTTTTGATAGCCTCTTCTGTCTATGCCAAAGTTCTAACTACATTTCCCATTACTCACATCTTGGTTAGTTGGTGTGATTGTACACTTTAGACCTGAAATTTAAACTCTTGCCAAGAAAACTTGGTCCTAGCTTTATTCATCTTTTAAACAAATTAAATGAGAAGCATATATGTTAGATATGTTAGACCACCTACCTATAGAATAGACACAACATTCCATGTTTCACTGTTAAAACATTATGGCAGCCTATACTGTCATCACATGGATAAAATCATTTCCACAAAGGAGAAAAAAATTAGTATGAGCCAAAAATATCTTGCTGTTTTCAATTCTATTAATTTGGTTCCATGAGCAATGCCGAGAAGACAGTATCTGGAGCTTCTACCTTAAACGTATACTTGTTTTATGTTTAACAGCTATGGCTATACTGTAGATGGCTAAAATTAATATCAGCTTAAATATGCCCGGTGCAATATATATCAAACTAAGAATGTATTTAAATTGTATGCAAATTATATACTTTATCCAAATTACATTTGGATTTTCTTTATTACATACTTTAGACCTTAGACCTCAAAAGTGAAGTACCAGTTCAGGAGTCATTAGGGCATTAACCTTAGGACATGCTACACTTCAGGCAAATTCAGGGTTGGCAAAATGCTTATCGAGAGTTGTATGCATTGTCTTCACTGTCATAGATCAGCATCACATCCAGCAGACTTTCCAAGACTGATTACTCATCTGACTAGACCGGATGTCTTATATAAATGGGTTATGGTAGTGCAACAGATTACACACCTTGTAATTATGGGTCTGGCCCCTGGGATTAACATCAGTCAACTGCTATGTTCGAAAAGGGTCAGACACAAGGCTCAGAGTGCACATGTTGTATCCATGCATAAATTGCATGCAGGCAAATGGAATGTTTTATTTATATTATGCTGAACAGTTTATTATGCATGATAAATAGTGCTCTGGAGGTTACGCAAACATGGCTAGAAGCATCTTGTCTTTGTGTGACCCAAAAATTGTACATGGCAGCATATTATCTGTAGAGCATAATAGACTAATGGTTTACTGTTGGAAGCATATAAATAGGGCTGCAACTAAGTTAGATTAATCTGCCGATTATTTTTTCGATTAATCGATGAATCGGATTTAAAAAAAAATTTAAAAACAAGAAAAGCATTCATTTCCAACCCTTTATTCAAAAACAGAACTAAAATCTTTTAGAAAGTGCACAAACATGTTGCTCCTTGAGCTGTTATAATAATAATAAAATAAAATAAAAATGGAATAACACAAAAACACAGACATGTATGCTTCACATCTGCCAAATATATACAGTGGAACCTTGGATTACGAGCATAATTCGTTCAGGGAGTGGGTCAAAACACTCGTAAACCAAATAAAATTTTTAAAAACACACTAACGGAATCACTGCTGTGAAGTAAAAATAAAACAAATTAACCTGCACTTTACCTTTGAAAAGAAAAGAATCGTGACAGAGCAGTGTTTCTGTGTAGAGCAGAGAAAAAGTGTGTGTGTGTGTCTGTGTGTGAAGGTGAAAGTAGGAGGGGACTGTGTGTGTGTGTGGCACGGTGTCCAATGACGCGCACACACACACACACACACACACACACAGCAGGCAAAGAGCAGGCTAAGCCTTGAGCAGAGAGAGAAATGGATTTTTAACGTCTCTAATGAGACTTGCTTTTGCTTTACATGCTGGCATGCAGGCACAGGCTAGCAAGCAATGGCGACGGGCAGAAGGGCAGTGCGCCTGCGTGGGCAGTGGCTCTTGCATCTCCATGGGCACTTTTCTTCCAGCTGACCTGGCTGGAAATGGGGGCCTTAACATAGATTTGCAGCGGCATTTTTCCCGCTTTGACGGCAGAATCCCAATGGCTGGCGCAGGAGCGAGAGTACCATGGCGACACTTCACTGTGGATCTCCAGCATCAGATCAGTCAGACACCGAGCTACACTTTCTGCCCTGCTCCTGTTATAACACGGAGAGAATCCATTTGCGCTGATTGTTTTGCAACCGTACCCATTTTCAGTGGTCCCGCCCCTTCGGGCACGTGCAGAAGAGGAGGCCACCTACCTATTGAGCTTACGGAGTGAGCCTAGGGAGTAAGTGAGGAGTGACAACAGATTGAGGCGGACGCCCGTCACAGACGCATGCCGTGACAGTGTATAATCATAGGATACAGATACAGCAGGAATTGATTTATACTTCCACTATCTTTTATCGCCCACATGAATTCTGGTTCCTCTTAAGGAATCTTCTACCTCTTGTTATCTCAGAGACTTCATTCTTGCCACCAGTACCCTCGGCTTGCTCATTAGGGATATGCTGATTCATAATTAGAACATGTTACACCAATGTTATAATTTATATATATTTTTTCTTGCATTCTTCTAATTTTATCTATAATTTTTATATTTAAGAAATTTGATTACATTTGACTTATATGTAACATAGATTAAATATTCTATTTTGGAGGGCCCACTGGTGAAAGTTAACTTCTGAAAGTCATTCTAAGGTGTTAAAGTGAAGGTGATGTACAGACTATATTATGTACAGAGCCTATTTCTTACATTTTTTTACATGTTCTACAGGGTGTCCCAAAGGTCTTAATAGATAGGACTGGCTGTATTAATAGTTTCCAGGTCTTCAATTGGTTGTCATGGCACCATAGGTTGGCTCTGAGATCCCAGAACTGATTTTAAATGTGAATGTACTTGAAGGACCTGGTCTACCAGAAAAAAGATCATTTAGAGGAAAAATTCAATCATAGGCATGCCATTAGATATGTTAACAAGAGTGATGTTTCTTTGGCATCATTCTTCTTCTTGGCATCATTTAGATAATGTTTTGAAAACAAAGAAATATTTTGCTATTTTGCAATTTTCCCCTATGTATAGATTTTGAGATTCCCTGTATAACAATTTTTGATTAGCTTAAAATCCACTTTAGAATATTATCCTGAAAAGTTTTCTGTAGAATCATGTTGAAATGTTATGGTAGGAAAAATATATTTTGGTCGCCCTACAAAATGTAGACTCACAGCAGGGATTTACAGCACTGTATATAGACTTGGTCAGGATGCAAACCCTTTTTCCAGTTGTGTATTTGAAATATCAACAATAATGAATCACCTCCACTAAGAGCACACACAGAGTCTAAACAGATTACCACATATATTGTCACACAGACCTCCTGATAAATTCGGAATCCTACAATCACGCCCAGCCTCCAGTCTAACAGGAAACATGGCACTGATCTTATTATTTAATCCAGGAGGGTGTGTGAGAAAAATCTACTCGAGGCAATATTTTCAAATAAATACATAAATAAATAATGTTTATGCCACACATGTTACAATCAGACATAAATATTATATTTTCAGTACTAGTATTTATCTGTTTATATAGACAATTACCTAAATTATCGACAAACTCATTGCAGTAGTAAATGATTGCACAGGTCCATATTGCGATTTAGATTTTTATGCAATTAATTGTGCAGCACTAAATCTAACAAAATGTCAGTGATTCATAGTGATATTATATTATATGTGTTCCATTAATGTTTTTACCAATTGTCATGGACAAAGTCTTTTTAATGACACAATTCTGTTATGTTCACATAAATGAAATATTGTCACACCATAGGATGAAACAGACCACGTCACAGATTGTCAATGCAAAAACATGCATTACGTATATGCATAAATAACAAAAACAGTCACAGAAAGGTCAACAAACGACCAGTGAAGAACCATATTATGATGAAAATTTTGACTACTGGTATTTATAAGCATTAATTTATTATCATTATAATAAATTAATTTATTTAATATAATTTTTTTTATATTTTTTATAATATTTAAAATTATATTAAATATATAGTTTAATAATTAATGTATTATTAATTTATTATAATATAATTTTATTAAGCTTATTTCACTTAAAGTTCATTCAGAATTCATTGATTCAAGACATGGTTTAGATCATCAATTAGTCTAACAAGGCTGAATAATGTGGCCATATGTCATGTGCATCAGGAGAAAATAAACAGACTGGATCTTAAATTAACAAGCCAGTCTATTACTGAAGTCATTGATAGACAAAGACCTTTGCATCCTTTTTTGAATTATTTGGTCCTCTCCAATACTGACCCCATGGCTAAATTTAACCATGCTCTGGTTTAAAACTTTTGGTAGCTTCCTACAGCTGCTCCTGCCTAAACACTGCATCTGCCCTCGTGCATCATCAATGCTATTCTGACTTGTTTAGAAGAATGATGTGACTCTTGTTTTATTTTGAAAAAACATGGGAAATTTAAAGCTACTTCTTGACACTCTAACCTGCAAGCTCATCAAAGGTATGCAGTGAGAACGCAGAATCTTTTAATTACTTTTTGGAAATGTTCAAGTGGACATCTGACATTACACTGTAAAGTAAAAAAAATAAAAAAAAATAGGCAGAGCTGCAAGCCACAAATGCACCACTGTCTTCACTTCTTCATCAGAAGTGAATCTTCGTCCTCATAGAGCTGCTTTCAGGGGAGCAAACAGGTGAAAGTCAGATGGAGCGAGAGATGATCTTGTTTTGATACCAGGTACATCCTCAGACCACAAAAAACAAATCACTGCAAGCTGATCTTCTTTCATGAAAATCACAAGTGGGGCATCCAATTTTGCTCCCACCATAGTTACAAATGAACCGATGTAACACGTTCACACCTGCATATCAGTGACTGGGGAGGAAGTAGCCTTGAATGGAAAGCGCTGATGATGTTCACTGGATGACTGCAGTGGGCTCTGAGCCACCTCAGTCTGGGTCCGTCATTCACGGATGTCCGGCCTTCTGTAAAATGTTTGCACCATTTCAATGTTTTAATGCAGCTGAGGAAGCTGTTAACAAGGAAGGAAATGAAAATAAAACTGATAGAAGAAGAGGTTGACAATGCATAGTAAACCTAAGTTGTTTTTTTTATCGCTTATAATGTTTCTCATGTTCTTATAAATAAAGAAAAAAGGTTTTGAGTGCAGCACTTTTTTCCTTAATCTAATTCGTTGCCCATGAATCACTAGAAAACACAATCAAACCATGTTTGTAATATTTATTTATTTATTTATTTATATTATTGATTGAATTGCATACTTAAATTACCACAAATACAACTGCTGGCTGATTTATCCATCGTGACAGAGGTGTGGTTGTAGCTTTTTGCATAATCACAAAAAATTCACACTTCCATTACCGAAAACATTTTGACACAATATTCTGGTATTTGTGCTTTTTAACACCCTAATCACTCAAAGAAATAATGCACAAGATATTTTCTTTCACTTTACAATACCAATACTGGAGTTATCTCATTTTGATATCAGATAATTTTTTTTCTGGTTTGTGCATTAATAATAACATATCATCAAACTACACACCACCAAAGCAGGGTTATTTTAGTCTTGACTCTTAGTTGACAGCAATGTGGAAATGGGTAATGCCTTAAAGTAAAAAAAAATGGATGAGAAAAGGTCAAAGCCATCAGGTGCCAAGATGTAAAAAGAAAAAGGAGAAGAGAAGAAACAGGCAAATTGTAAAGTTTTGCAGCCCATACAGTATTATAAGTTTAATATGCAGGCATTTAATGAAATAGGCTAGTATATGTTGCTAGCTTACATAACTTTTGATATAATTTCACACTGTTTCAAACACAAGATAATGTGCCGAACTGGCAACAAAATTATAACAACCTAACTAACTCATTGGTGATTTGGTTAACTTTAACTGAGTTGATCATAAATGTTTTCTGTGATTTTATTTTTTAGATTCTCAGTTTATCCTGAGGTAATGTGAAAGACATCTCGATTCTGCAATTTTGTAACTTTTGTGATATATTTGCATGTTTTGGTGTCAAAGGGGTTACACAGTTCAGTTGGTTTCTTTTCTGCTCTTTGTCAAGTTTGCTAAATAAAATAACATAAATCTTATTTCTTAAATAGCTAAATGTTCTCCAAAAGGTCAAAACTGTCATAAATTCATCATTATGAGACCCCCTAAAAGGGCATGTCTCTCAACACACAAAGAGAAAGCTTAAATGTATTCTTTGTTTTGTAAAAGGAATGATCTTCCCTAGTGCCGCTAATAATAGTTCTTGTCTTTTTCCTCTCTATCTTTCTCTATAATCTTTTTTCTTTTGATATTTCTGTTAAGTGGTTATGTGTAATTAGTGGTTGTGTGTGATTCGATTTCCTGAAGTGCAAAAGATCTAATTAAACAACACTTGCCTTGTGGGAATGTTGATATTACCCAGCATGCATATCTGTGTTTTAAAAGTGAGACAAGTGGAAATATACCTGCAAATATGAAAAGACGAAGTATTAAAAGACAATTGTCCATATTGCATGAGGGTACAGGAATTCCCAAACAGCATCAAGTTTAGGGGTCAGTTACATACATAAATACTTTTAAAAAAGAAGTAATAGGACTGATAATATTAAACAGGATGCTCCAATGGATGTTTGAAATGGCATATGTTAACCTTGATAATTATATGTGAATTATTGGATACTGCATCATTCACATAATTCAAATATAATTATCCCCTTCTCATCCACAAACCCAACCAGCTAAGGTAAAAAATGAAACAGGGTTGAACAACATATAAATATACCAAGGAACATATACCATACAATAACAGACAAATCAAGAGGTAGAAATAGAAGAAAATCAAAAAAGGAGAGGGAGGCAAGAAGAATTGAGTTAGGGGATGAGTTGCTGCGGATGAAAGATAAAATAAAACTTTTAGAGTGAGAGCTTAGTCTCCTTCCACCACTGGCAATAAATAAAGGGAATTACCAAATGTAATATAATGCTAATCTAGGATTTCAAGCTTTACGTTATAGAGAACTTCCTTGATCGAACAGTCATGTGTTAGTGGGTGAGTGAGCCTCCAGTTGAGCAAGATCAGTTTCTGATCAGCGGTTTGGAAAGAGGGGAAATTGCTTTTTTTCCCTTTTTTTTTGACAAAGTCTCTGATTTGGAAAAAGCAAGAAGGTGGGAGTTTGGTATGTGATATTTGGATGAAAGCTCCAAAAAAAGATGAAAAAATATAATCTTTGTAGAGTTCTTTGAAACTAATGATACCATTACCATACCAAATTGTAAACGTTGGATCTGTGCTCGAAGGGTTTTTAAGCACAGGGGTCAAGATTGAAGGGCCTTGCAGGCTAAAGTTGACTCCGTGTTTCCAGCAAATTAAAAACAATTGGGTGTGTTCTCACAAATACTAAAGGGAGAGAGATGAAGAATGCAATGAAAGGTGTGAGCCCTTGTAAAGGTACAATTACCTTTAAATTAGGTTTAAACAAACTGAAATAATAAATAAATGAAAAAAGAAATCAAAAGTGCAACAACAGAACAAAACAGGATGGTATACTTAACCATGATACTTAACAGTACAAAAACGGTGAAAAAAACAAAAACAAAAAACAGATGTGAAACAAACACATATCCATGAACAGGCCAAAAACTGCTCAAACCCATCATCTGCTGGATGATGGTTTAGAGCTACACACACTGCTCCCGAGCTCCCAGTGATCAAGACTCCCTCTGCCCTCTGCACCAGTCTGACTCATCCTGGTACCATCCTAGTGCCATGCTGCTGCCAAACTGAATTGGACTCCATGTTAACTTCTTTGGTTATGTAACTTCCAGCTGCCTAACACAAATTCCTGCTATCTGTTATGACCCGAACAGGTTTGCTCTCCTCAGTGATGAACCCGCTGAGAAACCTGAAAGAGCTCTGGTTATAGGAGACTCTATAATGAGGCACGTGAAATTAGCTAGACCTTTAGGGGCGCCAGC
>JAQMYJ010000023.1:14782936-14794573 GCA_030014305.1 Clarias laeviceps
ATAGCGTTTTCACGCAGCATCTCGTTCCCGCCTTTTCAGGGAACAGGGTTACAGCAAAGTAACCCGAGACGTTTTTTCTGCATTACACAGAATATATCCAACAAAAAAAATGAATAAATAAAAAAAATCCACAGGAAAAGTAATTCTCATAGCAATTATTTATTTTTCAAACTTTCAAAATCCATGAATTCTAAGATGCTGTTTTTTTTTTTGTGTTTCTGTTCCACACAACACAATACAATGTTTGGTTTTATTTTCCTACTTGGCAGTTAAAAAAGAGAGAATACCATGGAGAACACTAATCGAAACAACATTAAATTCTAGTCCTTCAAATTCTTCTGGTTAACAAAAATCCTGAAATACAACAACTCCTTTCTGAATAACTTAAACTTGCACTAGATTCTGTATACATTTCACTCTTCAATTTCTTCTTTTGTTGTTCAAGTTTTTGTTTTATATTTTTTCCTTTACTGTCTACAGATAGATTATAAACCTTATCATACTGAATGATTCTTACTGTCATATTCAATTTATCGTAGTTACAAGGACACTTTACTGCTACATAAAAGTAATTGGTATAACTTGAATTGTTGTATGATATAAAAACACTGCAGATTTGATAAAAACGTCTGAAAAAAATCATAATTGATATCTATTCCCTTACAAAACATAAAAACAAAACATACTAACAAATACAATATCATTTGCAAAACACGTTTGCATAAATATAAAACATAGCATGACTAATATCTTCTTTCGCAATTTGTGAAAAGATGCATTAACACACACTGTACCACAGATACAATTAGAGTGCAGAGGGAAGAGGGCAAAACAGGACACTTAGTGGTTCATTTGACATGAGGTCTCAATGTAGCCAAGCTCTAAGATTTGATTTGTGTGTTATGACTTGGATGCTGGGAAAGGTAATGCAGGCATAAATATGTATTAAGTAACGTCTCACAGCACTCTACTGGTCTTTTATTACAAGTACATAGGCCTTCAGATAGGCGTGGCAGATATGGCTGAAACAATGGGGTCTACAGATGTTAATGAACCTTAGACTATTTAAATAAACTTTATTACTGTATAACCAGGTTTTGTTTTCAGAAACATAATGAGTTGTAAATTATTGAAGTTGCAAGATGGCAGTCCAAGAACAACAAGTTATAACACAAATATGAACATATCACATCTCTGAATGGCTCCACAAGGGAGTAGGATGGTGGAGCTCTGTCTATCCTGTGCAAAGAAAGTTATTGTTAGACATTAAGCAATTTCCTTCAGTAAAATTTCCTTTCTTTTTAGTTCCTTCAGTGGTAATATACATACAGTACCACGTCCTTAAGTTAATTTCTATATATAATGTAAAAGCTACATTGGTTCATACACCACTCCCTCTTAAAGTATTGGAAAGGCAAACCCAATTCTTTTGTTTTTCTATAAAGTCTGATCATTTTGTTTGACCCACAGACTGGAACCAAGACTAACCTGTAAATAAATAAATAAATAAATCCCCAAACAAATCAACTCATCTTGCAGTTGCAATAAAGTTAGTTATGTGGTTTAAGTTTGCTCATTCAAGTCTGCCAATTTACAGAGAAATGTGTACAAATCCAATATACAAATCCAATATACTGTAACTGTGTGGAACTTCATGCAGCAAAATACTGACCTAACACAACAATCTTAACTGAGCACACACTTTACTGAAACAAACAAAAACTGAAAAAGCTAAGAGTATATTTACACCATTTAAAGTTTAGAAATTTTTTAAACTAATGGCGATTTTAAAAGTGATTAAAATTTACTAAAACTCTTATCAAAATTATGATTTTAATAAGTGGTTTCATCGTGGCATGTTAGGTAGTAATGGCAAAATGGCCTTAAGCACTGAACCTTATTTATTCATTGTACTGAAGAAAGATACTCTACTTAATGCTTTACTCCTAGTACACGGGGGTGACATCTGCTGGAGAATGGGATGCTTAGCAGTAAAAGAAATCCAAAAGCTGCATGGTTCTGCCTGATATGGTGCTTAAAGGAATGTGGTGAAATAATAGGCCATAATCGGACCTGCAATAAATAGGCCAAATATAATTTTAGTTAAAAGAAAAAAAGAAAAAAACAAACAAACATTAAATAGACACAATAAAATGACTAATACACAAAAGAAGATGAATCAAAATAAAAAAACTACAAACCTTTAATCATCATTGAATCCATCATTAAGATGAATGCTTTTTGTTTGTTTAATATTTTAAATAAAATGAGACAAATCTTTATTAATCCAAGGGGAATTTACAGTTCTGCAGCAGTTCAGATAAAAGCACAGACTAAAACATACACAAGTACTGTACTGTACTTAGGGGGAAGAGGAGGGAAGGATACAGTAAAACAACATAGACCACATACACAAAAGTACTATTTACATATACACTTGTACAGTGAGGTAATATGCCTAGAGAAGACATTTGTGTAAATATTGCACATACTGTGTACAATGTATATAAATTATAATTATACATAATGTATGTATATACTGTGGCAATTCATTGGTCATCAGCAACAATTAGGTCAACCTAATACCCCTGCCCTGCTGGTACTCAATATACTCCCAAAATGCTCCTTAGTGCAGCGAAGCTGTCTCAGTCTGTTACTGAATGTGAGATTTTGACAGTCATTGTTCAATATGGTTTGTAAGTGTCCTTTTTCACCACTAGCGAGTCACGTCTAGTTCCCATGACTGAGCCTGCTTTCCTTAGCACCATTTCCCCAGCAGACCACAGCAGAAAAGATCTCAGTGGTCACAATAGACTAATAAAACACATTCAAAAGTGGCCTCCAAAAGAAGTGAGTTCTTTTCTTGGGACCACCTTAGGCCTAACAGGGCTAACAGCGCTAACAGGGCTAAACTCTGAAAAAATGGCCCTTATATGGTCTGTGGCCTTTCTGAAGACCTGCAGAAATTCAGCAATCATGCACTCAATGCACATTTCATCTTTACCGATGTAGTAGCTAATACAGTACATTTATTTATGAGCACAAACTGGGCTTTCATAATGTGGCTGATGTAAGAATGTTAGATTCATGTGCGACTTTTAAACTTTTGTCAAAGTACATATGCAAAAAATTAAATTTCAAACTCTAGCAGAAAAGCAGAGAAAGTAAAGAATAAACAAACCTGGCAGATTGTTTTGAACCCAGAACTGAGTTCATGAAAGTGTTGGGTGGGTCCCCTTAGTAAAACAACTAAATTATAACATTCAGGAAGACCTTTTATTTGAGGTAAAGTGACTGATTTGCCTAACTTTTTTCAGCAGAGCCTCTGTTTCTTCACGACTTTTCATGAATATGCAGGACATATTGACACCTGGCTCAGGTCACACCAGGCTTCCCCAGGACTCCTATTGATGTCACAGATTCTTCACACAAAAACAGGGCTCACTGAGGCCAGGGAGAGAAACAAACAAATAAAACATGGTTTCTGAAACATTTATTAAAATGCAATTGTTATGCACAAAAAAAAAAAACTACACAGTAAAAATATGTTATAGTATATTTTGACTGAAAACTCACAACAGTGTGCGTTTTGTGCAACATTGCAAAGGCAGTGTTTATTTAGCAAGGAATATATTTATATTTGTTGCATTTCTGGGGATTACGTAAGCATTTTTATTGATAAATTTGCTCATATCAGCGCACACTTTCATCTGTCTTTTGATCAAAACTCATCAAAAGGAAAGTGCACGCTGCAGATACACGTAAACATTAACTTTCGCTAAAAGGCGACTTTTAAACTTTTAAACACAACCACATTCACAGACAACATGCATTGTGCTTTGTTGTTGTTTGTGATCTGATTATTTTATAAGTGAAATAAAGCTGCTCACTTTGGCACACACTTTTACTTTGCAAAAAGCAGCATTTATTTAGTGAGTATATATTTGTGTTTTGTTGTTTTTCTGGGGTCTTATTGATTTTACATTTCGTCTGATTTGCAAAAGTTGCCACTCTTTATGACTAAAATAAAGCTGTTTCATTTTCTCTTTGATCAAAATGCTGCCAATATGAGCAGCTTTGTTTCAGTCATAATATACTCAGATCACAAATAGGGGCAGCTTTTGCAAAATGTAAAATCAGAACCCCAGAAAAATAACAGAGTACAAATATATACTCCCTAAATAAACACTGCCTTTTATAAAGTGAAAGGTTGCAGCTACTGTATGTGAGCAGCTTTATTTCAGTCATAAATTCACAGCCACATTCCAAGCATTCGTGATCAAATAATTATTCAATGCTGGAATCAACAACAAAACAGCTTGATGATTATTATAGACGGTTCAGAAGGTCCCAGGTTCAAACTCTTTGACCACCAAGTTGCCACTGTTGGGTCCTTGAGCAAGACCCGTAACCCTCAGCTGTTATATGACAGCTGTTATATGTATAATGACATAAAAATGTAAGTTGCTCTGTATAAGGGTGTCTGCCAAATGCCATAAAATTACATTTTCTTGGGGAGATATTCTTACGTGCAAATAAGAATACTTACGTGAAAAAAAATATATTAAAAAAATTCCTTATTCTTCAAAAGTCTACGGTTTGTGTACATATTTTTCTTCTGGGTAGCTACAATATAGTTTCATTTACAAAAACAGTTGCAAAGTGAAAAAAAGTGATTGGCATTGTCAACAATGCCATCAACGTCTAAGAGTTTTAACTTGTTTTAAAACTGGGTGCTAGAAGCGCAGCATGGCATATGCAGCATGACCATTAGTATGGCGAGCTCTTCTGCTTGCTGCTGGATAGCACACATAGTCTTTGCCTTCTGCTGTCTGTTGACACTCTGTCTGGGGTTCCTCCTCATTCTTGCCATGCTGTGGTTGGACCCCGTGGTCCTTTCTTTGCGACCATTATGGGAAACCACATTACCTTGAGCACTGTTGTGTTGCAAGACAAAGACATGTGTTGTATCATTATATTACTTCACACTGCTCACCCACCTCTCCCAGTCTCCTTCCAGGGCACAATGCGGCATCTAATTCCCCTCTGTCTCACACCCTTGGAATTATTTGTGTCGAGGAGAGGTCTAAAAGGTCTGCCAGGTGATTTAAACATGTTTAAACCAGCCAAGTCCCAGTCCTAACATTAAGTGATATTATCTGATCATGGATCTGCATTTTCTTAGTGACCCATTATTAAACACTCAGCAATGAAATATACATATTTCAGTTGTTCAACTTCAAATGTGCATCCAGTCATTTTGTATCCTATGTAATGAACTGCTGGTTAATAAAAGGATAAAGCCCTTAAAATTACAGAGACATTTGGAAAAAACACATGCGAGCTGGAGGCAAAGATAAGCCCCAGGAGTTTTTAAATGAAAGAGGCAAAATCTTGAGGCTTCTCAAAAGATATTTGTATGTGAATGTACAGTACAGGAGCAGGCACTGTTTTGCTTTACAAACTTGAATGCACTGACATGACTAACTGTGCAATTCTGCTGATGTTTGTATGGTATATGTGCGGAATGACGATTTTGGAGAGTAGTTTGTGTTAAATCTACCATTGCAGCAGGGACTTTTTCTGTATTAAATACATATTTAAATTCACTGGGCCTCTGCTGGTCAAAGTGTGTTTGCCTGTCAACTGATGGGGCAGCCTCAATAACAGGCAAATATTTAGGGGAAGTGAAGAAAAAAATTAGATATAGCTGTAACAAATGCTATGCTGCCACTGAGAGGAGAATAACAGCAGACGCATACTTGGAATACAAACCCTGCCAAGAATGTGAAAACACACATACACACCTCTCTCTCTCTCTTACACACACACACACACACACACACACACACGCACAATCATAATAGTGATAAAAACTCTATTTATTTATTTATTTATTTGAGGGAAAATCAGTGCACCTTAAAATAAGGACCACTCGTTAGTGCCTGCCTAACTAATTAAATATGTAGTTTGAACATCATTTCATTGAGGTAAAACAAGGTATAACATGTTAAAGACACTACTTTACTACTTTAATAATAAACAAAAGATGGAAATGGAGGCCTACTTACACATGTTGAGTTTTTCCTACTACTGTCACCCTCAGCTTGCTTATCAGGGACAATCTGATCATTTTGATTCATACATATTTTCTCACATTTCATACACATTTCCCTAATGTTCATTTGATTCTGTAAAGTTGCTTTGCGACATTGACCACTGTTTAAAAGTTAAGTCAAGGCAAGTAGGCTTTTATTGTCATTTCAGCCATATACAGTTTAGTCCACAGTGAAACGAAACAATGTTCCTCCAGGACCAAGGTGCTACACACTGTACAACATAAATTAGCAACATAAATTAGCAAAACTAACTAGCTACCTAAGAAACCTAATTAGCTGACTAGCTGAGACAAGACATATTGACATTTTTAATTAACAGAAAACTATCTAAACTAACCAAAGTCCTATAAAAAAAGCGACAACACAAAGTGCACACACAAATGTGCAAACAAGAGCGACAAAGTGGCAACACGACAACATGACACGTTTGTCTTTGACAGAGGGAAGAGAGACCCCGATGATCCTCTCTGCTGTCCTCACTATCCTGTGAGTAAGATCTTGCGGTCCGAGATGGCACCATTCCCAAACCAGACAATGATGCAGCTGCTCAGGATGCTCTCGATAGTCCCTCTACAGAAAATAGAAAGTAAAATGATCGGTGGTGGAAGCTGGGCCTTTCTCAGCCGTTTCGGAAGAAAAGCCATTGTTCTGCAGGGAGCTGGTGTTAAGGGTGATGAGGTTCTCCTCCAGGTGGACACCCAGGAATTTGATGCTGTTGACGATCTCCACAGAGGAGGCATTGATGTTCAGCGGAAAGTGACTGAAAATAACTTGACATGGTATCAAAATTATGTCATCAAACTGATCATCACACGACAAAGCGATGTAAACACAGCAGTGGAGATAAGCAGAATGTATTGCCTAAAGAAAGATACTTAAGCTGGAGCATAGTACATAGAGGTAGTCATCAGCCAAACATTAGCCAAGCCTTGATGGAAGTCCTTTAATCCTATATTATTTTAATTTAGTTTTAATTTAAGAAGAAATGTTGCTGTACTGCCTGGGAAAAAACACTGCAACAGAGAACTCATCAGACTACATGACCGTTTCCATTTTTATTAATTTATTTATGAATTAGTTAATCTTTTTATTTAAAATTAGCCTTTATTTAAAATGAGCCTTTAAGACTTTAGCCTGAACAGTAACTTGTTTAGTTACAACCCGGTGAGTTTTTGTTACATCATGCAGGTGCACTTTCACTATTAAATATAGCTTTGATTTCTACTCTCATTTTTTACTGTGAAATTATTTAAGTGATCTTCGATAATACTTATTCATGATTTATTTGTATGAAATTTCCTCTGTGAAGTAACTGCTAAATGTATGGCATATGTGGAGACTGTTACAGATTTATTTTTTTCTATGCCTTACACATTTTATTCTTTGGACCTATTTTATCATTTTCACTATACTTTATTACTTCAAATGATCATGACTTGTCAAATTGTGAGAAAGGGGACCCACACAATTAAGTGTACAATTATGATCCTATTTAATGTGTGCACATCTAATTCCAAAAAGTTCACAGCCCAGAGCAGACAAAGCCTCACACGCCCCTTTGTGATCTCTGACCCCAGGTTGGGAACCATAGCTTTACAGTGTACTGTACTGTTCAGATTTTTTATGTTCTAATATATTTTGGACAGTTAATTCCAAATCTCCTTGGTTGTTTTCTTTGCTTGAAGTAGGCCAATAGGTTTACCCTTCTGGAATGCCAACCTTTTCTTTTCTTTTTTTCCCTAGGCAGTGTCAAAAATATCCAAACAGCACACTTAATATTTGGTTGAATAATCCTTAGCAAGTCTCACCTTAAGCAGATGCCTTTGGTAGCCATCAAGTTTCTGGTAGAATTTTTGTTGAATTTTTAAATACAGACATCTGGGGCTTTGGGGCACTTCCTGATTTTTCTCATAACTGAGACTATAACTTGATATGTTTTGTCTTTGTTCTGTAACCTTGGAAAATACATGTCAGATTGTACTCTATTGTGGGGCACTTTATTGTGATTGCTCTACTCCGAGGGCACCTTACAGAGCACTTCACTGTGTTTGCCCCAGTGTGGGGGAACCACTTTGTCGTGTATGCCGGACCAAGGGGGCACCTTAGAGGAGACTTTATCATATTCTTTCTACTGTCTGGGCATCTTATAGGACATTTTATTTTGTTTGCTTTATGATTTTCTGTTCTGTGGTGGGGGCACCTTAAAGAACACTTTATCATGTTTGCTTTAGTGGGGAGGGAGTTTAAAGGGCATTTTACTGTATTTGCTTCGTTATAAGTTATTCTTACATGGCACTTTAACTTGTTTGCCCTGTTGTGGAAGCACCCTTTAGGGCACTTTGTTATGCTTTAAACCCCAACCATTTAGGTGCAAGGCAACAAAGCTAAACACTAAGCTTTTAGCACCTCCAATGTAAAATTCCTTCTCTATTATTTATTTTTAATGCTGTAACAGTTACGAATTTTTAATAAATTTTCATATCCAGTTTTGTAATTTAATGTTTTATCAATTTGGTACATTATTTGCCCACTAGATGGGAGTCAAAGACCACAAAAAGTTTATTTCCTTCCAGGAAACGCTTCTTTTGTGTGTGTGTGTGTGTGTGTGTGTGTGTGTGTGTGTGTGTGAAATGTAAAATTACATTCAAAACATTCGGTAGCATATTTACTAGTTCTATTAATAGCTTGAAAACCATTATAATATGTATATTTTTTCTGTTAGATTGTTTTAGAAAATATTAATTTTACAATAATTGGCTAAACATTATACCGTATTATTTAATCTTGTGAACTACATTTTGATATAGTATGGTATTGTATATGTTTACATTACTTTTGTATTTTATGTATTTTAAGCAATATTAAGTAATTGATTTTGAACAGTAAAAATACTCCTGTTAATCATTGAACAGTACTTTAGTAAATCCTCACTGACCTTTTTAGTTTACAGTTTTCTTTCTTTGTCTTTTTTAATTATTTGGGCATTTCTGTAGAATGCTAAATGAGGATAACAATATGGAAATTGGTCTTTGGAAAACATCTAGCAGAAGTCACATCAACCAGTTCAAATTTCAGATTTCTATGCTATAAATAATCATTTCAACCATAGCACCCACAGATTCCCTGGGATCTCCTTCCTCCCCAGTCCGCCATTTGTAGGATGCCATACTTAAGGTAAGCACACTAGCTACCAAAACAAGTATTGTAAATTATCACATTTCTGGACAAACCTAGATTTATTAAAATTATATGATTATGATCCTGAATTAGGTGGCACAGTGTTGTAGTGGTTAGCACTGTCTCCTTGCACCTCCAGGGTCCGCGTTCGATTCCCGGCCAGGCTCGAGTCCCATCTCTCCCTGTGCTTGGTGGGTTTCCTATGTGTACTCAGGTTTCCTCCCACGGTCCAAAGATATGCAGATTAGGTTAATTGGTGTTCCCAAATTGCCCATAGTTTGTGAATGAGTGTGTGTGTGTGTGTGTATGTGTGTATGCCCTTTGATGGATTGGCACCCTGTGCAGGGTGTACCTTGGCTCGTGTCTCCTGGGATAAGCTCCAGCCCCACCCCCGTGACCCTGAATACAGGATAAAGCGGTGTAAAAAACAAAAAAAAAAAACATAAGTACAGCCGTCACTGAGAATGTTAAATGTTAAAATCCATGACAGCACAATTAGAAGAAGATTGAAAAGTACAGTTTGTTTGGGAGGGTTTCCAGGAGAAAGCCTCTTCTTTCTAAAAAGCACATGGGAGCATGACTGAAGTTCGCAAAACTGCATCTGAACAAACCAAGAGATCAAAAGACTTCTGGAATGATGTCCTGTGGACAGATGAGACCAAAGTGGAGTTGTTTGGCCTTAACATGTCCCAGTGCACCAAACATTCCTTTTGGAATTATGGCCAAAAAGTTCAACCTTGGTTTCATCAGACCATAACTCATTTTCCCACATGCTTTTGGGAGACATCAAAAGTGTTGTGCAAAATTTAGCCTGGCTTGGATGTTTTCCTTTACCCTCCCTCATAGCCTAGACATATGAAGAATATGGGAGATTGTTTTAAAATGTACTTCACAACCAGTACTTGCCAGAAATACCTGCAGCACATGTAATGTTGCTGTATGCCTCTTGGCAGCCTCCCTGACCAGTTTTCTTATTGTCTTTTCATAGATTTTTGACTTTTCTAGTTCTTTGTAATGTCACTGTTGCGCAATATTTTCTCCACTTGATGATAAATGTCTTCACTACATTCCATGGTATATCTAATGCCTTGGAAATTCTTTTATAACCTTCTTCTGACTTATAGCTTTTCACAATATGACCCCTTTGATGCTTTAGAAGCTCTCTGTGGACCATGGCTTTTGCTGTAAGATGCAACTAAGAAAATGTCAGGAAAAGTCTACTAGAACAGCTGAACTTTATTTGGAGTTAATCACAGGCACTTTTTGCTCCCATTTAACATGATTTTGAATGTAATTGCTTAATCGCGAACACAGCTACATCCTGAAATGACCAAGCTTCTGTACAAACAGTAAGAGTGAGCAGATACTGTAAACTTTCTAGTGTGAACTTACTTGTTTGTTTTTAATGCACTTTTTAAATTTCTATGCATTTATTTACTTCTATTTATATTTGCCTTTTTGCATTTTAATTGTTTACTTAATTATTGGCTTTATTCTCAATTGTAATTGAAAGTTATTTATTGAAGGTTACACTGGCAGTTTACTTCCTTTATAAGTTGCATTTGTGCTCACCGGTACAGTGAGCTTATTTCTTACAGCAAAAACATCAGCACTGCAATTATCACTATAATGTTACACAAATAAAGAAATTATGACCTGAGGACGTTTTCCATCATTTATTAGAGTAATATGTAGTACAAAACATATGAGTAATGCTGTTAATTCAGCATGTGGTGGATCCATCTGATTCATGAACAGGTAGACTGCAGGTTGCAGATGCAGTGTTGTTTCCCTATGGAAGCTTGCTGCCTTTTTTCCTCTAATTAAACCGCTCAGCTGCTTTGATTTGACTTTTGTGTTGCCTGAAGTGTAAGGACAAGACCCAGTCAGGATGAAACTGTAGCATTTTATAGGCAAAGTTTCCTAAAAATAGACATAATTTTTAAATTAATTATGTAGCTATGTGTCATGATTTGCACTTCTATGTGTCATGTCTGATTAATCTGCTCTGACCCTGTTAAATGAATTTGCTCAGATGTCATTTTGGCAAAGCTGCTGCTTTCACTACTCATTGGCTTCCTGGCTTTTCATCAAAAAAATTTTCTCCAACTTAGCGTGAGTCAAAGGTGGCCTTCAGTTATTTGCCTCTAATGCCTTGCCACAACAGGAGTATCTTCATGCTTGAAAACCAGTGTTAATTCTCTGTAGGTCTCCCATAAATCAGTCTCTCCCTGTGTACAGGATTACTGTGCTGCTTACATCCTTCTCCTGAGGTCCGTTGTTATGCGCTGAAATGCCCCCCTGCTATGAATTGCCCCCCCCCCCCCACATAATCGCTATC
>JAQMYJ010000023.1:14799072-14813307 GCA_030014305.1 Clarias laeviceps
TGGGCCAACAAAATTGCTTAATGCTGAAAGAAAGCCATTAAATCAGGTGGAAATTCTTTCCATAATTTAATTATGTTTATTCAACGAGTTTTTTTTTTGAGTGTATCAATGCTGCACTCCAGTCAAGCAGGATAAGGGCAGTTAGAAATCCAGCATCAGGACATCGTTAGTGACCTTTTTCTGTACTATGATTAGGATGAAACTCAAACTTGACTGCACCATGATTGTCCCAAAGTTGCGCATGAACCTGTACGGCAAGTGCTTTTTCCAGAATTTTCAAAACGCAATGAAGAATTAATTAATAGCCAACAAACAGCTTGTTCTCCAAAGCACATATAAATATTTTAATAAGTTGACCTGCATTATTTATATATCCACTCCACACTGTGTGTATATGTGTGTGTGTTTGTGTGTGTGTTTGTGTATGTGTGTTTGTGTGTGTGTACCTGACAGACACAGAGAACTCCCCTGGTGTACTCTCACTTTCCCGGATGAGAAACGCTCCACTTTCCAGCGGTCTCAGTCGGCTTTCTGCTGCGAGGCGAGAAATTCTTCCAACAAACCACCTACATTAAACAAAAGACCAGAGAACAGAACGCCAGTGCAGTCAGGGTGTGGTAGCCCACTAGGGCATGGGGCATTCAGCTCCATAGAGTTATTACAGTCGACAAAATGGGAATTGTAACAAAACAAACACTAAAAGAGGTCCACTGGGGCGGGAATCACGCTGCCCCATGCTCTGAAGGGGGCAACAGACAGAGCAGTTAATAACCGGGTTGCTGTAAACAAAGCAGGTTGTTAAGCAGGTTGTTCTGTAAACAAGTGTAAAGTCTAAGAGCAGACATTGTGTCTTTAATATAGATAAGATATCTCTAGAAAGGGGTGGATAGAGTTTGTAAATGAGAAATGCATGTGCACCGTGGTGACTTGTTTACCTACGCAAACTCTAAGAACAATAAAGAATAGAAAAAGAGTCTCGCTTTTCCAGTTTCCATGAATCCTGTCTTTGGTGGAGTTTTTGAGATGCTGAAAATCATGCTGGAATCTGACAACCCTGATCTTTCATCTCTTCAGGAAAACCTCGAATCGCGATGCTCGACTCTATGTGTAACGCAGCCTCGGTGTGATCGATACTTGTCTTTTTGTTTTTTTGTTATAAACAATAACATCCTGCTCCACTTAAATCACTGCTGGCTCCTTTCCTGAAACATCTGACCCATTATAAGATGATGAAAAGGAAGGATGATTGCATGAATGTGGGGCTTCATTTGCACTATTCCACATTATATAGTACTACATGTGTTATAAACACAAATACACAAAACACTCATACATTCATTGATATTCATCTTGAATACTTGATACTTACGGATGAGACCTTACATTGATATAATTTTTGGGTACGAAGCCTTTCCGTCCTGAAAGTTCGGCTGTGTACCAGTTTGGATCTTCATCCATGTTCGTCACCTGGAAAAAGCTTTTATTTAGTACCAGGTCATTTTCTGGACAATTCTACTGCTAAAATGAGAAGTAGTACAAATCGAAATTTTAGCAACAAATAAAAGTTAGATCTTCTACAAAATAATCAAGTGATTATGGCCTCCTTTAGCTTTTATATACTACAGCAAAATAATAAGCTCATACTAAATGTTTTATTGTTAAGTGTAAGTTCAGCCCGTAGTTTAAATATACTGAGTCAGGAATAATTCAAATTCCACCATATCTTGCTCCAATGATCAAATACATAACTTTTGAAATTTTAAGTCTTTATGATGGATGGATGCATTAATTGACTTGTAAACAAAATGTCTTTATATGATGCAACTGAAAGTTTCCTTTTAAGAATTTAAAAAGATTTATCCACAATTAAATATTCTTATGCTAGTATTTTAGCAGGATGATTTATTTATTCAATCAGCTCTTATTACGGTCTTATTATACACTTACGTTATCAGACTTTGTGCATTTATACAAACCTTTGTTAATGTTACATTTACTTCCACTAGTTCCTGTTCTCGTGTACTTTATAGCAGTCATATCCATCCTTCCCCTCATCATCATTTCTTTCAGTTTGTCGTGGTATCGAGAAATCACATAAACTCTTTTATTTGGAAAATGTCTAATAATATGTTACAGCTTTGCCTCTGACTGTTACAAAGCGCTGACACTGGAGACTCCTTCCATAAATATTTGATAAACAAATCATTAACTAAATAAGTTATTACTGTTGAAATGGTAATTAATATAAACATGCACTATTTTAAGAGCTGCTGTTATAGAGAATTAATCAACATCTTCTGACCAATTAGAATCCAGAATTTCAAAAGTAATGCTATTATAAGAACTTATTATAAGGATATGCACACAGACACACACACACACACACACACGCACACACTCACCTTCAGGATGTCACCCTTGTGAAAACTGATCTCATCACATTCTGTTGCTTTGAAGCTGTACAGCGCTTCAGCCTCCATCAGTTGGTGAAAGACAGAGAGGAGGACAATGAATGGTGTGTGTGTGTGAGAGAGAGAGAGAGAGAAATGAGAGAGGACGTGGAGGGGATGGAAATGGAAATAATAAAGCACTGAAATGAACGAGGTTAAAGAGACAGAGACGGCGAGGATGGATGAGCAGCGTCGTCCTGAGCGAGTGATGAAAAATTTAAAAGTGGGAGAAACAGCATGAAGCAGAGAGAGAGAGAGAGAGAGAGAGAGAGAAATGGGATGTGGGCCATTAAAGAGCCTTAATCTTGTTTGTGTGTGTGTGTGTGTGTGTTCAAATTATTACGTACTGTGTTATCAAAAACACAACCTATAAATGTGTGTGTAAACAGAAATAAATTATTAATTGATAAAACAATCCGAAAGATCTACTTATAAACAAATTGTGTGTGTGTGTGTGTGTGTGTGTGTGTGTGGGAGCAGTTATTAAATGCTATGTGTTAGCTCATAGTCACCCATTACAGAGAGCTTAATCAACAAGCACACACACACACACACACACACACACACATAGTTTGGCATAAATATTCATACAACTAATTAATCGTACGTTACATGTAAACCTCACCCTAACAGCCTGTCGGGTATTTCTATGCTTACAGGGACATTTGGTCCCCACTAGCCTATGAAAACAGTTTGAAGCCACAATCGGGGAGAAATCAAATAGAGGACGCAGTCAAAGTGATTCGCTTCACATATTGATGAATTTTATTTCCAGCTGCTGCTTTCATACATAAAAGCCATCATACGGTTCTGTGTGAACAAAAACTAATTAAAAACTGTTCTTTACATACTTTTTTATATTCTTCTATTCATAGTTGCAACACCCCATTTTCCTGCCTTCCATTTTAAAATTGGAATAAAACATTGAGCTCTTTGTGAGAATGTACAAAAGGACCTCACAAACCATGTTTATGATCATGCCAAAATTTTCTTCCCATAAAGTGTTTATGCAAATGAGATTTATGTAAATATTCTTTGGATATTTTTCTATTCATAGACGGAACATCCTGTCACCCTGTCATTCAATTCACCCATTAAACTTAAATAACATGTAGACAAAATTTCTGGTCATAATTCTGGGTCACTGTTTATTTATTTTTAACACCAGCTAAAACCGAGGACCATAATATGTAAAACTATGATATTTAACATCCGTGTTTGATAAAATAGAAAAGGTAGTCTTAAGGACGACACCTTCCTATCAAAACCACCCATCAAATCACTTTGTCATGTTTCGAGGCTTCTGTCAGGATTTGGTCCCCATTAGTACAGCACCAAGTCATGCCAGAGTGTGCATGGAAACATTGTTGCCTTTATATTTCAAAGCAGGGAGTCATTTATGATGTTAAAATAAATGCGAGTAAGTTTGAGGAGCACTAAAATGACCTCACAAGTCATTTTGGCCTTTACCAGCATTTGGTCCCCATAATCCTGCATTAGGTCACATCAAAGTGTGTATGTAAATGAGAAGATTATACTTCCTGCACATGACACCTGAAAGACATTTGGGACATGTGGATGTGACACGCAGTGACATGTAAAGCTACACACACGTGTGTGTACACTGCTTTCACCCGCACTTACACTCAGGCATAGTGGATATTTGATATAAAAGTAAAGCATTGAACCAAATGAAAATGTTACTGGAGAGTACCTGTGAGCAGGTAAGTCAAAAAAACATGAATTATTTTTATGTGCATGAAATTTTCTGTAAGAAGAAATATATTTACTCTGATTTCCTCCCACAGTCCAAAGATATGCAGGTTAGGCTAATTGGCGTTCCCAAATTGCCCATAGTGTGTGTGTGTGTGTGCCCTGCGATGGATTGGCACCCTGTCCAGGGTGTACCCTGCCTCGTGCCCAAAGCCTCCTGGGATAGGCTCCAGGTGCCCGCGACCCTGAATACAGGATAAAGCAGTATAGAAGATGAGTAAGTGAGTAAAATTATCACTAGCTATGTAACAATAATAATAATAATTATTATTATTATATTAACAACAATTAAACAAACAACTCATTGTTTATATAGCACCCTTCATTTTATTACAGTAAATCTAAAGACATTTCACTTAACAGAAAAAGAAAGATGAACAAATTAACGTAAAAGGGGGGGAAATACACTTACAATAACAACCAAGACATATCTGCAGTCTAATGACATATTAGCCATTTTATAGTTAATTTGGCATAACCAGCTTGGTCAGATTATTATTATTATTATTATTAGTTTATACACTGCCTTGCCTAAAACAACAACAAAAAAACCAACAAGAAATATAAATAAATAATGTCACCATTTTAGAGGGGCCTGCATCAAGTGAAGAAAACAAGGAGATGGCTAAAATTACAGAAATTGGGTTAAGAGTTGTCTGTTGCATCCTAAAACCTGGAAGGATAGTGTCGAACCATCAACTTTGTAGTAGAAATGTTGTTGAAATAAAATACTGAATGACCACGATCGCACTCTTCCTGGACTAAACATTTGTGTGCCCATATACATGTATTAGTGGGACTAATATTAAAAAAAGGATTTAATTAGCTAGGTAGCGTAAAGATTGGACTTTAATACAGTGGAAAAAGTTCATGTAGAACCATTCTACAAGCCTCTGGAGGTGTTTATAATCTAGGGTTGCTTCAGTTGGTTCGGTCTAGGCTCAGCAAAGTTATGTATAAATAACATGAAATCAGAAACAACCTGAATGTACTGAATGATCAGGGTAACTCAACAACAGATATTGTCTTCCCTGATGGCATGGGCTTTTCCCATGATTCAGATTGTAAAGGAGTGGTTCTGGGAGCATAAGTAATAGTTTTCATACATTAATTGATCACCATGTTGTGTGCTGTAATCAAAGCTAAAATGTGAGTGTGGGTGAGTTGGTGGTGTAGGCAGTGTGGTTCATAGTTAAACAAATAATTCCAGCTATCAGGATCTCACCATAGTCTCATTACATTAATGGTGTGAGCTAATAAAAAAAATCATGTAGTCAATTTATTTTTGGATATTGAATTGATGTATATTTGTTGTCAAATTTACACGTAAAAAGTGGCAAACATTCGGATGTAAAACATCAACAATAATTTACATTCTGTACATTAGGATGGACAGTACTGATTTGTTTTATCATTAGGAAGTTGAGTTGCTGCATGAATTCTATCAAGAAATAAAGAATAATACTGAATAATCTAATGTAACAAATAACTGCAAGCATACATTCAGATAGTTTCATTAAAGGATAAACTTTAAAACCTTCATTGGAATGTTTGATAAAGTATTCTAGAGTCAGTTTGAATAATGTGAATGTCACATATCTACACAAATCCCTCTGAGCTATGAATTTCCTAGAAATGTTTCAAATACATGATATACAATGTGGAAAAGTCAGAGTCATGTAAAAAGAAATGCAGTAAAGCAAAAAAAGAAAAAAATGTCTTCATAATAACAAAAAATAAAAATGAAATTAAAAAGAGAAAATATTTTGGCATGACTACCTTTGCTTACAAAAACTCAGTAGTAGAAAATATGTTTTGTGTATTGTACAGTTTTAAGGAAATTGGCTGGTAGATTTTTTTAAACATCTTGGAAAATCTGTCACAGTCCTTCTGTCTGTCACACTTGCTTTGGTTTTTAAACATAATCCCTGACAGCCTTCATTATACTTGTATTTTTTTATCTGAGAATTGGTTCAATATTAAATATGTCACATCCCTTTTTTAACTGATGAAGAAGATATGAAATTAACATATTTTAAAATATGCCAGAGTGCCTAACAAGAAAATCTGCTTTAGATAATCAACCAGACTTGTGAAGAGAACATGTTAAGAGAACAAACAGCCCAAGTGCAATAACCCATAATAAAGATCGTCAAGAAATAAAGTAGGGAAAGATTGGTTTGATCATCATTGTTTTGTCATCATCTGATCTCCATATAAGAAATGGTATGTATTATGTGGATTTTAAATATTCTTTGTGGAACATACCACTAATCAGGTACATTTTACAAGTGCATTGGGTTAAAATTTATCACAAAAATGTCCTTTAAAACTGCCCACCATCCAGTGGACTAAATAAATAAATACACATTGTTGCATGCATCCTCACAACTGTTTCTGTTTAGTTTATTGAGGTGTTTATTGGACATGTTTGGGACATGAGAGAGTTTTTTTGTTTAATGTACATTTTCTCCTTAAACCTTCCCTTAAAGGAACTTTGAAACTTTTGTACAGATATTTTGTTTCTTCGAGCCATACTACAATTCATGTATCCGAAGATACCAATGATTTTTCATCCACTATATGGTTTGTCTGGCCTCTAAATCTTCGATAGTGCTTCACAATATGATTCACTATATAATCGAATAAATGTTATTCATTTGTATATGTGTATGTATATAAACAGTAACTAATTTGTTTTTTTTAAGGGTTTAGCTTCATTCACAAGTAATTGTTGTAAATTAATTGATGTTGCTCACCACTGTGTGTGTGTGTGTGTGTGTGTGTGTGTGTGTGTGTGTGGTTTACACATATGTTCTGTAATTATTCAGCAAGTTAGTAATTATGTTTGTAGTAATTTAGCACACAGGCTTTTCCCAAGTCTAGGTTTTATTTCTATATCTGATCTAGTCTGAGTGTTCCTCTTTGCTACAACTCACTTCTTGTTACAAATTATTATGCATTGCACCTTACTGTAGGTTGCCAGACAGTAAAATCAATGACTGATTTTTGTTCTTTTTTTGTTTTCTTGTTTTTGTTTTCGTATAGTAGAGGGAAAATGCTACAGAGAAGCACATACCTATTCATAAATAGCATACAAGTTTCTCTGGCATTTTTGTTCATTTGCACTTTTGCAGTGTACAATTAAACATATTGATTTTCATTTGTTAACTTTGGCTGACCTGTATGTGAAATAAAAAAAATGTTGTGCACAAACCTATCAATTTCAGAGAATTTAACAGTACTTCACAATGTGCACAATGTGCAGTGGGCATTCAAGACAAACCGGCACTTTTGATTGTGCAGAACAGAACACATTTATATGAGAGTAAAAACAACCTTTACTTTTACATCAATTCCCCTGCTATCCTAATAAATTTATCCCAGTGTTTCACTAGTGCTTGGATACCATCAACGTTTTCTCAGCTGCTACACATCTGAAACCCTGGTCTCCCAGGAACTCCTTTCATGACCAAAAGTGGAAATGGCTTAGAGTGAGGTCAGGCATGTATGGGGATGTGAACTCAAAAGTCCTGGCTGAGTTCCTGTAATGTGCAAGTACTATTGGTGAATGGTTGTCTACAGTTCCCACAGGCAGATGGAAATCTTCTGCAAGTTAGAAACAAGTTATCTGACGTTTTTTAAGGATCAGGCATTCCAATGGCTGAAAGTTCATGGGAACGACTTCAGTGGTCTCCCAGCCACCACAGGCAGAATTGCCACACGGATGTATAGCCATCCTTAAAACGTGTGCACCATTCAAATGTTTTACTGCAACTAAGAGTCTCAATACTGTATCGATACCATACTGTCACATGCTTGTCTTCTGTAAATGTCAATTGATTTTGTGCCACAATTCATATTGCAAATGACTGCAAAGTATTGCATTATTTTATTCTATTAATGTAATATCAGCAAAACAGAAAACACTGACATAACTGTCCTTACATAAACTGTCTAATGAATCTTGACCATGACCATAAACTGATTATTATTATTTATTTATTATTATTACAAAATAATTATTATTATTTGTTGAATTAAGTTGCAGTGCTCAGAAACACACTCAAAGTTGTTTGTTTTGCACATTCAAAATAATTTTTTGAAGCCCAAGGACAATGTCAAATCTCTCCTGATGTAAAGGATTTCAATCCTGCCAATCCTGCCAATTAGAGTGTGCGACTAGCTACTGATCAGCATTTAATTTGTGCTACTGACATTTTTCCATTTGCATGCAATTATAAAACCACAAATTTAAATAGGATTTGCTATTTTCTCACATTTGTGTTTCTCTGGAACCGGCTTAAAAGGATTGACACTCTTATAGAATGTCAAATTCTTGCACTTACAAATACCACTGGTACAATAGAGATTTAAAGAATAGTTCTACTAATACATAAATAAATGGTTATCCACTGATATTTTTGTTAGGAAATATTATGGCAGTCTGCAGTAACACTGGCAAAAAACACCATTTGAATCAAGTGGAAACAAACAAACATTTTGAGAAGTTTGCTAGGAATACCAAAAGCCATACTTTAAAATTAATTTTAAAGCATGAATTGCACTTTCAGAAAATTAAGCCAGAAATTCATCAGAATAAGCAAAAAAAAAAAAAAAGGAAAAAATCTTAGAAAATGCTTGGCAAAATATATACAAGAGAATTTAGTAAAGATGGAAAAATCTATTTCAGTTCAGCCTACATTAAAACCTACTTGCTCCCATATTTATCCCCACCTTAAATGATGGTACTAATGACCTGCTAATACTAAATACGAAATGTGACATATCTAAATTTGGGTGGTGTTTTGATGTATAATCAAAATCACTATTTATTTTATGTAATATTATTAGAATTATTTAAACATACTTTATTTAAACACACACTTTACATTTTACATTTCAAATATGCACTTTTACAAGTGCAGTATTTCTTTTAAGTTTGCTAATTCATGACCGTAAATAGTGAATGAACTATAAATTAATTATATAAATTTTAAAAGTATGCTGAAAGGTAATTGGAGCTGTATACTGTTTCAAGGCACTTCATAGTGGTTTTGGGGAGGCTATCAAAATATGACTTACTAACTCAATAAGGATTAATACTGCAATTTGACAATAAAAAATGTAACCTCACCATTTACTTTACCAGGAAAATCTATACACCTGTACATTCACACTGTTGCCTAATCTGCCAATCATGTGTCAGTAGCGCAATACAAGGAGTTGAACCTGGTGTGGTCGTCTGCTGTTCTAGCCCATCCACCTTAAAGTTTGTTGTGCTGTGCTCTATGATATGTTTTTCTACTCACCACAGTAGCAAAGAATGCTTATTGTAGTTACTATATACTGTAAGCCTAAACATATCTGGTTATCCAGATTATGTACACAAGGTTTTTGTTGTTTTTTCACACAATTCTGTAAAAGTTCTATATGTTGTTGTGCATGATGTTTGAAGCGAACATTAACTGAAAATGAATATCTTAAACTATGATTTATTGCATTATGCTTCTGTCACACGATCAGCTTATTGAATAACTGCATAAATGAGCAGGTTTACAGGTGTTCCTACTGAAGTGATAAGTTTATATTTACATCTTATCTTTAGGCCACAGGCCAGGGTCAGAACTGATATGGGGTGGGAGCAGCATTAAGGCATAGGCCTGTTTTAATGTTGTAAGTTTAGTCGAGAGCATGCCTTATGCATTAGTACTGATTCTGATGACACAGAAGCAGCTTGGGGAGTAAAAGCCCTGAGTTTAAGTTTTGCAGGTTTACACATAACCCAACATTTAACAACAAATTATACTGTTATACAGTCTAGCAGGAGCACAACAGATGCTGGACTTGTTGATGTCTTCTGCAGGCAGATGTAAAGTGTTGATGAACTGATAGTGGGTAAGGATGTGCTGTGGCAAATGCTATTCTTCTGGTCTCCAAGTCATCTGTCTTTCATATAGGCTCAGAACATGATGCACAAACTGGTACTGCTCAGCTGTTTGAATCATGCCACCTCTATGAAAACAAAATGAAGAACCTGTTAGATTATTTACTGCACATACGTCAAGCCTGTGTGCATATGCACGTGTGCCCACATACGGTCATTTAGTGACATATTAATGTGTATTTAAATTAAATGCTGTTGTCATACAGCAATCATTCCATTTTGACAAGTCAACACAGGTCCTGAATGACAAGAAACCCTGGTTAAAATTGATTAAAAAACACAGCTCCATATATAATATTATTTTTTTTGGACCAGGATTTCAAATTAACCTACAGTAGATAATATATATTAACAATGTCATGAGGGCGACTGCAAACATTCTCAGTCATCCAGGTGAGGTTATCTGGAAGTTGATTCATGCCAGCCGGACTTTTTCGTTAGGTCAAAATGTTTCACTATACATCCAAGTAGCTTCTTCAGTCTGTGGGAAGTTGGTAGGATTACACATATTTGTATCTTTAAGGATCAAGGATCATCCCCATGCAGGTGAACAATGGAGAAGGTGAGAGTAGAAGAGAGAGTTGTTAAGAAGACTAGTAATAGAGAGATTAGAGAAGTTAGACTTTCCTGGTGTTTTGATCTGACTGGGGATGGCTGAAAAGCAGCATAAAAAATATGAGTCAAAATGTTTTGACTAAGACCTTAAGTCTCTGACCAAGATTTGTACATTATCCTTCTCAGATGTGTGTTTTCTTTCAGGTGAAAGTAGACTGCTGATTTTGGTTCTGAGATGTTGCCTTTTCTGTGCTGGTACATCCAGTTATGTACTGTAGAAGTTATTTTGTTAAGCACACTCTTCACTGTGCTGGACCATATATATTATATTGCTTTTCTTATGTTTTGGTGTCTAGCCTTTGGGGTAGATGAATCTCCGACTTAGCATGTTGGTGAGTTTGAAGTGGGTACACAATATAATTCAGTAAAATATGGCTACCTTTATAAACAGTAAGTGTGTGAACAGTGCTGCTTGCATTGCCTGTTCTGCACATGCATGCAAAGTCATGCATCAAATACAAAACACTGTAGAAACCAAATATAAATCAGGCTCATTTGCTTTGCATCAGGCCATATTACACTATGCCATCAGCAATTGCTTTCATATAGCAACACATTTTACACTAGACTGGTAATTCATTCCAAAGCAAAGCAATACTTTATTTTTTAGTCACACTACACATACAAGAGGCCTTCATACAAGAGGCCACATACGAAAAGACTAGTTTTGTAACCTGCCAACAGATGGCAGCATAAGGCTACATGCACAGCCACAGGGAACATCATCCTTCATAAGACAGTGTGCCAAAACACATTGTCACATGTACATCAGGAGCTGTGCCACTGGTGCTATTCTAAGTACACGCCTTACCACATCTGCTATTTCATCATGGACAGCAACAAAGAGTGAACGTGGACTTCTGTGTGAAACTGGGCAAATCTACCACATAGATTTGTTTGACATTATTCAGCATGTTTAATGTGATGCTGCAATGAGTTATTCAAGATGTTTTGAGTGGCATGTGTGTTTCAAGAGTGGAAGAACATTACTGGAAGAAGACAAGAGATCAGGAAGACTTTCAATGTGCTCAACCTCTGAAAATGTCAAAACTATTCGTCAAATTGTCCATCATGATCATTAGAGAACAATCCACAACCGTGCTGCCATTGTCGGTGTGTTATACGGAGCAGTCAAGGCAATCCTTGGGTGTATGAGTATGACTCTGAGACGAAGCAACAGGCTTCACAGAGGAAGAGCCCATCATCACCATGACCAGTAAAGGCGAGGAATGTCCGCAGCTCAACCAATGCGCGTGCTCATCATCTTTCTCGACATGTGTGGTGTTGTATATCAAGAATTCGTCCCCAGGGGCCAGATCACCAATAGCGAATTCTACTGCCAGGTTTAAATGCGTCTGAGGAAAGACATATTGCGAAAGTGACAGGATCTGTGGCGCACTAATCTTGAAACTTTTTGATACCCCCTCATATGTACAGCCTCCTCCAAAAATATTAAACTGAAAGTATAAAGTTCAGTTTGAGATAAAAAAATTTATGAGACATGATAGATCAAAATTTCTGCTTTCCTTTTCTCATATTTAAACCTAGATGTATTAAACTATTATTAAACATTACCTTCTGAACCAACCTCTTAGACGCTGCTGTAGACAAAGCATTTTCTGAGTGGGAGGATGCTTTGTCTACAGCAGCATCTGGGAGGTTCTCAGAGTATAGTATCAGCAACAAAATACTCCAATATTTGGACTGTGCTACTACCAAGAAGCAACACAAATAGTAGATGAGCTTTCTTAAACATACACTGTAAGACAGTCCAATACTTTTTTAATTGGTACATCAATCATTTCTTATACATAAATAAATTTTGACTCTCACCAAGACTATCCAATTGTTGAGTCTTATTTCATCCATAGGTTATTAATAACTTGGTCTGCTTCAGATTCCATACAATAACCATGGTTCCTATACACTCAGTTCAAAGACATGATGTCTGTTTGACAGCAGGATTTAATGTATGATGTATAATTAACTTGATATTTCACGAAGGCCAAGATCTCAGAAGGGCCAATGAGACACTATGTATAGCTACCTGGACACTCTCAATTCAATGCAGTTTATTTAGATTTTTATATTGCTAAAAATTATATTGTTAAAAATATTGCGTAACCATCATTACAAAGTGGTTCTTCAGATTAGACCATCCCATAGTAGGGCAAATCAGATGCATTGGTGGGGAAGGATTATTATTTTTTTTAACTAATGTGGTCACTGTCACTAGTCTCAGCTTTCAATGCTAAAAGAAATGTACAGTACACTGTAATGTAATGTCCCCTTTTAATTAGAAGTTTTCAATACAAATCTAACTATTTATTTTAACAATTTAAACCATTAAACTATTTATTTTACTATTTTAACTATTACTATTTAATTTACATCAAAATAACATTAAGAACAAGAAAAATAAAATTGTATTATTAAAAAATAATATTATTGATTAAATGTGGGCTGAAAAACCTCACTCACTCACTCATCTTCTATACCGCTTTATCCTGTATTCAAGGTCGCGGGGACCAGGAGCCTATCCCAGGAGGCTTAGGGCACGAGGCAGGGTACACCCTGGACAGGGTGCCGATCCATCGCAGGGCACACACACACTCTCATTCACACACTACGGGCAATTTGAGAAAACCAATTAGCTTAACCTGCATATCTTTGGACTGTTGGAGGAACAGGAGGAAACCCACCAAGCACGGGGAGAACATGCAAACTCCATGCACACAGAGACGGGAATCGAGCCCGGACCCTGGAGGTACAAGGCGAGAGTGCTAACCACTACACCACCGTGCCGCCAGCTGAAAAAAACTGTTGTCCTCAAAAATGTAACAGATGAAGACTCATCTGGATGATGAGGACTTTTTAGTTTTCAAAAGTTCTTTCCGAGATGAGGCTGCGTTGGGCGGCTATATGAGTACGGAGAGCCTGAAGGTTTCCTGAAGCTCAAATCTCTGAAAACTTTGGGGCATTTAAAAAAAAAGATGCTATCTTTAATAACCGATGGAGGTTTTGAGCTGTACACACATGGATTCTTGCCTAAACAACTCTTAAAATTACACTTTGTGACACAATAACAGTAATATTTCAAACATTATGCTGGCTGTTTGGAGAAACCAGAGAATAAAGAATAAACCAGTTCTTGGGTCAAAATAACCCAACCAGGTGTTCATTTGTAAATGACTCAGTACATCTCATTTTACCCAGCATGAGCAACCCAACAATGTGTTTACAGAAACAACACAACATTTTTAGAGTGTTTTTTTTTTAGTTATTCTAATGTTCTATTCTGAAAGTCTATTGTTATTTCTATATTTAAAATTAGTATTTTTTAAATAATAAGAATAAACAGATACAAAAAGAGATAATATACACTACCGTTCAAAAGTTTGGGGTCACTTGCAAATTTCTTTGTTTTTGTTTAGTGATTTATTTTCTACA
>JAQMYJ010000023.1:14911708-14922519 GCA_030014305.1 Clarias laeviceps
AAAGACACTCGATTATTTTGCATAGGTTATTTGTTTAATTCACAAAGTTCGTAAAAACACTTTAAAACGAGAGAAAATCTGTTAAAATCCTCGTTCGCCTTCTCAGCGTTAGGTAGCGAGTGACGTCATGATTTGAATCGGCCGAAAGACCAACAACAACATACCTAATAATTAACAAAATACTCCTTATTTGCCCTGTTTTTTGTAAATGTTATTATTTAATAACTTGTGTGCCTAACTGTGAACATTTATTTGCATTTATACATACAGCTGAGAGTCAAGCGCGCTTCACCGTTTAAAGGATGAAAGGAAGAAGAGAAATAGGAAGAACCAGGGCTACATGTGCGAGTCGGATCCTGTTCATATAAGAGCCGACTCAGATGAACGAAACAACACTGTTCTGTAGGACAATGTTCACCTTCCGTTTTGTTTAGTTTTCTTTTTTCATGTTTTCATTTAAAAATAAGTTTCTGGTAGCTTTATAGCTTTTGTGTCTGTCTCGATTGCAGACTATTGCCTATAGCGTGCGTTTTGCGCCTTGGTTATTCGGGCAAAGTTCATTACAACCCTTCATTCAAAACACACTGCACAATCTAGGGTTTAGGGTCGATGTCCTGTAATCGAGGAGTTCTTTTTAATCGATCTACGTATGTGATCTGTCTTTGCTCGTTACTGTATTACTGCAGAATAGGCAATGATTTGTGAACCCTTGTGAAAGAAAGCAGTCGGATTACAGTAAAACGTTTTTCATTTTACGGAGGAGATAATGGAGCCACCTCAAGCTGCAAAAGTGAAGAAAGTTTTATATGTCACTTATCTGATAGCTGCTTTGGACGTAACATGGCTTTTCCTCCAGTTTTCAATAACACCGGTAGGTCAAGACGGAACTGACAATAATGAAAATAATAATAATAATAATAATTTCCTTATTCCTCCCCTGTTTCTGTGTTATTGTCGGTGTGACTTGAATCGTGGCGTATTATATGAATTACATTGTATATGTGTCAAATCTATTAATTAAAAAAAATTTTAAGTCGCAAACACAACTATCATGCACACAATGTTCTCGCTTTACATAAAAAAGTACGTCGAGAGTGAGTGCGTATACAGGAGGTGACTAAGCAATATAACACGATTTACCCCCTACGGCTCTGATATCTATCTACTGTATATACTGCACTGGTTTGGGTGGGTGCGTTCAGTGGGTCAACGCCGGTACATTACAAACCCCACAACAATGCTTTGTATTTAACAAATATGTATTTTTGTGAGTTATTCATGCACTGTACATACATCGTAAGTGATTCACACATATAAAAAGCGATTACAATATTTTCAAACGCACAACTTCACTCGTCCAGTCCTGAATTTGTTCCTAAACCATTTACTTTTGATAGTTCCGTGTGCATTTCTGCGTCACGTGACGGCTGTGGACCAACCGGAACCATAGATATATATTATGTTGCCAGGCTATTTCCTTAACGCTAGTGGGCGAGCAGCGCCGCCATATTGGATAGTGCTATATTCACTTAAAGCGAAGCCATGGATAATGGATCAGTATCATAATCGAAAGGGTTGCAGTGTCAGGCTACAGACTGCTAACCTTATGACAACCGTTACATCCGCGAGAAAGTCCGCATTATGGTTTGTACATATTGAACAATTGTGCAAAGAACAATAGTAAATACTTGTAACTAGTTTAATTTTAAAACTAAAAAAAGTATTTTTTACCATGCACTAGTACAAAAATTGTGTAAAAAAGATTGCTTTAAGTTGCCGATAATCACTCAGCTTTTCCTGATCGGTTGGCTGTCAACAGGCTGATCACATACATTACAGTGGTGTATCAGCATACAAATTTAATCGTTCCAGAGGTGAGTTATTAAGGTGAAATGGTGCTATGTCTTCACTCAATCTTGCACAAATGGCAAAAAACACAAAAAAATGTAAACTAGCTTGACTTGGCTTTCCAATAACATAAACAAGTTTTAAATGACTTCGCCAATGGCACGCGCAACTTGAGTCAACAGCCACATCAACATGCCAGCACCGGTCTGGGAATATTATAAAGTCTCTTTAAAAAAAAACAAATTTGCAATATGCAAAATAAACGTCAGAGCCAAAAGGTTTTAACACAGCAAACTTTATTCACCACTTAAGAAGTGGAACACACAGTGTATGAACAGTTATCCACAACACTTCTAAGTCAACCCTCACTCAGCCACCTATGGCAGAAGCTCTCAAAAAGCTTGGGCAGAGAGTAAAAAGACTAAAATAATTATCACAAATATAATAATAATAATAATAATTATCACAAAAATAATAATGAAGAGAGAAGAGCCTAGGTTTACCTTACTGACAGTGAGTGACTATTCAGTATCCTTGCACACATTCTGGATGATAAGAGGAATGGACTGTCTTTTAAAAATGCAGAAATTCTGTTATTTATAAAGAAATGCCTTCCATCACTGCTTACTAATAAGTAACCATGATTGGCTTGCCAAGTACAATGATGGTAATCTGTATGTTATGATGCTCAAAATGTCTTGCAAAAGTATTCAAACCCTTTTAACTTTTCCACATTTTGTCACGTTACAATCACAAATGTAAATGGATTACTGGGCCTTGTGAAGTGGAAAAAAATACAAATGTTTTTTAAGTTTTTTTGCAAATACTGTAAATTTCTGAAAAGTGTGGCATGCATTTGTATTTAGCCCGTCCTGAGTCAATACTTTGTAGAACCACCTTTCGCTGCAATTATAGCTGCTAGTCTTTTTGGTATGTCTCTGCCAACTCTGCACATCTAGAGAGTGAATTTATTTGCCCATTTTTCCTTGCAAAATAGCTAAATTTTCAAGTCTTGCCACAGATTCTCAAGAATTCTGCACCTTGACTGGGCCATTCTAACGCATGAATATGCCTTGATCTAAACCATATTGTTGTAGCTCTGGCTGTATGTTTAGATTCGTTGTCCTGCTGGAAGCTGAACCTCTCCCCCAATCTCAAGTCTTTTGCAGACCCTAACAGGTTTTCTCCCACCTTAGCTGTGGATCTCTGCTGCTCCTCCAGAGTGACCATCGGCTTCTTAGCTGCTTCTCTGATTAATGCTTTTCCTGCCCAGCCTGTCAGTTAGGTATACGGCCATATCTTGGTAGGTTTGCAGTTGTGCCATACTTATTCTATTTAAGAATAATGTAAGAATAAAGAGAATGAGACTCACACGCCTGCTTCTAGTCTTTCATCCTCCAAACATCACAAAATGCCACAATTTTATTTTACACATGTATACAAACTTACACTTAGTAACCTCTGGCTTCGGCCAACCCTGTTCAAAGTCTGGGTGTGCTCCTCTAATGCTGCAATCGTCTCTGTCTAACAAAAATATATCATGAAGGAATGTATTATAATGATGGTGGATGAATTACTAAACACACTGTGTAAACACACAAACTTTAACACTGAACAAGCTACACATAGTATCAGAAATAAAAAAGCAAAAACTTCTTAAATTGAAATGAATTATACTGTATATAAAAGGATTAGTGTTAAATGAATCATAATACAGATCATTATACAGACATATTTAGATGTTAAGTCTAAAGCACTGACAATACATTTAGCTTATAACGGACTTAGGATGGAATGCTGAATTATATTTTAAATTTGTTTATTTATCTTTTCAAACCTTTATACATTTCACAAAATTTAGTTTGATGTGAAAACATTATAATGTAGTGGTTTCCACTGGATTGGTGGCTAAATATTAGGAAATTGTACAAAATGTACCTAGTTCAGGACAATATTTTTAATCTACTGTCATTCCTTATTACAAACAATGGGAAAGAGAGGATATACAGTAGAAAAGTTTGTTTACGCCTTGTTTAGTCTACAAGTTACTTCTTTTGTCATCAGACAAATACACTCCCTGTTTGGTAATGAAAGAGTGAATTATAGATGAGAAATCGAAAAACTAGATTGGATAAAGATTAAGTTTTGTCTTAAAATGGGTCCAGTGTTAAAATTCACTTATACCACTTATGCTGTTATTACAGCGGTAGAAACATTAAGTAATCCCGTAAAAATATTCAGTTTAGCTTTTCTAATTAATATCTATTAGTGCAGGTGTTTGTTTACATTCAGCAAGTAGCTTATAAGTAGCTTATTTTAAAGTAGTATTAAATCTGGCACATAACTGTTCATAACATCGGTTTTATATTTTGTTTGTACCTATGGTGCTAGTTAAACTTCATGCAAATATCTAAGTACTGCAAAAGTTTCATTAAATTCTGTGTAGCCAGTATTGCATAATGCTGTAATCTGTAATCTGGCTAGACAGAATGCAGGCAGACAGACAGACAGACAGACAGACAGAAAATTTTCTGAGACTGGTTTCGGGTCCTTCAATAAATAATATGTAAAAATATAATTGAAAGAGCAAGTTCTGACCGATGTTCAAACAAAACCTTTCTCTTATTTATATAAATAGATAGATAGATAGAAAGACTATAGTCATTCAAATCACAACATGCACTGAACGGAACATTCTGTACTGAATGATTTAAATTTGAGAATATGCATAACATTACACCCATAGTGTGGGTGTGAAACTTTAGGAGGAGGCATGATTATTTGTTTTTTGATTGTAATTTACTATTGCATTTTGGAAACTTAACGTACATTTTTTGTCAAACTTTTTTTTTTGCATATGGAAGTATTTGGCAAAAAGGCTGGGATTTGACACACTCTGGTTTGGGTACCTACAGACAACAGTAGGAGTGATTCAACTACTGGGGGGCCCTGTTTTTGGAAGGTAAGTTGTACCAGTGCATTTCCGAGTTAAAAACTGAGAGAATGAATATCAGTGAATTACCAATGTATTTATAATCTGTGTTCTTTTTGTCAGGTTTGCAGATATTTTTGGAGCACGCGCTGCTCTCTCCCTGTCCTGTTTAGCATCAGTCATCTATTATTTGCTGCTAGCAGCAGCAGACAGTGTTTTGTTACTTTTTTTGCACAAACTACCCGCTGTATTCATGCATTCCTTGCCAGGTCAGACCCACTATTATTATAAGTACATACAGCTTATGATATATAAACTAGCAGCTCGCTTTTATCACTCTTGATTTCTCAAACCCACTGATACAATTATGTGTCTTTGTGTGTTTCTGCCCAGGATCACAGATGGTTGTCACAGACCTGTCTGAAAAAAACAAGCGAGCAGATGCCCTGGCAAAGCTTGGTCTCTGTTTTGGCATTGGCATGATCACTGGATCGTCCTTGGGAGGCACCCTGAGCACACGCTTTGGGTATCATTGTTTAAATTGCATGAACAGAACCACACATACAGTATATCAAACTGATACATATTTTAAAGGTGGTTTTATTTACTAATGGTAATTTTGGTAAAAGAATTTTGTTATAATTCGATATTACTTTTTATTAGCATTGGATAACAAGATGATTACACCCTGGCCGAGTTCACTAAAGTGGACCAAAAAAAGACTCTTGGAGTAATTCTGCTGAATTGCTGTTTGGTTTTGTCAAAAGTGGCACTGAGCATTAAGGGCAAACAACTCAACTGTGGTCTCATCTGTCCATAGGACATTGTTGGGGAAAAACCTGGGATACAGGTGGAATTTTTACCATGTTCTGGGCTTATGACTATTCAGTTTGTGGTCAATAACACATCCAACTACTTAACAAAAACAGGACAGCTCAACAGTAAAATGTGTTTGGTCAGGACTCACAGCTTTTGCCTCATTTAGTTTAAGGTCTTGCTGGTCTGCAGTGAGGTTGATATGAGATGAAACCTTTTTTCTCTTAATTGCCTTAGTCAAGAGTCGCAACATCAGGCCATCTAATCCGCACACAACATGGCGCAGGTTTTAAACCAGATCCCCTTCCTGTTTTACCTGGGCTTGGGACTGGCTCTAAATCCAGTGGCGAGAAACCTACCCCTGAGCCTGATATCCTAATCACCTAACATGCACATTAATTTATTTCCTGCTGTTTACTATCCTACGTTACTAGGCCTTGATAATTAATATTAGTATGGATAATTAATATAGTGAAGTTTTACAAAAGTGAACACCTAGTGAACACTGATCACTGCACATGGGAGCTTTCTCTTCTAGTGGTGGATAATCACCGCCAAAAAATAGGTATGGAAAATGGAAAATTTTCTGCCACGGTTTTTAACATACGATATAAAAAAAAAGTATCCACCATTAAAGCCACTTCCAAAGGGTAAATTAGGGTAGATTTGGTACTATTTGACCAATTAGGATTGTAAAATTGTTTGGCAATTAAGACAATAGGGTTTTTTTTCACTCTGAGACTTACCACTAAACATACCACTCAGGGTGTGTCCATTTAAGTAGTTTGTCTTAAGAGATTAGATGATTATATGTCCTTTAGAATTACACACAGTAATGTTTGTGTATGTGTTTTGCAGAGAGAAGTTTGCAGCATATGTGGCTTCTGGAGGAAGTTTTATCAATCTACTGTTGGTGCTGAAATTCATTCCTAAACACACAAAAAGACAGCACACAAAGAAGAATGACAGTAGGATACAAATTATTGAAATTAAATGACTATTTGTTTGGTGGTGAGGGTTATCACTTTACTTGTGACTTTCTTTATAATTCTTTTGCACATAGTAGTTGTTTTCAGAAATTAACAAAATGCATGGTCTTATTTATGTAAAAACAACCATGCATTTACAAAAAATATTAAATAATTAAAACACTGTTTTGATCCAGTACATAATTTATATCGAATTTCGGTTCCTGGAAAGTAAGTTTTTGCAACTGGTGATGTCCTACAAAAAAAAGGTGAATTATGTTTAGGAAACCATTTGTACACACGAGATATATGCTGTCTGGCCAAAAAAGTAAGTTGCTAGAAGTCACACATTATTTGGCTGCACCAAGCAAAGAAAACAACTGCAAAGATTTTAAATTGCTGGTGCTGGGCATTTTGACTCCAGATTGTGGTCTAATGACTTCAGATTGATCCTTTTCCAGAACAATGAATGCATCAGGGTAAGAAGGGATGCATAGGCCCACTGTACAAAGTCAGCTGATGAGCTGAATGTACTGAACGACCAAGTTTTCAACATCAATTGAGTTTTTTCTTTCCTGATGCCACTGCCATATCCCAGGACTCAAATTGTGATTGGGAGTATGAGAAATCATTTTTACACATGAATTGGCCACCAAATTATGTGCTGAGTGTGTGACTTTTTTTTTTTTTGGCCAGGGTGTATGTTTACATATGAATTAGATATGTAAATGTATGTATTAGTTTTTGTTTCTAACCCAATACAGCTGGCTCTGTGTTTAATTTGGGGGAGATTGTCAGGCTGATGAAGTTTCCAGGTGTTGCAAAGACATTTACTGTGAAAATAATCTCAGGAATGCCATCTGGTAAGTGACGTTTTGAATGGATTACATTTTTTAATTGTGTATTTTATTAAATTATAACAATTATTAAAAAAAAACAAAAAAAAACAGGATGGTGGCATAGTGGTTAGCACTGAGGCCTTGAATGCCTCAGTTGAGCATTCACCTTTGGATGTTCACTTTTGCATGTTCTCCCTTTGCTTTGTGGGTTTCCTCAAGGGAATAAAGTTTCCTCCCACAGTCAAAAGATGTGCAGATTAGGTTAATTGGCCTTCTCAAATTGCCATAGTGAGTATGTATGTGTGTGTGCCATGTGATGGATGGGCACCCTGTATAAGGTGTACCTGGCCTGTACCCTAAGTCTTCTAGTATAGGCTCTAGGCCCCCCTCCGACCCTGTACACAGGATAAAGCGGTATAGAGTGAATTAACTAATCTATTAATAAATGATAATAAGTGGTATCATAGTGGTTAACGCTGTAACCTCAAACCTCCAGAGTTGAGTCTTCACCTTCAGGTCCTGTGCTTGGTGGGTTTCCTCTGGGTACTCCTCCCACAGTCCAAAGACATGCAGATAGTCTAACTGGCATTTACAGTTGCCATATGTGATTGTGTACATGCTTGTGCCCTGTGATTGACTGCCACCACGTCCAGGGCATATTCCGCCTTGTCCCCTGGGATAAGCTCAAGGCCTCCCATGACTCTACAGCATAGGTCGAATTATCTGGGAATTTGCACGTCAGCTTCTGCTTCAAACTCGTAAAAAGCCATTAGCCAACTACAGGGGACATGAGGATCAACTCTGGAATCACTTTTTAATTCTTGTGTCTCACAGCTTTGCAGGTTACATAACAATTGTTCAAAGTAGATACAACTAAGTGGTCGATAACCTTAAACGAAAAAAAATAAAAAACACAAAAAAGATACATCACTATTTCTGTTAAATAATAGGTAAATCATTACTTCTAATAAATAATAGTTTAATCACTACTTCCAATAAATATTAGTTAAATAAAATGTAAACATAATAATTATTCAAAAATATTTAACTAAGCTATTCCATAAACCATTTAGCAAACATATAATACACATCATAACACATTCTTTGTGAATACATGGAAACACCTAAATAACAATCATAACATAATATAAGTTACTCTTTCTCTGTCACAGATGGTCCTTGTATGTTAAGTCTGTACCTTTGCTCCATTAGTGACTGCGAGGTGAGGTCTGTATTCTCTGTCACAGATGGTCCTTGTATGTTAAGTCTGTATCTTTGCTCCATTAGTGACTATGAGGTGATGCATACTGATCGTGTCACAGTTGTTCCTTGTCGAATGACTTTAGCTCCATCATTTCACTTATTTTAGCTTTACACCTCCCACTTGAACTACTGGATCTTAAACCCAAGTAGTTCACACTTTCTTGAACCAAGACAACTAGCTGTCTAACATCTCTGTGAAGGATGGTCGCAGGAATCTTGTTTTTCAATTTCTTGATGACTTTCTCTGTCTTGTCTGTGACGCTCACTTGGTTGGGATTTATACTTGGAACAGGGTAGTGTATGAAGACTCTCACATATGCATCTCTGACAACAACTTTGTGGTCTGAATTGACTTTGATCACTCTGGCTAGTTTGTACTGGCTTCTTAGTGCACTTTGATCAGACAACCAGACTATGTCCCTCACAGCAACATTATGTTCTTTTGTGTGCCACAAGTTTGGACCTGCTAACTGACTCCATTTCTTTCAGAATTTGGTAACTTCTTCCTGGATAATCTTTAATCTTTTGTAGGGATAGCCTAGATGAAATCAAGATCTCCTTTGGTCCTGACCTTCCGAGTAAGAGAGAGTTGGGAGTGACGTATTCTATGCAGTCCTCTCTACTCTGTGTTCCTGCATCTATGGGTCTTTCATTTGCTAGATTGGCTGCCATGTAAAGAAACGCTTGGAACTCACCCCACGTGAAAAAACCACTGCCTCCCAAGTTATGAAGGGCTCGCTTTACAATACAAACAGTGGCCTCTGCTGCCCCATTCTTGTGAGGAGAACTTGCGGGATGGATTTTCCAGGACCATTCATACCATGCTTGGTAGCCTCTTCCTCCAGCTCAGATCTCTGCAGCTTATCCAAGAACTTGTAGAGTTCTTCAAGAGCAGGTTTAGCCCCAATGAAATTCATGCCTGGGCCGGACCACAGTTTTCTTGGATGTCCCCTCACGGCTGTAAATCTCTGGTAGGCTAGTAGGAAGCCCTGAGTAGATTGATCACTTACGACATCAGCGTGTAAAGCTCTGGACGCCATGCAGCAGAAAACAATTCCCCAGACTTTAAGCCGTACTCTTTTCCTGACTTCATAGGGACCAAACAAGTCTAGTTGTGAATTCAAAGGGCTGGTTTTGCTCTTTCAGGAGGAAGGTCACCCATAACTTTCTGACACCTCTTTGCCCTTGCTTTTCTGCAAATCATGCAGGTCTACTACTTTCTTGGCAAGTCTCCGACTTTTAGTCACCCATGCCTTGTGTCTCATCTTGAGGAGCGTACCTGCTACCTCCTCATGATTTGTATTGTGGGCTTCTCGGGCCAATATTATAGACACCCATGCCCTGTCAGGTAATATTTAAGATTTGGATTCTGACAAATAATATCAAAGATTTGGATTCTGCCACCACATACTAGGAGTCCTGAGTTTTCTCTGAATACAGTAAGTCTGTTTAATGTAGTGTCAGGAAATGTCACATCTTTCCGTGCTGCTAGAAAGAGTCCTTTTAGCGCGTTCTCTTGCTCTTCTGTGGTGAGCACAGCTTTTCTGGTTTCTCTTTCTGATGCATCTTTCCTTTTTCCATCCTTTGAGTTCTGATTTCTAACTCCTAACCATTTTCTTATGGCACGCCACACCCAACAAATGACTCTAATTAGTTTGGTTAAGTTACTAAACCTTTCCACGTCCACTTGTTTTTTGATAACTAAGTAACTAGGTGTTCTTCTTGGTAGATTTTCCTTAAATATTGATTTCTATAGATTTTCATGGCTGCTTGGGTCAAAAGCGTCATTAGTGGAAGCCATCCTGTTTTCAGAACTTGGTTCTTTGAGATCTCCCTCTTCTGTTTCCCTCAGTTTCTTCATTGTTTGAGCTCTTGTCAGAACAGCTGATAATGACTTCCTTTGGAGTTTATAATAATAATAATAATAATAATACATTTTATTTATAATGCACTTTATATATGAAACAAATCTCAAAGTGCTACAAATTAATTCAATCCGAAAGCTCTGATAAAAAGATAAGTTTTAAGACCAGATTTAAAAGCATCAACAGTCTAGCGTCCTCAGATTGCCCAGGGGAAGCATATACAATATAAACAAAATGGGACCGAGCACAGAGCCCTGAGGAACACCACAGGTGACATTGT
>JAQMYJ010000023.1:14949476-14961948 GCA_030014305.1 Clarias laeviceps
TATGCGCTCACGCGAGTGTGACTAGCGATGTTCCTTGCTAATTTTTAAACGGTTTTAAAAATGGTCTCTCCGTTAATATGTGTGTGTATGTGTGCACGCACATTACACACACACACACACACAGCGCATGTGTGTGTATTCACCCAGCAGAGGAGACGATTACCTACAATTCCGCACCGCAAGAAAGAGAAAAAATGTTGACTCAGTTGTGATGACGTGACGCTCGGTGTCAAAACAAGAAGTGCATGTGTGATACATGATACTCGGTGCTCGTAAACAAAGACAACACTCGTTTTTCAAGTTAAAATTTATTAAAAATCTTTGCTCGTCTTGCGCAACACTCGTAAACCGCGGTACTCATAATCCGAGGTTCCACTGTAGTTATATTTTGGATTTAGGAGAAATTTTGTCAGCAGTTCACTAAAAATGAAACGGTTCATATCACCAATACACAAATGCCGGGTTTCCTACAGGATCACTGGTTTTCACCCTACCTTTCAGAACATGCCAACAAGTACATAAATTGCCCTAACATTTGAAAAGGTATCTGAAAGTGTGTGCATTGTGCACTGCCATGGATTGGCATCTTGTCCAAGGTGTATTCCTGCATATTCCCAGCATTCCTAGGTTAGGCTTCAGATTTACCCTGCTTTATTATTGGTTTCTCTCAAAAGCAAACCAATAGGTCTTACATATTCATGAAAAGTCATGGATTATTAAGTGAAACAGAGGCTCTGTTGAAAAATGTTAGGCTCATCGGTCACTTTACCCCAAATAAAAGGTCTTCCTGAGTGTTATAATTTATTTTTTTTTACTATGGGCACAGAGCCAAGACATTCATAAACTCAGTTCTGTGTTAAAAACAATCTGCCAGGTTTGTTTATTCTATATTTTCTCTGCTAGAGTTTGAAATTGTTTTTTTTTTGTATATGCATTTTGACATAAGTTTAAAAGTCGCACAAAAATCTAACATATTTGCATCAGCCACATTATGAAAGCCCATTTTGTACTCTACATACTGTAAGTAAGGGGAAATGTATTAGCTACTACAGTAGCTAATACATTGGTAAAGAGTGTAATTTACACATTGGTAAAGAGTGTAATTTACACAAATTTAAGAAGAGAACTGAATGACCCCTAAGGGTTAAAGGGAAAAGGAGTTTATTAAAAGTAAGTTATTATACTGCAATAACTAAAATTCCATGTTTTCAGTAGTTTCTAAAATACTGAAAGCAGCCCTTCTGGCAATAATAAAAGTTCAGTTGAAACATGCAAAGCTACCAAGACATACCCCTGTCAAATATTACACTTAGATGTAACACTTACAATACATTTCCCTCATCCAGCTGTTTGATGAAAACATTAAGAGAAGTCCTTAACCTGTATCTGTTCCTGTGGTTTGTATTAAATGACAGGTTACTGTATGCGTATTTCTAAAACGGAAGCTCAGTATTAATGTATATATTACTGCAGCAGTGGGCATATAGCTTCATGGTGTCTATTTAAATATTTACAATAAGGAGTTTGACCCTATTTGGTCTTATTTTCTGAATTATGGCTGTGAATAATTCTGGTGTGTTTTTTATCCTGTACTTGTCTATGAAGGTTAATATTTGTGCTTTGGGTGTTCCAGGTGTGTTAACAGAGAATCTTGCCATGTTTGGGAACAGCTGGATGGAGGAGGATCCACAGCTCACATGTCAGATAGTGCCATCTCCCTACCCATTTCCCTGTTCTGTACAAGAAGCCTATAATTTGCTGGTACTGTATATACACAAATGTGAATAAGCAATGTTCATGGAAAATGCCACTGGACTAATGTAGGATCTTTTAATGCAGAAAGTGGAGAAGGTGTGTACATCTTTACTGAAAGTTCCATTTAAATCTTGCCACGAATTTGTCAGTCCGTATTCATACATCGCCAGCTGCTCTAATGACCTTTGCCTGTAAGTACACTGTATCAAATCACTTATGCTGACTTATGTACTCATATCCAGTTATCTATTCATACCCAGTATAAGGGTTTTAAATTTTATCAGTTATCTATTCATACCCAGTATAAGGGTTTTAAATTTTATCAGTTATCTATTCATACCCAGTATAAGGGTTTTATTTTATTGCATATGTAATTATCCTGTGATAAAATGTTGTAGTCATGCATAGATTTGATATAAGTATATATTTATGTTTGTGGACTTGATCTGCTGATGTACTATATCCTGTATTCCTGGATATCATGCAGACACAGAGAATTTAAAGCACAACTGAAATACACTAAATTAAGGAAATTTAATGAAAGGTTCTTTTGAAAATGCTTGTTATTGAATGCAACCCTGCTGCACCATCAGGTGCACAACTCTACTCTTGTGCTCTGTCCATAGTGAATGCCCTTGGATGCATGTGCTGACAAGCAGTTAGTGAAGAGAATTGCAAAACCACAGAAAATATTAATTGAACACTTAATTTTGATCAGTGTTAAAATTTTTTAATGACGTTCAGAATTCCCCATTTTTCCTTTCTTATTCTTAATAGAAAAAGAGTTAAAAAAGGAGAAAACTGTGTAAAAGAGAAAAGATTGCATGGAAACGCAAGAGAGAAAAGACGTTTGTGTTTGATTGTATTTATTTTGTGGTTTAAGCCATGCCACTTCAGAATGGGAGTTCCTCCTGACCCCCTGCATAAGCAGCTCTGAATAGTCTCGCAATGGGCTCCCCATTCAGTAGGCGGGAATCTTGATGGCTCCCTTAACAGCTCCCACACCGCCACACAAATTACAGTCAACTCAGTTTGAAGATACATTTAAATGTTTTAAAACCAAGTCAAGGCATACTAATGCCATTTTAGTGAAATCTTATGACACCTCAACTCATCCCTCTAGGGAGAGACAACAAGAGAAGGCTAGCTTCTAGAAAGGGGTCACTTCAAATAAAATATGGGGCAACTTTCCATATTAAAATATTGGTTAGGTCACTGTGGTCTGATTCTACACTTCAAGACCACAAATATCCATCACCCTTTTTAAGACTTAGCAGCAGTTACTACTGTTCAGATTTGGTTAACTACAAATGTGTTTGAGCTGAAGCAGTTCTGTAAAGAGGATTGTCAAAAATTCCTCTTGAATGTTGTCCAGGTTTGATCCAGAGATATGAAAGCTGGTTTGATTAGCACAATGTGCTTGTCACTGGCCATTGTAATTGTATTTCTTTGTAATGTAAAAATTCTCCTTGTTTGTGTGTGTGTATTATTTTTCATAATGGTACTGATTCCAATTGGTAGGTCCGGTTCCAGTGGTGATATAGTTTGCCAGGTGTTCACCGAGTATACAAGAGCATGTGCTCATGCTGGACACCCATTACACAACTGGAGATCACATTTTCCTCTATGTGGTATGTAACACATTAGCAATATTTGCTTGTTATTGGTGAGTTGTAAGTTCAATTGTAAGATATTTGTTGTGTACAATGTTGGATCTGGACATGTTTGCATTTGAAAAAGAATCAGTTAGACAATAAAAATAGTATCGTATTTAACTTATATAAGATAAGATAAATAACACTTATAGTGCACATATGTGTTTTTAAGATGTGTGATTTAAAATTTCAATAAAGTGAAATTTATGTAATGTAAAATTTTTGAATTTGATTTTGGTTTGTACAGGGATTGAATGCCCTGCAGACCTTCTTTACAGGGAGTGCATCACATGTTGTCCTGTGCACTGCAATATTGAACACATCTGCATTGACAGCAAACTACAGTGTTTGGATGGCTGCTACTGTCCAGATGGTGAATAAAAATTTTACTTTCATTTTGGTTTTACTTATAAAGCAAGTATTTACAGTGCCCCCTGACAGTATTAGAATGCCAATGCCAATTTTAATGTTTTGCTGAACACATTTACAGTAGGATTGAGACCAAAAAAGTAATTAAAAATAATATATCAGAATTTCAACTTTCATTTCAAATTTTTTTTTTATTTGTGTGAACATATTATACCATCTCACATGGGGTGGCAGACAACATAATTATTAGGTAAATATAATTTTAAAAAATACATTTAGTTAAATTACACATTACATTTGCTTGCAGTAACTTCATCAAGCCAATGACTCACTGACATCACTAGAGTATTGCACACTTTTTTCCACTCTTCATTTAGTTGTTGTTGTTGTTCTTTCAGGTGTTCTACCTTTAGCCACCTATTCAGGAAGTGCAATGCAGGCTCAATTAGGTTAAAGTCTAGTGGTTGACTTAGGACTAACTAAAACCTTCTATTTTTGTCCCTCTTACTGTAATGTCTTTTTTTGTGATGACCATGTTTTTGGGCAGACAGAATGTTGCTATAGACTTCTGAAAATGGCTTGCCATCAATATGACTAGCGTTTCTTTTTAAACCACTCACCTTTAGTGTGTGTGTGTGTGTGTCCTCTCTGCTTCAACACACACACACACACACACACACTAAAGGCGAGAGAGAGAGAGAGCTAGAGAGAGTGAACCGGCACGGTGTCAAATTACGCGCGCGCACACACATAATGCCTGGATATTTCTGCTCTTCACAGAAACACTGCTCTGTCGCGATTCGTTTCAAAGTTAAAGTGCAGGTTCAGTTGTTTGTTTGTTTTACGTTACAGCAGTGATTCCGTTAGTATGCGCTCACACGAGTCATTAGCAATGTTCCTTGCTAATTTTTATGACCAAACAGTCTTTCCGTTAATGTCTGTGTATGTGTGTGTGTTTGTGTGAAATTCAAATAAGAAAGGAGAAAGGTTTACTGAGTAAGAAAGTCTCATTAGAAGGTTAAAAATTCATTTTCTCCCTCACTCTCTCTTATGTGTGTGCGCGCATAATTTGACACCGTGCCGGTTCACTCTCTCTCGGGATGGAAGGGGCTTCACACACACAAAGCGCCTGCGTGCATAAACGGAAACACTTATCTGTCGGGATTTATTTTTTCTTTTTTTAAAAGGTAAAGTGCATTATTTGTTAATTATTTTTATGTAATTTTTTTTTTCGTCTGTGGAATAATTTGAGTTTCCATTATTTCTTATGGGAAAAAAATTTATTTGTTTTACGAGTGTTTTGGACTACGAGCCCGCTTCTGGAACGAATTATGCTCGTAATCCATGGTTCCACTGTATTTGTTTATGGAAGTTAGTGAGTACTACACAATTGTTATTTAAGCTGATAAATAAAACCTGGAATTAAAGGAGGGTGAAGATTATTTACCTTATAAGTTATGTCTGTACTCTGTTGCCTAATGAAGTATATGATGAATGAATAAACTGTGTCTGTGTGTCTGTGTGTGTCTGTGTGTGTGTGTGTGTATGTGCGTGTTGACAGATCTAATTTATGAGGATGGCATCTGTGTGAAGCCATCTGAATGTCCTTGTGAACACCGGGGTATGCTGTATCCCTCAGGACACTCAATACAGGAGGAGTGCAACAACTGGTTAGACAAAACCATATCTTCTATACAATGTGTTAATTTTTTTATATTTAGACATAAGATTAAAGTAGATAAATTGTATATAAATAGCATTGATTTGATACCTATAATGTCTCTGTCACTTTTAGCACATGTGTTGGGGGTGTGTGGAACTGCACAGAGCACAGCTGCCCAGGTTAATTCTCTTTCAGTCTTTATCCATTTTTTATATTATATTTAATGCTTTTATCTACTCTTTCTTCCACAAATGGATACTGTTGCTCTTTGTTCATGATTGTTCATGATTGTCATTGCACTTTGGTGGTGTTGGATTTTCGGGATGATACTTAATCACTCAGTCTCACTCATTTCTATTGTGCTTATACTGCACAGGGTCATTGGAAGCTTGGAGCCTATTCCAGGTGACTCAGGCATAAGACAGGGTGCCATTCCATGGCAAGACACAAGCACATACATGCTTACACATTCATTTACACTATGGGGGATTTGTAATTGTCAATTAGCCTACTCTGCATGTTTTTGGATTGTAGGAGAAAACCAGTGTACCCTGAAGAAGCCCACCGAGCACAGGGAGAACATGCAAACTCCATGTACACAGATCAAACCCTCAACCCTGGAGGTGCAAGGCTACAGTGCTCACCACTATGCCACTGTGCCACCAATTTGATATTCAATTAAATTCAATTTTTATTTATATAGCACTTTTAACAGTTAGCCCAAATACCTAAGAAACAGATAGTTTTGTAGGCCAGCATCTGTGTTTTGAATTTAATGCAGGCAGCTATAGGCAGCTAGTGGAGGGAGCAGAGAAGTGGGATGGTTATGGGAGAATTTAGAGAGGGTTCAAAACAGCTGCCTTCTGGATCAGCTGCAGATGATGAATGATGCATAGAGGCAGACCTGCCAGGTAAAAAGTGCAGTAGTCCAGCCTTGAAATAACATGGAAAAAGGACTTTCTTGATTGTCCAGCTTGTCCAGAGGTACCCCGAAGTTGTGGGTAGTGACTGAAGGAGTGATCTGATTGTTGTCCAGGGAGCTCATAAGATCCTGACAGAGGGATGAACATAAGTCAGTTTTACTGGGACTAAGTTTCAGTTGATGAGCTTCCATTCAGGGTGAGTTGTCTGCCAGACATGCTACTGTGCCAGACATGCAACATGCATTAGAGTGTCTAAGGAAGGAAAGAAGAGAATGAGTTGAGTGTCAGCCGCATAACAATGGTATGAAAAGCTGTGCAAGGTTATGACCTCACCACGAGCTATAGTATAGCGGACAAATTACTGAGCCTTGTGGACCACCAGTGTGAGAGTCTGCTTGGAGCAGAAGTGGATCCCTTCCATGTCACCTCATACGAATGATCTTTTAGGTGGGAAGCAAATGATTGCCACATATTCAAAGACTTGAAAGGATAGACAAGAGAATCTTGTGGGTGTTACCATGTCAAATGCTGCTGAGAGGTCCAGGAGGTTTAGGACAGATGACAGGTTTACGCTCTTGGGGAAATCAGTGGTTTTGGAAGTGCAGGTCCATGGGATGTAGTTGGGTGCAAGTCCACAGAGTTGTGGCATAGCAAGCAAAGCAGGTGAGGCGAGTAGCGTGGAGAAATAGGACTCCAGGCATGGACAAGAGCGTGTGGCAGGCAGCTTCCTTCTAGTCGTAGTCAAGTCAGTATTCATAGAGTCTGAAAGCATAGAGAACGCATATTAGCCTATGTTTGGAAAGAATATACTTACCAGTCCAGGCTCCTGTGGCCTTTTTATAGGCTGCCAGTGACAGGAAAACGGTGAGTGAGAATTGCGCTTCAGCTCAGAAGAATCAGTGAGGCCTAGTTAGGTTGGAAAATTGTGCTCGTGGAGGAGAGAGAAGGTCCTGAAGTTTTGCTGTAGGTGTTGAGGTGAGAGCGAAGGTCTGGCAAACTGTCCCATCATAAAAGATGGCATAGTCAGCTGTCAAGAGAGGATGGAGTGAGTATGTGTAAATTCTAATTCTTAAATCTGACTGAGTGACTGCAGTCATAAGCCATCAAAGCAAAAATGCAGTCTAAAGTCTGAATTGTCCTCAGCAGTCACATTTTTAAGCAGACCATATGGGGCCAAACTTAGTGAATTGTCTCCATATGATAAGAACTCCAACCAAAAATGGAACACTAGAATGTATTGAACAGGTCTTATGCAGTATTCATTATACAGTGGATTGCGAGTGTTCTGCAAGACGAGCAAAAATTTGTACTAAATTTTTACTTAAAAAACGAGCAAGTCTTGGTTTACAAATACAGAGTGTATCATGTATCATGCATGCGCTTCTTGTTTTGACGCCGAGCGTCACGTGATCACAACTGAGCCAATGGTTTTTCTTTCTCTTGCGCTGCAGAATTGTGGGTAATCATCCCCCCTGCTCTGTCTTAGTGCGCGTCTCTCACTGGTATAATCAACATTCGTGCACTCATCAACTGTTTATTATAACACTGTGACCACGTATGTGCATATAAAACATATTTTATTGTGTGTTTGTATGCCTTTGTGTACAGCGCGCATGTACTGTTTATTATAACACACGTGTGTGTGTGTAAAGCAAAAGCAAGTTAAAGATTCATTTTCTCTCTCTATCTCTCTCTCAATCTCTGTCAGCCTGCACTTTGTGTGTGCGCGCATCATTGGACACCGTGCCCCTTCACACACACCCCTCCTCCACTCGCCTTCACACATACACACACACCCCTTCTCCTCTCGCTTTCACACACACACACACACACACACACTCTTCTCTACACAGAAACATTGCTTTGTCCCGATTCTTTTCAATGGTAAAGTGCAGATTAATTTGTTTTATTTTTGCTTTACAGCAGTGATTTCTTGTTTATTTTCCCGATAAAACAGTGTTTCCGTTGTGTGTCCGTGTGTGTGTGAAACACAAATAAGAGAGGAGGAAGGATTACTGCGTAAGACGAGAAGAGGGAGAGGGAGGGTCTCATTCCTCCTCTCCTTTTACTTCAGCTTGATACACACACACAAATACACACACACACATCCCCTGCGCGCACAAACGGAAACACTTATCTGTCTGGATTTATTTTAACTGTTTTTAAGGTAAAGTACAGGTTAATTTGTTTTATTTGTACTTTATATTTTGTATTAATTTATACAAATTTATGTATTTATTTTTTTGGGCTGTGGACTGAATAATTTGTGTTTCCAGTATTTCTTATGGGAAAGTTTGATTTGGTTTACGAGTGTTTTGACATACGAGCTCGCTTCCGAAATGAATTATGTTCGTAATGCAAGACTGTTTTGCAAGACCATTAAGGGCTTTATAGGTCAATAGTAATCAAACTTAAAATCAAAAAGTAAATTTTAAAATCAATGTGAATTTTCACTTGGAGATAAGATAGGGGTGAAATATAGGGTAATGTCAATTATCTTGATGCCCAATTAAGTTATTCTCAATTTGATAGGATGCATTTCTAGGTAAACTGCCATAAATAATGTTTCTTTAGATTTGTCATATTTCCATGACCCCATTTAGAGCCACTGTCATGTTTTTTCTTACATACAGTAGTCACGTTTTTCCCATGCTGTCATGTTTTTCCTCAGGACTGCCCCACCTGCACCCCAGGCGTTCATTTACTGCTCATTCTACTAGTATTTAAGAGAGATCAGCGTGCACTTTGGTGCCAAATTATTGCGTGCTCCTTAGCCCAGTTTTCTTGTGCCCCATGCCACATGCCCCATGAAAGTGATTTCACGTTGTTGACTCTTTGCCTTTCCTTTTGCCTCACAGATCAGACCAGTTTTGCTTCACTGACTAAACTGCCGGCTTTGATCTCTTACTTTCACCTTTGTTATGACTCTACCAGGTGATCAGGATAAATCGACACATTGATTACATTCGCGGTTTGACTTCTCGCTTCCGTTTTTCGAACACAACTCTGCCTAACTCCAGGATTTAACAAACCATGAACGGCATGCACAGCTTGAATTCACGCTCTTGCTTCTCGACCACAATTCTGTTCAACCGTTGGAATTCGATACAACATGGACTGCATACTTTGAACTCACGCTTCCACCTATAAACCACACTTTTTGACAACAACTCATAATTAAAACCCATACCAAGCCTCTGTCCTACAATGCTAAAACTAAAGGTGCATTCAGAACTGGAGAGCTTCTAACAACCCTCAAGCACATAGATTCAGTTTCTCTTATTCCTCTGCACTTGGCTCCATCCACCCCCAGTGGATCATTTTGCTGTTGTCATCATGAGTAATATCATAAATAGAAAATAGTGAACCCATTCTAGAAGCAAGGTAAGACTCCTACTGTATACAAGATATCCTTTCTTTTTCCACATTCTAGCCACATCTTGGCTCGAGGAATTTAGTGGCTTATATCTGCTTTTGTGACTTCCAATATGCCCTGTGGATGTTTGTAATGTCACTGACTGCTCTTTTAGGGTTTTTACACACATTTCCTCACAATATTTCTATCAATATCTGTTGCTTTTCCTGGTTGTCCTAATTGTTGTGTGGTTATTAGTAAACCAATAGGGATTTTTTTTGTTTGTTTCATGACATTCAGAATTTCTTTTACTTGTCCAATGTTTCTGATTTTCCTCTTTTCTCAACTTTTAAATGGCTTGCTTTTCAACCAAAGACAGCTTTGTGCATCCTTCTTAACAACAAATACAGCCTTTGCAGGGAAAACCCATGACTTAAATTAACAGTAGACTGCCATGTTCTACATAAATGCACCTCTATGTAAATCAGAAAATCAACATTGAAATTCTTGTTTCCTATTTCAGAAATTATTTTTATTTGTTCTTTTTGTCAGATCTTACGTGTAGTCTGCCTAAAATACATAAAAAAACTGATATTATTTTCTAATAGTTTCAGAAAGGACTAGGCATTAGCATTGGACACAGGTATTTAAGTACCTGGTCATGTGTTTAAGGTGAAGGTAGTCATCAGTATTAGTTTCTGGGTATTTGTTATGCTCCATGTTTACATGGAATCAACTAGAATCTATGAAAAAGATGAGCCTTGTCTTGCAATTCTTTCATGCAATACGAAGCACTGCTTGAAAGCAAAAGTTAGATTTATGTAGCTGAAAAAAAAGTTGTGGGACCAAGCAGCCAAAATCTTGTGTGGCAAAAAATTATACATTTTTAATAGTGTTCACATTAAAATCCTGATTTGTATATGAAACAGATCAAGTACCTTGATCAAGTATCTCTTCCATAACAAGGTTGTTTTAATTATAAAGTTAATATAACAAATCACTGAATTTTCACCTATATGAAACTGGGCAGTCATCTAGTAAACTTAACCTAACAAAACCTTAAACCTAACAAAGTTGGAGCAAAGTAAAGTATGTGTATTATTTCTTTTTTATTATACAATTTTCTCTGTATTATATCTGTCATTATTTTTAACACACTGCAGGACAGTTATTCGAATACTTGATTATCATATTCAAGAATTTTCTAATACAAAAGTGGAAAGTAATGTCAAGCATAAGCATGTTGTTTGTGTTATATGTTGCAGGGGAGTGTTCGGTTACAGGAGACATGTATTTCCAATCTTTTGATGGTCGTGTGTACACCTTCCCAGCTACATGTCAGTATGTTTTAGCCAAAAGCCGAAGCCCAGGCCGGTTCATTGTGACAATACATAATACGCCATGTGGACCTGTAAGTGCCTCAACACTTTCAAATTTCCTGCATTATTAAAATACTGTTGATTGAGCTGAAAAATATGTTTGTAAATATAATGGCTATATCAATATTCATATTCGTATTCTTACTATTCAGTGTTCCGTTCAGTGAACATTGTGATGTGAGTGAATACAGCCTAGCCTCATCTAGATGATTTTCTCAATAACTTAATTTACTTCATGAAACAAGCAGCAAGAGACATTGACTATTTTTTTTGCATATTTGGATCATGGCATCCTCACTGCACAGGGGCTATGATATACACATGCTGAAGTCTGGAACATGCTGAAGTTTCACTTTTCTGTACCTGCAGTACGGAAGCCTGAAAGCCTGTTAGTTGTTAGCTAACTCGCAAGTTTTAGAGCACGGACCTGTTAGCTGACCCTGAACTTTCTCATACACTTGCTGCTGTCAATGCTGCCATAGAACGATTACATTTAGCCTTAATCTCACCCCACTAAACTAACAATGTATTAATAAGTATAACTATACTTATAACTATAAGTATAACCAAACTTTAAGAAGCCCTGATTTATAGACTTCAGCTTAGTTTGGTGATTCTTCTTTCATCTCTGACAAAATCCTCCGTATTTTTTTCCACCCAATTCTGAGTAAACACAAGATTTTTGTGTATGATTATTATGTGTGTAAATCCCAGGAGACTAGCCCATCTGGTAAGAACGACCCATGGTTAATATCTCCTGAACGGTTCCGGCACTGCATGCATCAGCTGGGTAGTATGGGATGTGGCAACCCAAAAACAGCAGGAGTCGAACCCAGATCTTCAGATACAAAAATCAACAACCTAGATCCTTAGCCACCTGAGCCACCAGTCCCACAGCTTACTTTAATGTATTCTTGTAAAAATAGTTACAAGTAGTAGCAAAATAGTAGCCCGACAACACAATTTTTTTTTTATCCAAACATCCATTCAAGATTTTTATAATGAAACTTGCCATTCAGCACACCTCATGATGTTTTCTCAGTCATCTTCAGTGTTGGGTGTAATGCGTTAGAGTACTTGGATTACTTTTTTGATGTAACGAGTAATCTCTGTCACTGACTTCCGGTAGTGACGTTGCTTCCTGTTTTCGTATCGTTTGCCGCGAAAGTTTCGCGTTTATAGCAACTACTTTTTACATCTTTATACTATTCGGCTTCGCCTTTTTACCGTTTTTTGCGCTTTTTGGAGAACGCGTGAGTTTCTTCTTCTAAGGACAACAAACGGAATTCGGCTCAGAACAACTAAACTCCGACTCAGGTACGTTATCATGTCTAATATTCATCTTGTTCAGTGTGTGGAGTGCAGGATGTTTA
>JAQMYJ010000023.1:14962048-14987876 GCA_030014305.1 Clarias laeviceps
TTGTGTTAAGCTGCTTTGGGACAATGTCAATTGTTAAAAGCGCTATACAAATAAAATTGAATTGAATTGAATTGAATCTAACACGTTAGGGCCACTATTTAAGTAGTCAGTTATTTAGTTATATTTTCAAAAATGTAATCCGTTCTTCAGACAATTTATGTAATCCATGAGCCAGACAAAAGTCATTCCCAATCCATTAGTGTGTGTGTGTGCGCGTGTGTGAAAGCCCCGCCCCGATAACCCACAGCTCTGTTATTTCTGCTGTTATACCCCTATCTCACCTATACGGTTTGACTCGCGGTGAGAAACGGTGTTAGGCACTGTGAGCCATCACGAGTGACCGCCAACGTTCCGATAAGTTCTGCAAGGTCTGCGAGGACCGACGCGTGGAAAGATGGAAACCTAATCACAGCGCCAAAACTTGCGGCATAAAAGGTGGGGTGAATTCTGTATGTGCATGGTGATCTTAACTTATATGTGACAGGGTTGATCCGTGAGATAATTTTGAAGGGACCAATGAAGTGGGGACTTCTTGCAGGGCAGCCGAAGACGGATGTCGCGTGTGGAGAGCCAAGCGTTCTGTCCCGGTTGGAAGGTAGAAGCGTTTGCTCTTCTCATGTCAGCGGTGATCCGTTGTCTTCTAACTGCCCTCTGTAGTTGTTGATGAGCTGAGTCCCAAACACTCACACTCTCCTGGAACCAGTGTGTTACCGCTGGTACTTCCGATGGCTCTCCATTCCTGGGAAACAGTGGAGGTTGGTACCCGAGTACGCACTGAAATGCAGTGAGCCCAGTGGAGGTTTGCCAGAGGGAGTTTTGTGACCCAATGATCTGGCTCCAGGAGTGCTGGTGACCATGACAGAAGGTACAGGGATATCTACCTATCTCCTGGATTTTGCGTTCGGTCTCCCCATTACTTTGAGGATGGTATCCAGAAGATAGGCTTACGGTCACACCCAGGAGTTGAAAGAAAGCCTTCCAGAACTTTGAAACAAACTGAGGGCCCCAATCAGAAATGATGTCCTCTGGGATTCAGAAAAGGCACTTTAAGGGAACTAGATGACAGGATTTAGAAAAACGATCCATGATAACCAGTATGCATGTGTTGCCCCCAGAAGAGGGGAGGTCTGTGACAAAGTCTAACCTTAGGTGTGACCAGGGACGCCGGGGAATCGGTAGGGGTAGCAGTTTTCCTGAGGGTAAGTGTCTGGGGGTTTTGGTTATGGCACATCCCCTCACATACCTTCTGAGATGTTCGGCCATGTTGGGCCACCAGAAACGTTCTTCCAGCTGTGAGAGGGTTTGATTGGTCCCGGGGTGACCAGTGCCCAGTGACGTGTGAATGTGGTGATTAAGTTGGTCACGCTGAGTTGTGGGAATATAGGTTCGATTGGGTGGACATTCTGGTGGAGAGGGCTCAGAGGCAGTGGCTTGATGGATTTTGTCATCCAGTCTCCACTGGATAGGAGAGACGAATAAGGTTGGGGATAGAATGTTTTCGGGGGGGTTCCAGGTTTTTGTCGGGATCATGAATGCATGAAAGGAGTGTCCTAAGAAACGTTGGAGCTGTTTGATGTTTAAGGAATGGGCCTCTCGTCCTCTCTTGATACCATGTGGGCTGATATGGTAGCCAAGGAACTGTACGGAGGATTGATGGAAGGAACATTTTTCTGCCTTCAGAAACAACTGGTGTTTTCTGAGTCTCCGGAGAACCTCAGTTACATGGACACGATGTTCAGTCTCATTCCAGGAGTAGATGAGGATATCATTGATATAGACCAGCACAAATCGGTGCAGACTGTCCCGTAAAACCTCATTCATGTAATCCTGAAATACGGAGAGGGCATTGACCAATCCGTATGGCATTATAAGGTTTTCTTAATGTCCGGTTGGGGTGATGAATTCCGTCTTCCATTCATCCCCCTCACATATTCGAATGAGGTTGTACACGCTCCGGAGATCCAGCTTAGTGAAAATTTGCGCACCTCAAAGTTGTTTCAAGGCAGAAGGAACGAGAGGAAGTGGGTAACTGAATTTGACAGTGATCTTGTTTAGGGTGCGGTAATTAATACACGGACGGAGGCCCCCCATCTTTTTTAGCCACAAGGAAGAAACTAGAAGCAGCAGGGGACGTGGATGGCCTGATGTACCCTTGTCAATGTATTCTCCAAGGCCTTTTGTTCAGGAATAGACAATGAGTATATTTTCCCTTCGGGCACTGGTTCACCCGGAAGGAGATCGATTGCACAGTCCCATGGTCTGTGAGTGGGTAGCCTTGGACAGAAAACATCCTGACATCCTGGGATAACGGAAGATTGTTGGTCACTCCGGCTTTCTATGGAAGTTGTATTAATGGAAATGACAGGATTAACTTTTAGACAACGTCCAATATAATTTTCCCCCCACTTCAGGACCTCTCCACTCTCCCAAGAGATAATGGGTTGATGTTGGACAAGCCACGGGTGTCCGAGAATGAGATCAGCGGTGGATCGTTCCAGAACCAGAAACTCGATTTCCACTTCATGGAGCCAACTCAATCACATGTGAAGGGGAGGTGTGATGTGACGTACTCATCCTTCTCTTGGGGGAGCCCCAGTAACACAGCAGATTTTAAATTCGGTTGAATGGACTAACAGGTATTTTGAGTTGATGATACAATGAAGTAGAGATGAAATTGACCCCAAATTTAGTAGAACTTTCACTGTAACAGGTTACAGGGGACTGTCAATTATGATAGTAGCGGTTAGTGGTGCCATAGGTTTACATGCATAAGAAATCATGCTCACCAGAGGTTGAGGAGGTCGACGCACAATAGAGACAAAGTCCCTGGGTCACCCGGCATTGTCGTTCTGAAGATGTAAGCCGAGAGAAGGAATGACGATTGGGCTGCATAGGTTCTGGTTCTGGAACTGGCACCATTTCTGGTGGGCGGAGAGCTGAGGAGGATTGCAGGGAATTCCGAAATACATTCTTGCAGATGATTGGAAACTCAGATGGATGTACGAATAAAGTGCTCTAATCCAACTGAATCATCATGCGAAGCGAGTTGCAGTCTCAGGTTAGGGTTGAGCCCTTGTCGGAATTTTGTGAGTAGAGCCGACTCATCCCAACCACTGGAAGCTGCGAGAGTTCGAAAAGTCAACACATAGTCATTAATAGAATCTTTTCCCTGATGTAGATTGAACAATTTCTCTCCAGTGGTGAAGAAGTCGGCCGTCTGATTGAACACCTTCTTGAAATGGGAAACAAAAAGGTCATAGTCACGTACTACATTCCCGTTTTGTTGCCAAATGGCTTCAGCCCTCTGTAGTGCCTTTCCTGTGAGAAGAGAGGTTATATATGCAATTTTCGATCTGTCAGTGGCAAACCTGTGGGACTGCATTTCGAAAGTCAGTGAGCATTGCAGGAGGAATCCGTTGCAATTCTCCGCCTCACCAGAGTAGGGCGCTGATGGTGCCATGGGACTGGCTGGGTTGGAAGGTGACGGAGAAGAAGATGTTGCTGCTGGAAGTGTTGGACCCGTCGGATTAATTTTTTTGGTCTGGTCTTCTGTTACGGAATGACAGACTCCAAAGACAGAAATACTGAAAACTCGAACGGGCGCTTTTATTGACAATGAATTATGACAGTTTATGATGAGAAATGAATAGAGAAGGTGAACCGGAAAGTCTTATCTGATATGGTGTTGGAGCCGAGGAGACGCAGGGACGAGGAGACAAGGAGACAAGGAAGCACAGAGTGGAATGATCGCATGACGCAGAGATAGCATGGAGTCCTTTGTCCGCATGGCTGACCAGATGCTGAGTGAAGGGAAGTGACGTGTATTTGTATTGTGTTCGTTATGTAGTTCAGGTGTGTGTGATTAGAATTCCGGAGATTGTGAACGTTGATTGGGGGCAGAGTCTGGCGTGTCCATGACAGTTAAATTGGTAGGCTTTTGTGATGCAAAAAAATTAATCATGTCAAGTGAAAAAAAAGTTTTGAATGATTTATTTCAATCAATGATAATACAACAGTGAAAGAAATGCTACTCCTAGGTTCTTTTGTAACATGCTCCAGATCTGCCAAATTAGTTTGATCCCTCCCACATGGAAAATTGGAAAAGTAGTGATTTAAAACAAGTAGCATTTAAAACCAGTCAAAATAACACCAAAACAAGGCCTGCGTTGCAATGGGTTGTCACGACCTTTAGGGTGTACCTGGCCTTGTACCCTGAACCAACTCAGTCATGCACTGGGTCACAGAATTTGTCGAGGACATATACTTGGCCTAATGTCACAAAAGGGTAAAAGAGACAAACCAAAAGGTTTGATAGTCTTATTTTCTAAAAGAACAAATACTATAGCAAAAGAACTCATCTGAAGAAAAGAAAGATGGGGGGGACAACAAATTAGGGCACATAGGACAAATGGACATGAGACATACCCAATCTGAGGAAGTGAGCTCTAAGCCAAAGACCTAAATTTCATCATACCTAAATGTGATTTTTTTCGTGGAATACATTTCAGCTACATATTCAACTGTCTGGAATAAACAACCTACCAGCTGCAAAAGCAAAACAACATTGTCTCAAAAGTCTCCACAGAGCTATCCAGTGCTCAACAGCCAATCTAAACAAGAGGAGGGCCCTGACAGCTCTTAGCATGAAACCATTCTTAAAAGAATATGCATATTTAAAAAGATACCCCACCAGTAGCTACAGAAAAAATGTGATAGATGGTTGGGGATATCCTCCTTCCAGGGGATAGCACTACACTTGATACAGCTCTTTCCCCACCATATCTGTTTGAGGATTTTGCCCTTGTATAAGGTAATGACTTGTAATATCAATCAGGATGAAAAAAGTCTGTTAAAATATTTTTACACATTAGAAAACTTGTTAATTAAATCAGCCAATTTTTTTTTTTTTATGTGTGGATTAATAACACTGTGCATATACAGTAAAAGATCAGATTTAGTTCTACCTATGTACTATAAGAGGTGTTCAAGCCAAATCAGGACTTGTGATGAGATTTCTTGTGAATGAAGTTGTAAAACGGATTGACATTTTCAGAAGCGCAGTACAGTGATGAGCCACAGTAAAACATTTAAATGGTGCAAACTTTTTAAAGAAAGTTGTACATCCGCAAATTTCGATCCTGGACAAGGTGGCTTGAAGCTCACTGTAGGCTTCCCTGTGAACATTCAGAGAGTGGAACTCCTGATCCTTAAAAACTGACTGACAGCTTGTAGAAAAGATTAATCTCTCTGTGTGAGATGACAAACTTCAAGACAAGTATACTTGAACTTTATGCAAAATGCAAAAATATTAATACCTTTCCAAATCTCAACATATCTAAACATTAAGAAGAAGTATAGGCCAAAATATACTTAAACTTTTGTATACTCAGTTTAAGCCAAGTATCTTTAAGTGCAATTTAGTTATGGATATCTGTAAGACATAAACAAAAGGTAAACTGAAAGCAAACCCCGTTTTTTTAGTATGAAAAAGTATATCAATAGCACACATTTTGATAAGGGTATGCTGATATTTGAATGCACTTCCTCAGCTTGTCAATAAGACTAGTGTAGAGAGGACAATAGGTATGTCCTTGGCAAATTAACAAGCAAACAGGAATATTCCACTAGCTGTGAAAGAAGCCATCTAAAGGCAAATAGAACATTTACTAGTTTCGTAAAATGGTTAGGAAATAGAGCTTCCTGACATATTTCTTTTGCTCCTTTACAGCTCTTTGGTGGAGATGAAAGTGTTTAAAATCAAGTGTAGTTCAACATTTAATAGAACTTCAAAAGATTCAAAAGCTTCTCTTTCTCAGAGTGGCCATCTCCTAAAGCTCAGGGTTGATGACAGTTAAACTCAATGTGCATGGAGCACCTTGGTATACTAGGTCTCTGTCTGGAGTCTGTCATTCAGCTTATCTCTGACAGCTGTGAATGACTTTCAAAGACTTTGTAATCGAAGAGAGATACAGAGAAAGAAGCATTTCAGTAAAGTGCTTGTTGTGAGATCTGGGCAGACTGCACCTTTGTTAGTGTTTGTAGCCACATGAATGAAGCAATTCAGCCTGAGAGTGGGTTATCTCCATGGGAATAGTATACACATGAATTAAAATTTGATCACTCACGCATAAATGCCCTGGTTCTGAACTACATAATTACTGAGTTATTAGGTACAATATGCTGTTCAACCTGTTTAGCTGTCCTTCACTAGTGTTTACAAGGTCTCTATAGGTGTGTGTGTGTGTGTGTGTGTGTGTGTGTGTGTGTGTGTGTGTGTATTCTTTACTGTAGAATCTTGATGGGGCTTGTATTCAGTCAGTGAACCTGGTCCTGAATGAGGATCCTCGGACTGAGGTCATGCTTAGCCACAATGGGGAGGTGTACATGGCAAGCCAGATTCGTATCTCTCTACCATATTCAGATGGTAACACAGTGTTGATTCTGCTACAGACAAAGATATTACATAAATTCAATATCATGCTACTCTACTTGATATACACTTAAATGCATGCATTTCATCTTTCTACATAGAGATGTTTCAGATCCAGGAGCTGTCATCCATGTTTGTCCAGGTAAAGACAGTCCAAGGCTTAAGGCTACAGTACAACTGGAAAGAGTTCCGACTGTACTTACAGCTTGGTGAACTGTGGAGGGATGACACAGTGGGGTTATGTGGTACCTTCAATGGCAACATACAGGATGACTTTCTGTAAGTATTTTCTCACTTTATGTGTCCAAATGTCCACAGATAGCAGCGAACACTGATTGAAAAATTGTTTATCTTTTTATAATGAGTGGAAAAATTACTTTACTTTTTTATGTGAAGAGTACAGTTTACATCTAGGCTGTTTGTACATTGTTTATTAGAATGACATTGGCAAATGTCATTCTAATAAACAAATGTTTTAATAGTAAAGCCACAGCACTGTATATATATATATATATATATATATATAATTTTTTTTCCACTTAGCTATGTCTTGAAGTCTTGAAGAATTTTCATTTGTCGATTATATGCATGCATATATTTTAGTGCACCCTCTGGCATGATAGAGAGCTCTCCAAACTTGTTTGGGAATGCTTGGCGCTTGTCATCAGCTTGCATGCCACGACCCAGCCTACCTCAGTTGGATCCATGTGATACTCATCAGCAAGCTGGTAACCCACCACACACCTTATTAGAGATATTAACCATGTATGTGAAATGGCTTGGTTGAGGTAGTGGGCCTTGCCATTAATTGACACTAATTAATCGATATCTGCCTTGGGATTGAGTTAAAACTTTTTCATGCTCATGTATTAAAAACATAGGTGTAGTGCTGTCTGAGCGCACCAGAACAAAGCACTGCCAATTTTTTTCTCCAAATGGGGTATTATATATTTGCATAATCCAGTCAGTTGTTATTTTAAGGCATGCTGTTCTTTAACAGTTATTGCAAGGACATTATTGTCAAATGCATTTGAAAAACCCATCAAGCATCATGATGAAACTGGCTCTCATGAAGACCTTCCTAGGAAAGCAAAACTAAAACTTACCTCTGCATTTAGAGTTACCAGCCTTAGTACCCTCCCTTTTAATTCAGTGTTTTTGTATTCTGTTATCTGATCATAGTGTGTCTTAGTATTAGGCAAATACAACCTCAGATGAATACCAACATATAACTTGTTTCATAGTGCCATTGTTTGTTTAACAAAAATGAAATCAAAAGTAAAAACATGCATTTGTGCTGCTGGCACATGATTTGTCTGATTAAATAATGGACTGGTGTATAGATGTTGCTATTAAAGTGGACAAAAGGTGTGTACATAACAACATGGGCTCTTATTGGACTTTCTTCATATAAATGTCCTGTACAGACTTTTTTTGCTAACAATTTTACTAGCCTAAGACAATGTTTTAAATTTGAATACAAAAAACAATGTACTTAGTAATCAGGGGTGGATGAAGGATTGGCCATGAAACCTTATCAGCGGTCAGTTATATATCATTAAGCTCTGTACGTCTGCATATTTTTCCTGCCTAAATTTAGCATCCTATGCTGTGGAGAAGTGTGATGTCTTGATGCAAGAGATATTTGCTGTGTGTCATGAGCATGTGAGTCCCATGGCCTTCCAGCTGCAGTGTCGTGCAGATGTGTGCAGGTGTGGAGTGGCGTGTCTTTGTTCTGCTCTTGCCCATTATGCACGCACCTGTAGGAAGCACAATATTATCATTGAGTTCCGCTCACATGTGCCTGAATGCGGTGAGTAAATTTTAATGCTTTTATCTAACTCTTTATCAGCATTACATAAAAAAATACAACTTTTTAAGCCGCTCAGGCTGACACCTCTTTATGTAATTCAGGTGTAACATGTTCACCAACAATGGAATATGGAGTGTGTGTGTCATCTTGTGAACGGCACTGCCTCTCTCTGTCACTGCCACAGATTTGTGGAGATGAGTGTGAAGAGGGTTGTGTGTGTCCTCTAGGAACATATTACAGCATGCGCACGCAGACCTGTGTTAAAAGGTACAGAGACCCTACATGCAGCATTATCCAGCCGAACAGGTGGCCTGTTGTATTTTTCAGATACGTATGTGTGTATGTATGCCTATACACTGATCATTCATAACTTAAAATGTCTTAAAAAGCTAAATGTTATGCCCAATATTATGAAGGTTGGCCTCAGATCAATACTGGCAGCAGACCCTGTGGGTGCTGTGGGTTGTGGGTTGGAGCCTCCATGGATCGATCAGACTTTGTTTGGGACATTCCCCTGGGGTGCAAAATTGGCTTGGAACTTATCAAGCGCTCAGTGCATTATCTTTAAAAATGAAAAACACAAATGTGTTAGGAGCACATGGAAAGGATGCAAGTGCATGAAGACAGTGCCATTTTAATCTTTTAAATTAAAACCAGGACATAGTGTGCATAACTATCAACAGTATTAAGATGATAGTCAGAAAATCAGCAAACAACAGAGACTAGGCAAGACAATGTCTAATTATTTATGCCCCTCTATTTATTTAGTGTTAACAATACTTACTAGACTATATATCTCCTGCAATTATTAATATATGGTACATATGTCTTGTGTAGGAGTGAATGTCCATGTTTCTTTCTGGGAGCTGATTACTCTCCTGGAGATGTGATTCTGACATCATCAGATATACAGTAAGATCCTGTTTAATTATTGTACCTAGTTACTTTGTCTTTTTGTCAATGCATAACTAAAATAAAGTGTTAATCCTCATTGTAGAATTTGTCAAGATGGAAAACTTGTCTCACAAAGCATTATTACTGGTGAGTCTCATCTGTGGCTTAGATAACCAGATCATTTTCTCGAGCCCATGCCTTTCATTTCACTTTGACACACATCATTTTAACCAACAGTATGCATATATGTACTCTGTCTTTAGATAAACTATGCCCTCCAGGGCAGGTTTATGAGGACTGTGGGAATATGGTGGAAGGTCTGTCAGCTAGTAAAGGTTTGGCTTGTGTCCACACATGTGAGTCATACCTGCTTAATATGACCTGCTCCAGCCATGAGCCCTGTGTATCCGGCTGCATCTGTCCACCAGGGCAAGTATATACTGTAGTCTGCTTTATTGTGTCATTCTTTTGTACTCCGTACTCCTTACTCCTTACTCCTTAGACCTATGTTACCAGCTATCACTATAAACTGTAAATCATTTAAAATTAGACAAAGAATGAAACATAATGAAATACCAGATGTACTGTACAAAAAGGTCAAAGTTTTTTGCTCAACAAATGACCAATGGGCAGAAAGAAAATACTATTCTGATTATGTGGCTGCCAATGTGACATGTCATCATTTAGTTGTACTTTTAGTTTTCTTCTTTTTCCGTTATTGATTTTATCAAGTAGGTGTGTTGGGCTACAATGAGCTACCAGAACAAGTACAAGTCTCTGGAGTTATGGAACATTGTAGTTATGGTGTTGTAGTTATGGAACATCATTGTTCCAAAAGTCATTTTGGTGATGGTGGTGGAGAGTAATAAGATAAAAGTGGTCTCTACCAGGACAGTGGCATCATCTACAGGCGCAAAAGGGAATAGAATGGTTTGATAAGTATAAAAATGTTTCCAGTTGTATTGATATGGTGTTTGCAGTCATAATCCTTTAACCCAGCTGAACGTATTAGTGATGATCTCCATGCTTAAATACTTGTAATTGAGGATATATATTTTAAAAGAATGAGTTTCAGTTCTTTCAGATTGTTTGCAGCCATGTCAAAGCAATGACAGTGTACATTCACTGTACAGTATACATTCACTGGCCACTTTATTAGAAATACCATATTTAATCAGGGTATGAAACCTTTTTGCAGTTATAACAGACTTGTGTTAAGTCTTATTCAGTTGATATTCTGGTCCATGTTGACATGATTGCATCCCAACATTGCTAAAGATTTGTTTAATTTGTGGTTTATCAAGGTCTAACATGTTGTATGCTCCAAGACGGCTTCTGTTCCTAACGTTGTAAAGAGTGGTTATATGAGTTACTGTAGCATACCTGAGAACTCGAACCAGTCTAGCCATTCTCTTCTACCTTCATTAATAAGGAACAGTAAGAAACAGGACGTATGTGTAACATGTGAGTGTTGTGTGTGAAAACTACAGAAGATCAGCATTATTGAAATTTAAATTGAATCCAGTCCATCTGACACCAACAACTGGTCAAAGTCAAAATCATTGAGATCACATTTCCCTGTTTTGAGAAAATTACCTGAATTCTTCATCCATATCTGCATTATATTATGCTGTATCCACATTGGGTACACAGATGGGTAATTGCATAAATGAGCTGTTGTAAGTGATTATTGGGTGTATTTGAACTAAAACAATAGGGGTGGGTTGGGGTGGGGTGTGTGTGAATGTATTTCCCAAACAATCAATGTAGAAAGTAGAAGAAGCCCAAGGAACACACCATTCAGGTAAGGAATAAAGTTGTGGAGAAGTTTATAGGAGGATTAAGTTATAAATAAGTTATTATATGTTCCTTGGGCTTAATGATTGTTGTTTACTAACGTTCTCTAACAAAACTCTGAGGGCTTCACAGAACAGTATAAAAAACAAATATTTATACTGAGATTATAAGAGTATCATAGTAAAGGGGGCTTAATACAAATGCATGCCACACTTTTTAGATACTGTATTTATTTGTAAACCATTTATCATTTTCCTTCCACTTCACAAATATGTGCCACTTTGTTTTGATCTATATCATAAAATCCCCCAAAATACAGTTATGTTTGTGGTTGTTTCATTCACCTACACTTTCTTTTCCTACTGTACATCAGATTCATTGCAACAGCATGGTATGGTGTGTGCTTGACTCCTGCTTTGCCAGGAAATTGAAATGTTTAATGGCAATGTTTAGACAAGCACATCGAGGTTAATTGCCAAAGGTGCTTAACAAGTAAAAGCGATCATGAGCTGTGATAAGGGTGTTGCAAATCCATTTACCCAGCTAGTATTAAACTGAATTTATCCTGAGGTCTGTTTGATATTCTAAAGCTTTTTAAGTTTGCCTAGTAGTGCAGCTAACAAAATAAATGCTAAAAACCTCAAAAAAGCACTCTACAAGTGTTGACTACAATTATAAAGAAACAGTTTACAAAGACAGATGCACTGCTGTATACAGTATTTATTACTTATATGGGAAAATAATTAGCATAAGAGGCAGGAAAGTGTGGGGAGACTGTTCACAATGAGTACTGTGATATTTAAGATCACTCTTGTGGCTGGTAGTGTGTGTAATTTATCGACTTCTGACTTACAGTATTGACCTTTAAATGGAAACCTACACCAGTGACACCATGGGAATGGAATCTTAAGGCTGAGTTCTGTCATGCCTGTTCCTAAAAGTTGACTTCCTGCTGTCTGTACTCATTTTGGAGCAAAAATAACAGAAAGTCCTTTTTATGACAAGCAATAGGTTAAAGCAATCTTTTAATTCTATGTCTCTGATACTAAAAACAGAAATTACAAATGCAGGGTCTGATTATTTATTCTTGTTAGGATTGGGAATTTTGCTTGTTTCTCTCTAACCATAGTAATGTAGTTAAATCTTTTGCTGAAACTAAGCCAGATTTTAGCATATCTTAACAGCAGTAAATCAGCAAAAATATACAATCTGCATATTCCATTATATACACCTGGAATTAATTATATTCATAAAATTCTCGAAAAAAATGGTACTATAAGAATATGTTGATCAGAGGTTATATGTCTTGTATGTTCTAGTTTGTCAGGGGAGTAAAAGTACATTTGGGTGTGTCTGGCTACACACTACAGTACACCGTCTGGCTACAGTAATGTATACTGTAGGTTGTCATATAATGGATTGTGTTGTCCTATAATGTAGTATGAAATTGACAGGCATGATCAGCTTCATGGAAATTCCTTCCTCCAGGTGGTTCAACTTAGTTTTTCTAGGTCTGCATCATTGTTTGTGTAAGGTGTTAAATTGCCAGAAACAGGAAAAATGTATTAACATTGAATATGGTCTCCTTTTGCTCTCAAAACAGCCTCAATTCTTAATGGCATGGGTTCTACAAGAGATTCTTGTCCATGTTCACATGATTGCTTAATTTTTTTCCACATGATTTCCTGGAGACATTTCATTTGAACTTTGACACTGAGAACTCCTGTTGTACCACATGCAAAAGATGTTCTATTGGATTCAGTTGTGGTGGATAAGAAAGCCATTTAAGAACATTAAATTCATAAACTTTTGTGTTGTGACAGCATTATCATGCTGTAAGAATTAGAAGATGCATAGACTGATTGCACAATTAAGACAGGTTTTGTCAAACCGCATCATTCATGCTGTTAATGCCAGGTTCTGACCCTACCTTCTTTGTGCTTTAACAGAAATAATCAGACCAGGTGTGGTTTTCCAGTCCTCATCTGTTACATTTTTGTGCCTCTTGCCCACTGCCTCTTTATCCTTTTGTTCCTGGCTGACAGTGGACTGACAAGTGGAAGTGCTCTTTTGGTGTTGTAGAAAGGGGTAGTTTTAAATTCTTGCCAATACTTTGTTGCCAAAAGGCACAGAGAATAATCAATGGAGGTGTTGGGGAGTTCTGTAAATGTTTTAAGCTTCTTTTTATTTCTCCACTTATTCTGCTTTAAAATAGTCTGAGCTAACTAACTGTTCTGGGGTTGAATTCCAAATAGTATAAAATGGAAAGCTAATGTGTTATCTAGGTTGTAGAATACCTTGTTCCACATAAGTAGTGCGCTAGATCAGGGTTTAAAGAGGGATGTGGTATTTAGCCTTAGAAGCTAGTTTGTAGTTTGCGTTAGGCACAAACAAAGCAGTGATATGGGTCATGAACCTGTCAGTGCATTGCTTTGAAACTCATGCTCACATTAACTATAATAAAATAAACTAAATTAACTAAAATAAAATATCAAAACACAACGTAGATGGTTCAGAGGCAATTCAGAATTCTAATTTCTATGGGGAAAAAGTTGTCTAAGATGACATAACATTAGCAAGTATGTTTGGAAAAGTTGTTAAAAGTGCTACCGTGACTGGTTTTGAATGTGGATTTTGGCAGGCATCTGCCCTCCTCTCTTTCCAGTACTGTGTAATGCCACTGAACCTTTATTGTACCCAGCACTGGACTGTACTAGCTTACATTCTCTCATGGTTGTAGCCCTAAGGTTCAACATATTGTGCATTCTGAGACCCTTTTTGTCCACCACAAATGAGTGGTTATCTGAGTTACTGTATCTTTTTTTGTCAGCTCCAACTAGTCTATACATTCTGCTTTGTCCTCTATTACCAACTCCACTTTTCTGTCTCCAGATCTGCCACTTGCTGGATATTTTTTCTTTGTTAAATAATTCTGAGTAAATGTATAAGTGACTGTTTCGAATGAAAATCTCAGATCAGCAGTAACAGAAATACTCAAAGCAGCCCATTAGCAGCCAGCAAAAATCCCCTATTCCTATGGTTAACGTAAAACATCCTACAGCTGCATGATTTCTTGCATATCATTACTGCTATACAATACGATGTTTGTATTTAATTTACTTTAAGTATCTTTAAGAAGTGCTCAATGTTTAAGTATCTTTAAGAAGTGCTCAATGTTTAAGTATCTTTAAGAAGTGCTCGAGTGTATATGTTCTTAGTCTCTCATATTTCTTATCTTTGTGCTCCATCAGTGTTTTAAACATCCTTTCAGCACTGTGATATGTGAGTCAACATGCCCAGTGACCTGTGTACAACATGTACAGGATCGTGAAATGAATCCATTTTTAGGCAGTTTTATCATAGATAAAACTGTACTTTATATAATAATAATTTTTTTATTTTTAAAAATTCATTATTTTATTTGTATTCTGCAAACTTCTGCCCACAAATTATGGCGCAACTTAACTGGTCTGGCTCTTCTGGTAATGCACCGCAAATAGTCTTTTATAAATAGGGACATTCATGTACTAATGAATGATGGTAATAATATTAATTGTGTATTTACTGGTTAAGCCGGTGCATAGCTGGATCAAATTACTAATAAGCTGCTTAAATACATTCCTACAGACTATAGCCTACCTAAATTATCACATTTTCATTAAAAAAGGTTAAAACTATAAGCTTACATATTACATATTATTAATCGTATTTTTAGATATTAGTAGATTGATTTGGGTTAACTTTTTATTCCCAGCAGCAGAGGGACAAAAATTTATAAATAAAATATAGATTCATTTATACAGAATCCCTGCTGACTGTGTTGCAGACCAAAGATCCCTATGGAAATTATAATACTGGTCTGTCCAAAACTCTATAACCTACTGTATATAAAAAAAGCAAGACAAAACATGCATTTAAAAAAATGAAAAGAAAGAATTCAAAATGGAATAAGAAAATGGCAGATACTACAGTAAAATGGTGCAGATCCATTATTAAGATCCACTAAGGTACCAATGAAAAGCCGCACAATATACTAATTTGAGGTCATGAAATGAATAAATTTTTAGGCAGTTTTATCATAACTAAATTAACCTGTACTTTATATAATAATAAATGTATTATTTTTAAAAATAAATTATTTTATTTGTATTCTGCAAACTTTTGCCCACAAATTATGGCACAGCTTACAGTACATCTGGAATGTATTCACAGCGCATCACTTTTTCCACATTTTGTTATGTCACAGCCTTATTCTAAAATGGATTAAATTATTTTTTTTCTCAGAATTCTACACACAACACCCCATAATGACAACATGAAAAAAGTGTACTTGAGATTTTTGCAAATTTATTAAAAATAAAATAATTGATAAAGCACATGTACATAAGTATATATTCACAGCCTTTGCAAAATTGGTCCCAATGAGCACAGTGGCCTCCATCATTTGAAAGTGGAAGAAGTTCGAAACCACCAGGACTCTTCCTTGAGCTGGCCGGCCATTTAAACTGAGCGATTGGGGGGGAAGGGCCTTAGTCAGGGACTTGACCAAGAACCCGATGGTCACTCTGTCAGAGCTCCAGAGGTCCTCTGTGGAGAGAAGAGAACTTTCCAGAAGGACAACCATCTCTGCAGCAATCCACCAATCAGGCCTATATGGTTGAGTGGCCAGACGGAAGCCACTCCTTAGTAAAAGGCACATGGCAGCCTGCCTGGAGTTTGCCAAAAGGCACCTGAAGGACTCTCAGAGCAAGAGAAACAAAATTCTCAGGTCTGATGAGACTCTCTGGCCACTCTACCATATAGGCCTGATTGTGTGATTATGTAATCCGTGAGCCAGACAGCAGTCATTTCGTTAGTGTGTGTGTGTGTGTGTGAAAGTCGTCCTACAAGCCCCGCCCCCGATAACCCACCCCCTCTGTTATTCCTTCTGTTATACCCCTATCTCACCTATGCAGTTTGACTCGCGGTGAGAAGCGGTGTTAGCCACCGCAAGCCACCGCGAGTGACCGCCTTACGTTCCACGAAGTTCTGCAAGGTCTGCGAGTCTTCGCGAGGACCGATGCGCGGAAAGATGGAAACGTAATCACAGCACCAAAACTTGCGGTGAATCATAATGAACCATACTTATGGCCACCGCGTAGGTGAGATAGGGGTATTAGTAGTTAACAGATTATGGGCCAAACTTCGCTGAGTGATGATGGTAGAATAATTATAAAGGTCTTGACTAAAACAACATGCATGAGGAATCACAAAGGAGTTTTCATTTTCTGCAGTGGAAAAGTACTCCAACTACTTTTATCAGAAAGTAAAGCTGTAATGTAACTGATTCATTTTTAATGACAGTAATTTTGTAATGTAAATAGTTACTTAAAAAAGTAATATCCCCCAACACTGAAGGACAGTAACATTTAATAATGCTTGAAGATTCATGTTTATGATGGCTGCTTTGAAGGCTGTAAGTGATCTAGCATGCTGGCTGCTGGAGAAAGGAATCTGTTAACACCTTTCCATCATAAGTCTAGGTTTACACAGTGCTCATGGACACTGCTCTAGAAATTTTGCTGTCATGTCCCATTCAGGGCCCTGAGACCAGCGAAAACAATTCAGCTCACAAGATTACAAGATCTTTATCTACAGTGATTTGAGATGGCTCTCTGTATGAGTGTGTTTTTGTGTGTTTTTGTGTGCATGCATGCGTGTATGCGTGTCTATCTTTCTGTCTGTCTCTCTGTCTGTCTGTTGGTGCTGCATGGGGTGAGAGGACGAGCTTTTATCAGCCATCTGAACATCCAATTATGTCCTCAGTTCTCTGTCTGGAAAATAAGGTAAAATATCTAAATATCTTAGCAAATTTGTGTTTTTGTGTTTATCCTCTAGACTTTTAAAACATGGTGATGAATGTTTTGAGCCTGTTGCATGTCCATGCTTATGGAAGGGTAAAGAGTATTACCCAGGGGATAGGGTGTCCTCACCTTGCCACCAGTGGTGAGTCACTAACTTGCAAACAAGAACTACACACAAAGGACCTACTGACATCATTTAATTCAAATGTAGCTTCTCATTTCTTAATCAACCGTGTCAGAAGATACACTACCGCTTAAAGGTTTGGGGTCACTTTTAAAGAAAAACACATTTTCATGCAATTCACAAACAATTTTATCCATTACTCAATTAATTAAAGTTAGCCGAAATTCTGACTGTAATGGGGTGGCCAGCACAGTCTTCAGATTTGAACCTTATTGAGCTGTGGAACGGCAGATCCTCCAGGAAGCATGGGCTAAAATCTCATCAGTGTCTCATATCCTAAAAAAATTGACAGGTAGAATGTCTGCCAGGTTGTAATTGCTGCAGAGGGTGTTTATTTTATTTATTTTTTTTACTTTAGGGCAAAGTTTGAAAAACACATTCTTCATTTCCATCAAAATCATTATTTCTAACTCTGACAGTGGCAGCATGTCTTGTTCTTTTGCTATATTTTCTATTCAGACTAATTGCGTGTGTTTTTTATTGGAAAACAATAAAAATTTCCAAGTGATCCCAAACGTTTAAATAGTGTATATCCTGTGGTCGTGGCAAAGATGTTTCTCTGTTTCAGAAGGGTCAAGCTATTGCCGTGCTTTAAGCAAAGAAAACAACTTAGGAGATTGGCATTAAACGACTCAAAGTGCATTAAGAAATGTAAAATTTACTGTTGAGCATAGAAAAAAGATCATGCGGTCTGATGAGATTCACATTTAACCTATTCCAAAGTGATGGGCATGGTCAGGTACCTACTGTACTAGCCTGTGCGGGCAGTGTTATGATCTGGGGTTGCCTCGGTTGGTCAGGTCTAGGTTCAGCAACGTTATGTGACAATCAAATGAAGTCAGTTGTCAAATTGAATAGACTGAATGACCAGGTTTTTCTATCAATTTTTTTTCTTGCCTGATCACACGGTCATATCCCAAGATGGCGATGCCAGATGACGCCAGGACTCATTGGGCTCAAACAATCAAAGAATGGTTCAGGCAGCATGAGAATATAATTTTACACATGCATTGGCTACCACTGAGTCCAGACCTAAACCCATTTAGAGTCTTTGGAATGTGTTGGCGACAGCATTATGCAGCATTCTGACTCCCATCATCTGATCATTTTGATTCATACACATTCACATTTCATACAAACTTCCATAATTTCTTTTGATTGTGTAAAGCTGCTTTGGGACAGTGACAATTGTTGGCAACAATATTGTTTGGATATTGCATAATCCAGATAAAAAAATATTCAGACAGCACACCATTTGAAAGAACATCTGTAAATTAAAAAGCAAGTGTTTAACTGTGCATGTTGTCTGTTAGTGTGTGTCAACATGGTTCATTCCAGTGTGACTTTCATCCATGTGCATCAATGTGCACTGCATATGGAGACCGTCACTACCGTACATTTGATGGATTGCTTTTTGACTACATTGGAGACTGCAAAGTTTACCTGTTAAAGGTATGAGATGTGGTCAATCTACTGTATCAAGAAAAGTTTTGTATTGAGGATGTCTTTGCTAACTTTTTCTTAAAAAGGATCTCCATCTGTGGCATGTTTGTTTTTCAGACCTCAGGTGATGTATCAATTAGTGTTACAGCAGAGAATGTGGACTGCTTCGAAAGTGGTTCAATTTGCAGAAAATCCCCACTAATATCCGTTGGACAGTCGGTCATTGTTTTTGACAATGAAAGTGGTAAACCTGTGAGTTTTTTTTTTTTTTACTATGAACTATGAAATTTTTTTTCAATTATAAAATTATTTGTTGCAAGATGTGACCATTTATTCTTCACTTACTTCATGTAAGAATTGTTACATCTGATGGGTTTCTGAAAAATATGCCATTATATGCCATCGCTTTCCTAGCATTCTAATTTTGAAGCATGTTGCTTCCCTTTTAAGGAATGTAATGAGTCAGACTTGACAAAAGTATAGTTAGCGATTCTGGGGGGGGGGAAAACTACAGTGGAACCTTGGATTACGAGCATAATTTGTTCCGGAAGCGGGCTCGTATTCCCTAACACTCGTAAACCAAACTTAATTTTCCCATAAGAAATAATGAAAACTCAAATTATTCATTCCACAACCCAAATAAATAAATACATAAAAATAATTAACACAAAATATTAAGTAAAAATAAAAAAATTAACCTGCACTTTACCTTTAAAAAAAAGTAAAAATAAATCCAAACAGATAAGTGTTTATGCACGCAGGCACTGTGTGTGTGTGTGTGTGTGAGTGAAGGCCCTCCCGTCCTGAGAGAGAGTGTGTGTACCGGCACGGTGTCAAATTAGGCGCGCGCACATACATAGGAGAGGCTGAGGGAGAAAATGGATTTTTAACCTTCTAATGAGACTTTCTTACGCAGTGAACCTTTCTCCTCTCTTATTTGAATTTCACATAAACACACATTAACGGAAAGACTGTTTTGTCGGAAACATTAGCAAGGAACATCGCTAATGACACTCGGGTGAACGCTTAATAACGGAGTCAATGCTATAAAGTAAAATAAACTAACAAATGAACCTGCACTTTACCTTTGAAAAGAATCACGACAGAGCAGTGTTTCTGTGAAAAGCAGAGAGTGTGTGTGTTTGTGTGTGTGTATGTGAAGCAGAGAGGGGGTGCTTCTCACACACACACACACCCTTAAGGCAAGAGAGAGAGTGTGTGAGAATTACACGCGCGCACACATAAGCTTACAGGCTGAAACAGAGAGAGAGAGAGAGAAAATGCATTTTTAACCTTCTAATGAGACTTTCTTTTGCTTTACACGCGTGCACACGTGTGTTATAAGAAACAGTACGCGCGCGCTGTACACACGCGCTTACAAACACAAAATAAAATATGTTTTACACACACGTGGTCACAGCGGGGGAGACAATTACCCACAATTCCGCAGCACAAGAGACAGAAAAACCGTTGGCTCAGTTGTGATCACGTGACACTTGGCGTCAAAACAAGAAACGCATGCGTGATACATGATACTCCGTACTCGTAAACCAAGACTTGCTCATTTTTTAAGTCAAAATTTATTAAAAATCTTTGCTCGTCTTGCGGAACACTCGTAAACCGCGTTACTCGCAATCCGAGGTTTCACTGTATATTTGTTATTGTAAATAACATTATAATTTATTTAAACCATAACAGTTGAGGGGATTTCAGGTTTTAATGTCCTTTTATCCATTTGCAGAATCCATCCAGCATAATTGACAGACAAAGTGTGTATATCTTGAATGCTGGCTACTTCACCATTATCCATCTAACACAGTATGAGATTTCAGTGCTCTGGGACAGAAAAAACACCATCCACATTCAAGCTGGACCACGGTGGCAGGTCTCACACACACAAATAATTCCACACTTTGCTACACATAACCCACCAATACAATCACACAAACTCACCAACCCCTAAAGACCTACACTACTGTCTCAATTTTAACTGTGTGTGTGTTTGTTTAAACTTTAGGGTAAACTATCTGGTCTATGTGGGAATTTTGATCTGAAGACAGTAAATGAAATGAAAACTCCAGATAACATGGACTTATCAACACCGCAGGAGTTTGGCAACAGCTGGACAGCAACAGAGGCAAGTCACACCCAAACATTATACACTCAAACATACAGTATATCAACATGCACACAGAAGGATGTGTTCCTCTAAATGGAAAAACTGTACACTGTATTAATGTATTAATTGTAAACTGTATCACAAAGAAAGCTAGAGATGATCAGACTGAAAACATGTTAAAAACCAAACCAAAATGCATTCTTACAGTAAGTGATGCTGTTCAGCAAGCTGTAGCTATATCCAATCAAAACGTACCCTCTCATTTCCTTTATTTCAAGGGTGTGTAGTGCAATTATGACAGAGCTTATAGCAAACATATGTGTGTGGTAGCATCACAAATGTTGAAACTTCTGTATGAGCACAGTTTTTATTTTAAACTATAACAATTAAAAATCCACAGTAATCTAAAATAATAACATTTTATACAAATATTTGGCAGATGCAGTAATTAAAGAAAATTTACAGATGATAAATTATAAATAGAAATAGAATAATAGATCTCAATTCAATGCAATTTTTATTTTATTTGTGTAGCATTTGTAACAATGAACATAACATCTTCATCAATAAAATGTCCCACAATTACGTAGTATGAAAGCTGTATATGACTGTATAGATCATAGTAGTTTGGGAGTACCATAGCATTGATGCTGCTGGATTATTTACAACCAAGGTTCTTCCCCTGTATGACATTTTTAGGACAAACCATTTCAATTGTTATCATTCCGTCTCAAATTATCTAAGCATAATTTTATTCTCTTTATTATTATTTTTTACAATTTGTCCTCCAGGTACACTCACAAATATTTAAGCCTGTAGATTTCCATGCTAATGTGTCTAGAAATGCTGACAAACTCCCACCGGTCCAATCCCAGACTAAAATGGCTTCACTCTTCATTCCAAGGGCATGAAGTGCAATTATGACAGAACTTACAGCAAATATATATCTTTTAAAAATCACTTCACATTATAAGAATGCTATGAACGTTTTAACAGTATTAAATGCATTTTAAGATACTCTCACAACTGGAAAGGATTTATGTGGCAGTTAATATAGAAGCTCGTGTGAAATAAAAAAATTACTCACAAAACGTTTTGTGGTGAATTTACTATTAATGAGTTATTGATTAAATAATAAATTCTGTTACATGTGTGTTAGTATTTGGGAAATTTGATGATTTATTTTGGAGAATGGTGAACGTCTTGGGTTACTTTGCTGTAACCCTGTGTCCTGAAAAAGTGGGAACGAGATGCTGCGTGAAAACACTATGGGAACGCTCTTCGCGCGACCGGTTGTTGAAGCATGTGTGTCAAACACGTCAAAATGTTTGGGATATAAATAGGCATGAACCGGAAACATCCTCGGGTCAATTTTGTCTGAAAGGACGTCCAGTCACGCATACAGTGCGGCATTGGAGAGCAGCATCTCGTTCCCACTTTTTCAGGGAACAGGGTTACAGCAAAGTAACCCAAGATGTTCCCTTTCAAAAGCTACACCCGATGCTGCGTGAAAACGCTATGGGAACGAGAATACCAACGCACTGCAAGTGTCTGGACCCCCAGGGTTGTGTAGTGTGCGGACAATAGCCAAGGAGGTCTCAGACATAACTTTGGGATGCTGGGATGCTGAGTAGCATGGACATCCAGACTATAGAATCTGACAAATGTGTGCGGAGAGGACCAACCTGCCGCATCACGCACTTGCTGCAAGGGGACACCTCTTGCCAGTGCAATTGATGAGGCAATTCTCCTGGTTGAATGAGCCCTGAATCCTAGAGCATCTCTCACCCAATGTGACAATGTTTGTCTAGTGGCGGCCGCTCTTCGGCTGCAGCCCATAACATATAAGAACCTGCTCTGATTTACACCACTGGCTAGCACGGTGGATGTACTGTAAATCTGAAGAGCACGAACTGGACACAGTAAGTGAAGTCTTTCCTGCTCCGGAGCTGTAAATGGCGGAGGATAGAGGTTTCGAGAACAACTGGGTGCATGGTCGAGAATGGAACCTTCGGAAGATAGTTAAGGTGAGGATGGAGAATAGCTTTGACTAGCCCAGGGGCAAAATCTAAGCAAGATGGGGAGGCTGACCAAGCCTGCAAATCTCTGATTCTCTTCAGAGAAGTAATGGCCATGAGAAAAACCATCTTAAGGGTCAGAAGCCTGACAGACGCTGACTCTAGTGGTTCAAAAGTGGGTGTCAACCAACCCCTCTGGCACAATAGCTAGATCCCAAGAAGGGACTGTCGCTCTAGTGGGCGGCCTCAACCGTTTACTTCCACAAATAAAGCGGACAACTAAAGGGTGCTTTCCACACAAACCCCATCAGTCAGAACATGACGAGCCGAAATAGCGGCTACGTACATTCTGAGAGTACTAGGGCATAAGCCTGAGGTAAATTTTTCTGTAGAAACTCCAGCACTGAAACAATTTGGCAGTGGACTGGGTCTACATTTTTTACTATGCACCAATTTTCAATACACTCCATTTGAGGTCATAAGTTCTTCTAGTGGAGGGAGTCCTAGCACTTAGTATAGTTTCAATTACACTGGCTGGAATGTAAATCGTCCTGAGGGACAGGAACTTGTCCTGTGCCCCAAAGCAGAATCTGGTGCGCTAGCTTTTCCCAGCGGCGCGAGCACAGTCTTATTTACGAGACTACCATTGTAAACCCGCACTAGGGCATGGTAGCCTCTCAGCTGCTGGAGGGAGTATTGCTAATAACAACTGATACGCTCGCTCATCATAGAGGAGCGCTCTGAAGTGATAGTTTCCATCTCCGCGGAAGCGAGAGCGAAAGTTTCTTCCACCACTTCACAAGAAGTGCCGGAGCGCGCTTGAGAAGTGGACGGTAAAGGCTCATGATCTGCCGAGAGAAAAGGAAGATTCTGTCTCGTGCGCTTCCGCCAGATATGCATGCGAGAAATGCGTCGCGGCTCGCGGGTTTTGTTTTAAAGACGGCGAGCCGAGCACAAGGGACTTTAATAGGGAGAAAATCGCAATGCTCACCTGCTCCCTCAAGCCCGAAGATAGTGTGCTCTTCCCCCAAACACTGAAAACAGAAAGCGTGGAGATCGCCCTCAGCGAAATATTCTTTTACACGGAGGGACGGCACTCGTGTCTAAGTCTGCCATCTTTCTGGTGAGTAATAAGACACTTTCTATTTTCGCTTTCTTTTTAAAAAGTGCTTGCACACACGCACACACCAATGCAGTCCTTGAAGACAAAAAGAGCTGAGGATGTTTCCGGTTCATGCCTATTTATAACCTCCAGGTGCACCTAATCAAATGGCGTCACCTGACCGAGGTTATATATGACACACATGCTTCAACAACTGATCACGCGAAGAGCGTTCCCATAGCGTTTTCACGCAGCATCGAGTGTAGCTTTTGAAAGGGAACACAAACACTCAAACACAGAGAATGTGATTTATCACAATTTTCTTACTTTCTTTTTCAATCAGAAAGTAATGAATTCTTAAAGAATGTTCTTGCAGTAACATTCTTTCTTGCTGAATGTTCATATATTTGTGCAAACCCTGACCATGAATATGCAGGAAGCCCTAGTCCTAGAAAAAGGCAGTTGCAGGTAAACTAATTTTGGTCTAATCCACTTATCAGATTGGACAGTATAGAAGATTCTTTTCAAGCTGTGGCATGAGGTAGAAGAGAACATATGCAACTTTCCTCCATGTTATGTTGCTCTGTGATACAGCATGAACAATATTTTAGAAACTATGCAGTGGCTATATTAACATGATTATCAGGAGGCATGTTAACACTCGGCTATCCTGGTTGATAATGGATAGTAAGCAAATTGGGAAGAAAATAAGGGGAAGTAAGTAAAAAAAAATTATTTGGGATAAATGCATTTGCATTTTGTAACCAAAACATGTTCAAAGATTCCAGCTGGTCAGCAGATTTTAAATTGCACATAATTTTTTATTATTGATTCTCATGGGCTACGGCCTTTGAAAATTTTTATAGTGCACCTTTTATTTGTATCTGTACATACATACAAATTAATTAATCTGATTAATATATTTTTATTCTATTACATTCCTAGTGTAATTCATAATTTTAAGTGTTTCTAGGTTAAGGTTATGTTTCACATTGTGATTTGGCCAAGCAAATGGCATATCCTCATATTTTTTTTCTTTTGATTATGTACAGCTGCTTTGTGATCATTACACTATACAAATAAAATTGAATTGAATTAAATATCCTGATAAATATCTACCTTTACATCAAATTGAAATTGTGTTAGCTGAAACTAATATTCTAGGCCTATTTTCAATTTCATTTATGATATTATGTGAGCTTTAAAACAGCAATGCATTGTTATATAAAATAATAATACTTTTACTTTTGTAAAAGGTTATCTTACAAAAATGTAAATAGAAATTGAGTAGAGTGGTTCATTTTTTATATTGATTATTTATATTAGCTGTTATTTAGTTGTCTTTTATCTGTTTTCTGTTATGTAGTGTATTGAAAGTCCTGATATAAGGCATCCATGCATTTTGAATCCAATCCGAGAACCTTTTGCCAAAAGGCAGTGTGTAATTCTTCTCAGTGAAGTATTCCAAGCCTGTCATCCAGTGGTAAGTTGCAGAATTACTCAGTACTTAGAATATGAGAGCTGTTCAGCATTAGAACTAAGGGAACTGTGGCTTATTATTATGTGTATTTACTTCTGTGCATACATACGTGTGTACTTACTGTATACATGAGTGTATTGTGCATTTGTAGGTATTTTGTTTGTATAGTATGGTGTTTGTCATCCCTCCATTGAGTCAAAAATAACTGGACAACTGATTGATAAACAGCTTGATGGCCAGTTGTGGCCTGTTTCAAACAAATGTCTTCTCTGCCTGCCAAAATAGACAGACACTTCAGCGTATAAAAACTCAACGTCTAACTTGAGGAAACATGTTGCAGTTAGTTTAGCTGTTTTATTTAATGTTGCAATGTAAGCATATATGATTAGCAAATAAGCTAGAGGCTAAAAAATATAAGTTTCTTACATTTGTTCTGCTGGACACAGTTTATAGTAAAGTGAGACCTCTTGTATACATGTTCTAATGTTACTTTCTATCTGCTGTGCCACTTGGAGGGCAACAGAGTATACAGTATATCTTACACTGTAAATAGTTTACATTGTTTAAACATACATGTTTTACCTACAGTAGGTATTTCCCAGATAGCACAGGTACGTCGCGGAGACGCCTGCTAAAGAGCGTATCATCTGGTAAACATCGCGTTCGTTTTTTTATAGTCGTATTTTGATCGTCTGTAGATCGCCT
>JAQMYJ010000023.1:15043747-15056898 GCA_030014305.1 Clarias laeviceps
TACATGTAAACCTGTTTTAAGAGACTCATTAAGCAATAGTAGCAACCTTTAAAATGGCATAATAGGGGCACTTTAAGCAATAATAAGTGCACATAGCACTGCATTGGTTTTCACAGATCTCTCTGTAGGGATTGATTAACCCTTTATTTCTATTGTCTTCTGACCTTCCTCATCAACACGGCTTTTCCTTCATCAGAACTGCTGCTCAGCGTTTTTTTTTTTTCATTTTTTTTTGTATGTTTTTGTTTTCCAGGACTATTCTGTATAAAGACTATACAGTTAAACCTTGGATTGTTAGCATAATTTGTTAGGGAAGCGTGCTTGTATATCAAAGCACTTGTACATCAAAGCGAATTTCCCCATAAGAAATAATGGAAACTCAGATCATTCTTTCCACAACCCAAAAAAATTCATATAAAAATAATTAATACAAAATGTAAAGTAAAAATAAAACAAAACTGCACTTTACCTTTAAAAAGAATCCTGACAGAGTAGTGTTTCCATTAGTGTGTGTGTGTGTGTGTGTGTGTGTGTGTGAAGATGAGATGAGAGGAGGAGGGAGGGGGCTACTGTGTAGGACGACTTTCACACACACATTAATGGAAACATTGCTCTGTCGGGAAATTTCTTTAACACATAACCTCTCTAATGACACGCATGTGTACACACACTAACAGAAACACTACTTTCTGACAGAGACTCTAGATCTTTAACAAGGAGCCTCTCTAATGACACTTGCTTTTGCTTTATGCACGTGCACACACACACATGTGGTCAATATGTTATAATAAACAATACAAGTTGGCATGGATGTTGACTAGACGAGTAATTCATGTGCACTAAGACTGAGCATAGGAAACGATTATCCATAATCCCATAGTATGCGAAAGAGAAGAAACATTGGCTCGGTTGTGTTCATGTTACGCTCTGCAGACAAAGCACATGCATACTACTTATATATCAAGACCTTGGTCGTTTATTAAGTTAAAATTTGTTTTGCTCGTCTTGCAAAACACTTGCAGATCTAAGGTTATACTGTATATTTTTAATCAGTTTCTAAGTTTTCCAAATAACCCGATCTGATGTTGACAAGCATGATCTGATGTCAACAAGTCACAGAGAACATACATTTAAACAAGTAAATCCAAATATGCTTTTAAAATTCTTAGAAAAAATAAATTTTAAACATCTTATCTAGTTTTTGGATAATAAAAATACTTCTCGCATGAATATAGCCATAGAAGCTGGCATGGTGTTAAAAAAGAAAGAAAGAAGAAACTTACTGGTACACTTAAACATAATTATATAAATAAGAAGGTGGCAAAAAGTGGCAAATTAATGTATATAATGTAAGCTCCATTTAAGAGGTTAAAGACACAGTAAATAACAATGTGTGAAGTACTTATGTGGGTGATCTACTTACTGCTTCTGCAGCTCATCAATACGGTTACGAAGTGAAATGACCTGAAAACAAAATGAAAACATTTAAAGCTGCCAGAATATTATAATTGCCTCTGCGAAACACACAGTTGCTTTAAAGACATAAAGAGATTGATTCTGTTACCACTGCCTTTAAATGGTATTAAAAAAGTATTACTTAAATACTTCAATTATTTAATTAACGGAGCAGTGGTGGCTCAGAGGGTTAAGGCACTAAGTTACTGATTGGAAGGTTGGTGGTTTGAGTCCCAGCTCCACCAGGTTGTCAATGTTGGGCGCTTGAGCAAGGCCCATAACCCTTTCTGCTCCAGGGGTGCTGTTTCGTGGCTGACCCTGCGCTCTGACCCCAGCTATGCTGGGATATGCGAAGAAAGATTTTCACAGTACAGTAATGTATATATGAAAAATAAAAGCTTAACTTAACCTAAATTAGAGCCAATAACAGGGCTCTCCCAAGCAAGGGTGTGTCTAGAGGGGTGGCAGGGGTGGCACTTAAATAAAGTCTATATATGAGTTTATTCAACTATTTGGTAGCAGCACAAAAAACACAGAATACAGCTGTATTGAGATAGCATACACGTGTGTGATGGTGCAATTAACACATATGTTCAGATTTTCTCCCTCTATCTCACACAAACACACAGTCAATATTTTTTATGTAAATAAAGCATGTTAAATGAAAAAATATTTTCATTAAATCTATTCAATTTATTTTTTCTTTAGTACTGTTTAACAGAATTGTTTATCCAATCCATGCAAAATACTAAATTATATTCAGGCTCTTGTGCAATGCCATATTAAGGCACAGGGCATTACTCAAGATTTTGGAAATCAAGCTTGATTTTTTTCTAAGCCATAATGTATTTCTAATTGAATCTGATTTCCCCCACCATTTACAAAATCTTGTAAACGCCTGTGCTGCCAAGCCTCACTGTCACAATCTATCCTCTTCATTCTATCACAGCTTTTCACAGCTACCTCTTTACACTGCCAAATTCACCTTACCATTTGTACACTGATAAACGTATACTATCACTTCCATCTTTTTACACTGTATTTACCTTACCAATTTCATACCTTCCATTAAGACTTTGACAAAGCTACCTTCAAATGCTCTCTCCCTTATCCTACAAATGTAGTCACTAACTAACATGGTAGCAACTTTACAAGACATGGGAAAATGGAAGTATAGTTTACTCTCAAATTATTTCAATACATACTTTCAACTATTATTTATTCAATTTAAAATATGTAATAGTTTTTCAACTGGTCATTTATGATCTGTTCACTTAAACTGCCACAGGTTTTACAACAAATGCTCTTCTTGATGTAAACCTCCTCCTCCTTTTTTTTTTTTTTTTTTAAATCTGGGCATGGAACTGACACAAAGGGTGACCAATAATCTAAGTGGCTGATAAGAAGCCTATCACTGGGTCCCCAACATTTAGAAATTAGGTGGGAAAAATTATTTCATCCTATAATTCAGTAACATTTAGAAACATCTTTAGTAATTAATTAAAGTAACCAGGTTCTATACTAGTTTTTAGTCCACCACCCAAGGGTTTCTTGTTTGGTTATTTAATAATGCAAAATAAGTTGATATGGACAACATACAGTAATTGGTTGTTAGGCCCTATTAAATTAAAACATGAATTGAAAGTAGGTGAACAAATGTGATTAGTATTATTACATAAAACATGCACTCTAACATAATAAATATCTAATCAGGGCTGGACTGGGACCAAAAAACGGCCCTGGCATTTTTGGCCATAGCGGCCCACCATGATTATTCTTCCCTACATAAATGTCCTATTCTTATCGGACTCGTAGCTATTCTGAAGCCTTCCTCAATCTATCCCTGCTGGGTCACGTCTCTCAACACCTCCTCCTCCGAATCAATTTTAATAGCATTCCTTCTTCATCTGTGTAACTAACGTTGACGTTACTCTGTTCTACACTCCATTGTGCTGCTCCGCACATTTTGCTGCTTCCACTTGTAGGCTTTTGCGTCTTTTCTCCCCCCTTGCTCTTTTCTGGTTTATCCATCGTTATAGATGGACTCATCTCAAACTCCGGTCGAACTCTAAATAGCAGATTTTGTCAAGGGGAGATGAGGGCTGGCTAGGAGGGAGGCAGGGCATGGCCTGAGATTTCATTGGACTAGCTCAATGTCCTTTAACACAGTCGACCAAAGGGCCGCGATTCGTGTCTCAGATAAATAAATTGGCCTAATAAACTTTTTTAAAAATATTAAATTATGACTGACAGCCCCAGCCCAAAAATGTGCGTCGGCCCGTGGGGCATTGCCCGGTATGCCCCATGGTCAGTCCAGGCCTGTATCTAATTGCCAAATGCAAGCTTTCAACAAACAGGTTCCGGAATCTGACAAACTTTTCTTCATGTTTTTTAATTGAAATGTTCAGTTACACATTAACTAGAGTGATTTTGTTTATTAATATAAGTTTAAATTGTAGAATACCAACAAACCACTACTAGGCTCCTAAACAAATCCCTAACTTTCAGTTGAAAAAAAAATATCCCCTCTCATACCCCTCATTCCACTGAGCTGAATTTGACCCCTCCCGGCATCTCCCGATTTCGGTACCTATTCGGTTACTTTTTCAGCATAGCAAACCCACATCAAGATTAAAACAAATTCATAAGGACATGAAAACGACTCTACAGCGCATTTTGACTTGAGACAATAACGAAGTGTTAGTGACATAATAGTGTTTTAATAATGAGCAATTAAGGAATATAACAATGTTTTACCAAGCCCTAAAGAATTGATAATAAAACCGTACTGTCACTACCGACAAAATGCTATTGACACTTACAAACTTTTACCGAGGTGTTAACAATATCATAACCATCACATATCGACCCGTTATTGAATAGACACTGACCTATAGACACTGGAGGAATAGGGGATATGTCCCGTCTACACTCTCTCACATATACAGGTACAAGGTTCCGCCCGTTTGTTCTCCCCAAGTGAAGAGAAATAATATTCACATAATCCAGTTGTAATAAACACACATTTACAGCTGTGTGAAGACATCAATCACTCGCAAAAGAAGGCATAATAATTGGAACAGTCATAATAGTGCTGTACAGATCAACAACCTAATACAATAAATGCATTTCTAGACTGAAGCAAAGTTACACATTAAAGAGTGTATGAAGGCAGTGAGATAGTATAATACAATGAGGGAAAGACATGTCAATATTTCGTATTCCAAAACACTTGTAAACTGAAGCGAATGTTCCCATAAGAAATAATGGAAACTCAAATTATTTGTTCCACAGCCGAAAAAAAAAAAAAAAAAAAAAAAAAACAATTAATACGAAATATATATAAATAATTAATCTGCACTTTACCTTTAAAAAAAAGTAAAAATAAAACAAATTAACCTGCACTTTACCTTTGAAAAGAATTGCGACAAAGCAGTGTTTCCATTTGAGAGAGAGAGAGTGTGTGTGTGTGTGTGTGTATATATGTGAGAAGGCGAGAGGAAGAGGGCAGTGTGTGAGAAGGAGGAGGGGTGTGTGTGTGTGAAGGGGCACAGGTCCAATGACGTGCGCACAGACAACGTGCAGGCTGATACAGAGAGAGAGAAAATGGATCTTTAATCTCTCACGTGGTCACAGTGTTATAGTAAACAGTTCACGCGCACACGGATGTTGATTATACCAGTAAGAGACGAGCATTAAGAACCAGCAGGGGAGACGATTACCCACAATTCCGCAGTACAAGAGAGAGAAAAAACGTTGGCTCAGTTGTGATCACGTGACACTCGGCGTCAAAACAAGAAGTGCATGCGTGATACATGATACTCAGTACTCCAAGACTTGTTAGTATTTCAAGTCAAAATTTATTAAAAATCCTTGGTCGTCTTGAGCAAACCACATTACTCGCAATCCATGGTTCCACTATGCATTTAATATAAGGATTTTTGGCTGCTGAATGCTGCAAAACAGGTAAGGATGTGATAAAAACTGATAACAAATGCACATAAAAATCGATAGCAACTCGATAAGAATTAAATTAATAAGAAAGCACTTAAGAATTGATAATGTTGGGACGGGGCAGCCGAAATTTTTGATCATGCTCCAATTTTCCTCCCAACACTAACGAACACGTCAGAATTTACACTAAGCCTAAAAGAGGCTGTAAGGAGCTGTTACCATCCTCTACCAAGCTTGTAACAAATTTGCGTCTATGTGTATTCAGTAGCAAATCCGGCTCAGTGGAATAGGGGTATTAATGGGTGCTGGAAATAGTCCACAGTCCAAAATGATATCTACATATGGGCTACGGTAATGGCACCTCTACAAAATACAGTATGTGGCAAAATATACTACTGTATAGTACTGAAATGAAAGGACGGACAATATTACCTTATTTTCATCTGTGAGTTTTCTGAAAGAAACTAACACTATTAGCGTGATGAATTACCACGATATGCATAATGTTTGAAGTGTGTGCACCCCCTCGCTCGCTGTAGACAGTGTTTATATCATTCACACGGATTCTCAAACATATCCCCTAAAAAGGTTTGCTGCAGACCCCTGCAAAAGGAGACGCGTAATGTTGAGACAGAGATGATAGTACCAGACGGTGAAATTTCTTAACTGTGTTACTTATGCTGTCTTATTAAATCTCTGTCGGAATTCTTCTGACACCTTATTCAAACTCTGTCCCTGTTTTCGACACTTCCGTATGAACAGAAATAATACTTAACTATGAGTACTTTGTTCTCTGTTGAGGAATGCACAACAACACTTTCTATTCACTAATAGGAACATCTGTGTCTGAAGCTATGCTCTGTCAACAAACGTAAATTCGAGATTTCAATACTGTACATTTTGGCGCTTACCGTACTGTACATCTTCATATTTAATGCATTTAATGAATGTATATCACTATTAGCATCTGCAAAATAACCTTTATGTACTTTATAACTGTACTGAGATGTTTACTTACCTTTTGGTCTGATACAGAAAATAATTATTACACAATTCTCACCTCATATTTTTGTCTCTTTAGCTTCTCAATGTGGTCAAATCTTTCCGATTCAAGATTGTACATCCAGTCCCACAGCTCCTTGGCCTTATCCCTACACACACAATTATGTTTTATGTAACTGAAAATTATTACTATTATTATATAATATTATTATTATTATTATTATTATTATTATTATTATTATATACAGTATAATAGTTTACACTTTATTTAAAAGAATGAAAAAAAAAGCATGTGCACAGACCTCAGCTTGTCTTCATTCAGATGATCAATGTTTAGGGGCTTGCGTCTTTCAGCCAAGATCTTTCTTTTTTTCTCTCTCTCTGTCTGTTTCTTTCCCTTCTTTTGGTCAGCCTGTATCAAAAATGGCAATTTTGTGAACTGAGGATGAGTACAAATAAATCAAAGTCATTAGGTGTGCACTGAATTACATTTTATCTTTAATCTAAGAGATTAATGTTAATTTTTCAGTGATTAGTATTTATGATGATGACTAGCCAGGATTTGAAGTAGGTTTTAAACAGGTGGAATATCAGCCATGTGTTTGTTTGTTTGTATATTTGTTTGTTGTGATTTTAAATAATCAGAAACTAAATTAAAATAAAATAGGCAAAATATATTTTGGGGTATCCACAGTACTTACAGTACCCTATATTAGGGCATTTCTATATGTCATAATTAAATTTTACAGCAGTTTGACCTCATTAGGAATTATGAAAACTAGGGAAATTTTGCATAGACCCTCCCCTAGCTCATTGCTCAGTTCCACTCAGCTTTGTCCAGCTTTGGTTTTCTCAGATAGCCATTTTTATTTTAGACTCTGTAAATAACAAGATGGCACTAAAGTCACATCACATCAAATCATCTGCTGTTGGCTGTTTAAAAGAGCACAAGTATTTTTAAGCTGCAACAAAACATACTTTGACATTTTGAGGACCCCTTTGACTTATGTAAACTTATCTAAAAGTACAATAATGAGTATAATTGGTTTCCATTAAGAAACACTTGATTAACTAAATTATTAATGTGTACCAAGTCTATCATTTAGTATTACTCTTTAGATATGTACATTTTGTAGGGCAGTGATCAAATATGCACCTTCTGCAGGTAGCTACTGTAGTTGGAGCCCATGCTTGTCAGAACAGATTTCTTCTTGGCATCATCCTCTGCCTTCTTCTTTGCATCTGCCTCCTCCCTCCTCAGTCTTTCCTCCTGTCACACATATGTCCATATATTAATCTTTAAGAAAATAACATATTTGCCTTATTTAAAAATATATATATAACATATTTTAATGGTATGCAGGAATATACAAGATTTACCAGTGTAACCCACCTCACGTCTTGACTGACGCTCTTTGTCCTGTTCAGCACGGATCCTCTGCTGCTCTGATCTCTCAGCCCTACGTTTCTCCTACATGCACACAAACATGCACACATGCAGACTAATACAATAATTGTCTTATTTCATTTTTTTTCTTTATTTGAATTATTTTCAACATTGCACATTAATACTGAAGACATCCAAATCATAATTTCTTGCCTTCTTAATTCTTAGTTAGTACAAATCCAAATTATGGCAAGAAAATCTGAGTTAAGTAAAGATTAACGACAAACCATCATAACATTAATAAATGAAGGTTGGTCAATCGGGAAAATTTAAAGAATATTAAATGTATGCCCAAGTGCTGTCCCCAAAACCACCTAATTCTATGATGAAACTGCACTTCTACACTTCTGAAGAGGATAAATTTAGGACCAGCCTCAGAAACTGCCGATTTACAGCACCTCAAATATGCTTCTTGTAGTTCAAGCATCAGACATATTTCAAAGTCTACTGTTCAGAAGAGAGGCAAATACTACCTCAGATGAATAACAACAAATAACTGTTTTAATTTATTTGCATTTATTTAATGAAATATTTAATGAAACCAAAAAAAAAAAGAAACATGTTGACAATACCAAGTATGCCCTTACTGCTTCCACAGGATTTACGAGTGTAATTTGCAGCCAGGTGCTTCTAATCATGAGCCCCTGATTAATTGATCAACAGCAGATTTTCCTGTTTGTTGGTTTGGAGCATTCAGGTGTATGTTAACATAGTGTCAAAAGTGAAAGATGTAAGCAATGGTCGTTGCAAAGCAATTGTTGTTGCATTAATCTGGAAAGGGTTATAAAACAATTTTCAAACAATTTTGAGTTCAAAGTTTGACACTGAGAAAAATTCAAACAGTCAAAATTTTGACCAATCTTCCCTGGATGGGACATTGACCCCAAGGCCAGATTGTACAGTACATTGCTCAGAGAAATGCAAACAAACACAAGAGTTACATTTCAGACCCTACTGAACATGTTAAATGTTAAAGTCCATGACAGCACAATTAGACAAAGACTGAACAAGTACTAGTAGGGTTGCCAAGGAAAGCCTCTTCTGCCTAAAAAGATCATGGAAGCATGACAGAGGTTTGGAAACCTGCATTTGAACAAAGCACAAGGCATCTGAAACAATATCCTTTGGACAAATGAGACCACAGTCAAGTTGTTAGATCGTAATGCCCAGCGCCATGTTTGGGGAAAAACAAACAGCATTTCAGCAGGAACAATGCAGTCAATAAGACAATGATGACCTCCTCTGTATACCAGAGTATTGCAGAGGCAAATGTGAGGCCATCTGACTGACAGTCAAAACTTAGCCGAAATTGGGTCATGCAATAGGACAATGATCCAAAGCACACCAGTAAATTGACACTCACAATTCTCTCTTTCAGAGCAATAAGCTCCTCCTCTTCCTTTTTCCTGCATTCAAAGTGGGCATCGATGAGTGTCTGCAGCTCAATGAGATCCTTATTCTGACGTTTTTTCTGGATGTCCTGTTGCACACATCCATACACACATACCCACATACATGTTGAGAACTTAGTTATATACACTAATATATATATATATATTTATTTATTTATTATTATTTTATTTTTTTTCCGACTTCTTTTTTGACTTACATCAAAATCTACTTTGTCTCCTTCTGGGATTTTTGGTGCGCTGGGTCTGAATGGACAAAGATCACACACACACACACACACACACACACACAAGAGAAAGACTTATGTTGCTATGTTACATAAAAGTGGTGACTATTTAAGGCCGGGCAGGGTATATTTCTTTGATTTATCAGAAGAGCACTTTATTAAATTATTACACTGAAAAGTTTAACATTTACCTACCTGTATTTTGGCTTTTCCTCTATATAAGAAGATGAAACAAGAAAGGGGTTCAAATAAAATTATTTGGCAAAGTTTGCTTATAATTATCTAATAATCTGTAACAATAGATGTCATTATTTCATTAAACCCCAAGGCAACTGGTTGGAACTGCTAATGTTGAGTTAATTTATAAAGATAATGTTTAAAAATATCAATACTGTGGAATATTTTGGAATAGTAATTTTACAAAAAAAAAAAAAAAAAGAGGTAATGAGAGAATAAAAGGTAACAAATTTTAATAGAAAGTAATAAACATTTGCTACAGCCCTGCAGACACACCAGTCTTAACAGTCAGCTAATACACTAATGCACTGACAGACACAAAGCTTGTGATTCTAGCTTTTGATTGGTATAATTGTGTGTGTGTGTGTATAATTGTATAAACTCAAGCATTATGATTTTCACTGGTCTACCAATTTGTTTATCCACTATTTAGGGGATGGAATAATAAACAACATTAAACATGTGTCTATTAACTTGGAAGTTGTTAAATAACCTTAATCATCGGACCTAAAATAAAAGCTCCAAATCCCAAATGTTGAGCAATATTTCAAGCTGAGAATATAAATGTGTTCTCTCATATTGTGGCAGATTTCATGCAAAATGAAAGCAAGGGACATAAGCAATGGGCTAAATGTAAATGTGAGCACTGAATATTCCTTCACCCTTTTTCACCTTCCCTAAATATTTGCCAAAGTGGCTGTGTCACCTGTAAATTAAAAAAGTGAAGAGTTCAACAAGACTTAGATATAGATATACAGTATATTTTTTCAAATATCTTCGTATGGTCTTTCACACAATGGTGACATTTTCCTTCACTCCATCAACAAACAGAATTACTGTACAAATGTACTGTAGGAAAATTACCAACATACCTTCCTCTTCATAGGCCTCTGCATGTAGCAAGCATTGAAAGCAAAAGCAGAACAAATAATATTAGCTAGACATGGTGCTATTTTCAAAAAAACTGTACTTTTTTTTTACACATACGTACACTGCTGTGTTGATGTGGGAAAAAAGTCATAAAGAGATCTTTATATATTAAAACACCCCTGGCACTATAAAAAAATTATTATTATTATTATTATTATTATTATTATTGTCACAACTATTGTTGATATAGTAACATATTTAATTACCATGTAATTATTTATATCATTATCAATTTATTATCATATTTCTGTATTATGAAACTGCTACAAAAAAAAGACCACAGCCATTTAACCTGGGGACATACTATAATACTGTACCAGAAGTCTCACTCACTCATTTTCTATATCATTTATCCTGTACAGGGTCATGTGAGGCCTGGAGCCTATATCAGGGGACACAAGCCACTAGGCAGGAGAGTCCCTGGGTAAGGTGTCAATCCATTGCAGGGCACACAAGCACACACACTCACACAATTACTCACATACTACCGCAATTTGGAAATGGCAATTAGCCTACTGTGCTGGTCTTTGAAATGTGGAAGGAAAGTCCTCCAAGAATGTCGAAGTACCTGGAGCAAACCCACCAAGCACTAACCCTAACCCTAACCCTGGGGAGAACATGCACACACCACCCAAACAGAACCATGCAGCAACAACCAACCTCTCAAACCTAAAGATATGAGGCCACAGTGGAAGATGAGGCCAAAATTCTGTTAAAATTAACGTTGAAATATGAATTCATATTCATGATTCAAAGGTTTGTCTTCTAATAAAAGCTTTTTGCTTACACCATCAGGAGCAACATTCTTCAGTTTTCCAGGATGTCAGTTATTTGCTATACAGTATGCTGCTTCTATAGTGGAAGAGGTACTAAAGTGGCAAGAAAGTAGACGTATTTGATTGTAATCTTATTGATATAATGCTTAAATATTTTAATGGTTTAGAGCCATAACTGGTGGACAGGAGATTTTGTTTGTTTGTTTGTTTGTTTTGTTTTCTGCAGATTGATTGTAGAGTATCCCTGAATAATGTTTCAGCAATTAAATGCTTTGTTATTATTATTATTATTATTATTATTATTATATTAACAATAAAGTGTTGTTAACCCCACTGATACACACTGCAACGCACTTATTATTGCCAGCAGCAAAGACACTTATATTTGTCAGTCACTGTCCTTTATCAAATTTCACTTTACATGAGCACTTATGAAGAGGTGGTACTTGTGGTAGTGATTAAATCAGCAAAATATTTTGATAACTATTGGGCATTAGGTTGACCTGCCCTGTCAGGAAACTGTAGTTCAGGTTTCAGGTGAGAATAGGTAAGGATGAATGAATATCCATGCCACATACCTTCCTCATGCATCTCTGGTTCTGTCTCAGGTTCTTGCTCGGGCTCAGCCTCTGGAGCTACCTCTACATCTAATACCTCTTCTAATGCCACATGCAGCGAAGCAATGAGGAGAAAGAATGTGGTGACAGTAATTTAAATGAAAAACAGCATAGTTAGTTATGAAGATGAATTGAAAACAGAGTCAGAGGAAATAGGAGAAAAATCAAAATGAGTAGGTTTGAGCACAAATGGATGATGAAGAACTGACAAACCAGACTCAAACAGTTTCCAGAGTTAAACAAAACATGTTAAACCTCTCACAAAGTTTGTTTCAGTCACACAGTCAACATAACATTATATCACACTGATTGCAGTTAGCACACCTGATCTGAAGCTAAAACTGTTAAATATTAGATCTCTTATATCTAAGGTGGTTATTGTTAATGAAAGTATGACTGATCAGGAGTTGAATTCACGGTTCTTAATAAAACATGGATTAAATCAAATTAGAATGTAGCATTAAAAGAAGCTACTCCCAGATTCAGTTAAATACATCAGCCTCATCTACTGTACCTACGTAGTAAAAAAAATTTGTTTTTCCCACAAAATCCTAGACTCAAATTAATTGTGTTTGTAGTAGTTTATTCTAACATAACATATAGCCACAATCAAATCTACCTTGTGGATTCTGGTATTACAATTTATTTATCTGTTATTTATTTATATTTAAAAACAGACCCACAAGGCATAATCTGAAATTTTTTATGAATTTGCATATTTCTTTTCAAACCTGCTAATTTTTTGGGTGGAATAAATCTTTGGAGACTTAATATTCATTTGGGGTGGGGAACCCAGAAAATAACTCAGAACATAACATTTATGTCCATTCTGGATTCAGTAGTGGTTAATTAGTACGTTGTAGAAGCAACTTATTTGTTGGTCACCTTTATCTTATACTACGATTCAGATTAATAAAAAATAAATATTCACATTTTTACAGTCAGAAGATCATGATCTCATCTTATTGAAAATGTGGTTTGTTAATAATATATGCACCTTGTCATACTACCACAATAAACATACAGCGTGGGCCATTTATATGGATACACCTTAATAAAATGGGAATGGTTGGTGATATTAACTTCCTGTTTGTGGC
>JAQMYJ010000023.1:15090357-15102043 GCA_030014305.1 Clarias laeviceps
TCCCACAGTTGACAGTTCATGTCAGAGCACAAACCAAGCATGAAGTCAAAGGAATTGTCTGTAGACCTCCGAGACAGAATTGTATCGAGGCACAAATCTGGGGAATTTCTGCTGCTTTGAAGGTCCCAATGTGCACAGTGGCCTCCACCACTGATGGACAACCATCTCTGCAGCAATCCACCAATCAGGCCTACTGTATATGGTATAGTGCCCAGAGAGTCTCATCACACCTGAGAATTTTGTTTCTCATGGTCATTATGGGGTGTTGTGTGTAGAATTCTGAGTAAAAAAAAATTAATTTAGTCCATTTTAGAATAAGGCTGTGACAAAACAAAATGTGGAAAAAGTGATGCGCTGTGAATACTTTCCGGATGCACTGTATGTGCCATGTGTATTTGATGTTATCCCTGACCTGTTTTCACCACTGTATTTTATTGGTTGTCTGCCGCATGTGTCGTAATCATCCATAAGTGTTTTCAGTTCCCCATTGATTGATCTGTGCGTGATAGATTTAATTTTATGAAACTATAAAACTCAGTGAGGGTGAGTCAAAAATTATTCGCATTCTGGCTGTAGAATTTATGTAAATTTTTAGTACAAAAAAAAAAATATATATATATATATATATATATATATATATATATTTTATATTTTTTTTTTACATAATCACCTTGCTTTTCAATAAACATTTTTCACCTGACAAAAAGCTTTCACATTCTCTCATTTAAAAAAATGTTTTAGGCTGAGCTGTAATCCACAAACGCACCATTTTCTTCACTTCATCAGAAGTGAATCTGCGGCTGTGTCCGTTGGAGCAAAAACAGGACTATAAGGATTCCTTATAGCGCTGATTTTGCTCCATCGGACTTCAAGGACACACCTTTTAGGCCTCAAAATTAAGCTTCTGCAAGGTGTGAGCAGAATTGTGCAGACATGCACTGCCATGCAAGATTGCAACATCCTTGGATAGCAGTTTAGGTTTCATCTCTATAATAAGCATCTCACTGTAACAAGCACTGTTGATTGTTGAACGTTTTTCTTGATAATGTTCCAATACTGGCCCCTGAGAGTCCCAGAAAACAGCAAGCATCAATTTTCCAGCTCATTAAAAACCTTTCACCTTCCTTAAAGTTTCAGTTTGTAGTTATCCAAACGCTTCTTTAATGCTTCGTTTATGCTCTTTTATCATTTGTTTCGGAACCAGTTACACAGACCGGCTGCTTTTCATGCAGTTACAAATGAACCAATGTAACACGTGCACAGCTGCACAGCAGTAACTGAGGAGACAGTTAAAGGGAATGGAAAATGATGAAAAGACAGTGGAGCCAACAAAAGTTTTAATATAACTGGAGTGTGGATATAGCCTATATATTTTTTCATTGATCTCAATGATTTGAGTGTGACAAATATGCAAAAAATGTAAATTCAGTAAGGGGCAAATACTTTTTCCACAGCACCTGTTCATTCATTCAGTTATCTACCGAGACAATTATGTGGCTGCAGTACAATACAAAAAACATGCATATAGAGGTAAGAGCTTCCGTTACATTAGTTCCTTTAACTACCAACATGATCTGCATGGAAATTATGTAACTGAAGTTTTTGAACTGTATCTGTATGATTTTTGCATTGCTGTGCACTGCTGCCACATAAGTAGCTAGTTAGAAGGAAGAAACATTGCTAATGTTTTTCAGAAGGCTGGTTCAGAAGGACTGGTTTCAGTGTTTATATAAACTGTTTCTTCCCCCTCACCATTCAGTGTAAAAATTTCTGTGTGTGAGATTGGCAGTGTCCTTACATAAAAAAAAATGTATGCTTACATGGACTGTAAATTATATTAATAATCTGAATAATTAAAAACGCACCATGCAAACACTTCAATCGGAACTGTCCAACCTGATCAGAAAAACTTTCAACTGTAATGAAGGGGTAACAGGTAAATATTAGCCAAGTAAACACTTGATTTTTTTCTCTAAATATGTAAATATGTTTGCCCCATGGGGGTATGTAAGGCAATGTCATACATTAATGTAATGAAGTAAAAGTACAGACATTTGTTTTAGGATGTAGTAAAGTACAAGTAAAATATCTTCTAATAAAACGCCACAGATAAAGTAAAGATGAATGAAATATACAGTACAGTAATTAATCAAATGTACTTAGTTACTTTCCAACTCTGCTCTTCACATTGCACAACATACAAACACACTTGCACATATAAAACACATTTATTGGGGCACAGGTCTTCCACCTATGAATATGACCTTTTTTTAGTGTGCAAAATTAAGGGAAAACTTAAGGTTTAATCATGTATTTCTCATGTAAGCAACTGCACTATTCATGACTTCTATCCTCTTTGTTTTGGTAAAACACTATGATGGACTTCAGTCTTAAATGGAAAATTTCAACATACCAAAGTATTCTAATTAGAATATTTATAAATAATTCTGATAAAAAATATTGCAGTTTGGCAATCTGCAGTGTCTTCAATAATGCAATATTTTTTTTAATTAAAATTATTATTTTTATTTCTAAGGAACATGTGCAGAGAACAGTGGTTTTGCCTGCATGCCATCTATGCAACATATGCACACATAATGGGACGCAGCAATTCTAATTAACCCAGAGGACTATAATAAATATCCTTCTTCTTACAAGTTGTTGCTTTCATTCTACTGTGCAGATTTTTTTTATTGAGTCTCTTCTTATTTTCATCACATTTCTCAACTGCGACTGTGGCTATGTAAATTCATACACTAAAAGTTATTATTCTTGGAGGCTTTAAACTTCTTACATCACAAAGATCACATTTTATCCCATTCTGATGACTGATATATTAACTGAAATGCTTGACCTGTATCTGCTTGATTCTTACATTTGTATTCTCACTTGTTAGGAAATTGGACTACTGATTGGATTCCTGGAAATCTGCTATTCTGATGCAAAAAAAAAAAAAAATCTGTGAGGTTTCATTTCTTTTACTTTAGCAAACGGGGCATTCATAGCAGATTAGACTTGACCGTAACAAAAAAAAAAACAACAACCTTGAAAAAGTCTTGATATAAAATTTTTATTCACCTGGATTTATTTACAATGGCAACTTGCCATTTTAAACCTTTAAAAACAATACCAAAAACCAAAACAATACCAAGCACCACAGATTACAGACATAATAAAAATGTATTTTAATCAAAGCTTGATATCACAATGACCTATCATTCATATTCAGTAAAAAAAAACAAAAAAAACATTTATGACAGCCAGCAAGCCAGTCAAATTTAATAAATCATATACGAATCACCAAACACTCCATTGTTAAAAGCACTACATAAATAAAATTGAATTGAATTGAAGATTGTATCACATTTTTTGTGCAAGGATCGGATAATTTTTCAGATCAGCAAAAAAAAAAAAAAAAAGGAAACTAATTTTCCTTTCTATTTATTACATACAAAATTTAAAGAACACTTAAAGCAAAGAAGTTCTGCCCATTGTCTTAAACAAAAACATTTAAGATGTCCAGTGATTACATTAAATAATTAAAAATATGAAATTTTGTACTTGCATAACTGCCTTATGACTAGAGACGTTTTCAAAGCACTAAAAACTTTAAGTGCTAAACTTTTTCTTTTTTTTTTTTTTTTAACATGTAAACAAAAGAAAGTCGTAAAGAATGCTCTCTATCATCAGCTCAAACTATGCCACGTTTGGGAGTTGGCTATGGTCTCAGGAACTAAGGGGTGCCATCTCTCACCACCATCAGTCTCAGCAAACTAGCTGATCTTGGACATGTTTGAGCTTGTGGGAGGATAATGCTTTCCTCCACCATTTCCTGACCTTGCAGGAGCAGCAGTGTGAAAAGAAGTACACAGCTGGCTTCATGCGCCTTGGAATGCACCCCTCCACCCATGAGCCCCTACCCTAGTTGGTAGCTTCCATGAGACAGGGGAGAGCTAGTTGGAGGGTGGAAACTGGTCAACATTGAATTACAAAGAAAGTCAAGGTGAAAATCAGGAAATTATGGAGAAAAACTAATGTTTTCTTCTAAAAACTGTAATATAAAATAATCACAATTTTCACATCTAAATAAAATGCCAGGACATAGAAGGATCCAAGATAGTCCAGCTGGATGGATAGTTAAAAAGTACCTGCTACTTTAATAGGTGTACCTGTAAATCTGTATGTGACTGGTTTTTACAGGCCCTCATTATGTGATGACTGTGCCTTGCGCAAGAGCTGGTATGGCTGTCAAGACTGATCGCTCTGGTTGACAATGTGGCTGTAACCAGTAACCGGTTCATTTTGCCGGCACAACACAACAAACAATACTACAATGAGGAACAGAAGAACGAAGCCACAGACAACCAGCCCAACAATCACATCTACACCAACACACAAAAGAGAAAAGTAAGAACAGTTACTGATTTCATCTGGCAGTGAATGTAATCATAGTATGGTAGGGTCCATTTGAATATTAAAGAATGTGTATGAAATTTGTTTTGGTTTATACCTTTATCACTGGCAGATGAGCTGATCTGGCACTCCTTGTACCAATCTGTTGGAATCACTGAACGTGTAAGTCTAATGAAGTCCTGCAGCGGGCATCGCTGGGTACATCCAGGTAAAGTTAAAATGTACAGATCAGCCACAGAGCTATCATTACGATAAAACATCTTCACAGAGAATGATCTGAGAGAAAGGACCAAATAGCATATATAACACTGAGTAAAACTTATCCCAGATAGTCTTAAATAGAAAATTTCAACATACGAAAGTATCTAATTAGAATATTTATAAATAATTCTGATAAAAAAATATATTTAGTAGTCATATTTAAGATAGTGCTTTAACTGCAGTAAATGTAGCATGTGTAGGGAATTAAAAAATAAAATTGTGTAATCTTGTCTAATGATATCTTACAAGGGCAATAAATTGTTTAATTAAGTCATGTAGTGTGTGTAGTTACAGATAATGTGCATGTGTAATTTTCTAAACATTAACCAGCCACTTTAATTGGAGTACCTGTAAACCTGATCATTTATGCAATCATTAAATCTGTCAGTTATATGGCATCAGTAAAATGTATACAATCATGTACTTATAGGCCAATAAGGTTGAATTACACAGAATGATATGGAAGACCAATCCAATGAGAGGCAGTTCTGTGGACAGAAACATCCACTCCATGGTCAAAGTCACTTTTTTACACTTTAAAGTCCAAATTTTTATGTGAAAATTAGGTGAAATGTGTATTTAACCTAAATTTGCATGATTTGTTTTGCATTGCACTGCTGCCACATGATGGCTGACAATAGTTTCATGAATGAGAAGGGGTATGGAAAGTAATCTGTTTGTGTGTGTGTGTGTGTTGAAAGTTTGCATCACCCATTGGAATCCTGGTGTAGTTCAAATATGTGGCAGGAAGCATATCGTGGCTGTAATCCATTATACACATTAAGTGCCTCCTGAAGTGCTACAATGGTTGTGTCATGCTAAAGAAGAAATCAACACACAACCATAAATACTGTCATAGTGTATGTCTTATGCTCATCATAACCAATGCTGTGAACTTGTTAGCAATCCTAACATATAACTGTACTGAAATTAATTTCTTTTACCAAGTAGGTCCCAGTAACATTGGTTATTGGCTATGAAATGCAATTATGTAGAAACATAAGTATATTTCATAACCAGTGTAATTGGGGCATATGATTCATGTTGATCAGAACCCCATTAAATATTTTGCCCTGTACAATGAAAGTTTGGGGTCCTGAAATGACACTGCTACAACTGTATTGACAACAATATTAAAAGTGAAAGGAAACAGCAAAGTAGGGGCTCACCGCAGAATACATGATCATCTTCAGCTGCTGATCCAAGTTTAAAGTAGCTGCAGCTGATAGGTTCTTAATAATCTGATCCAGCAAGACACCTAAGAGACAGAGTACCAGACAAATGCCAATTTGCCAAAAGCTTGACTGAGATGCAATTTGTTAAAGGACTAAAACATTTATTTTGACAATCATTTTTATTTTATATTCACAGTTTAAACTAGGAACATTGGTTGCATGCTTACATTTGATGTATTGCTTATGTTAATTTTTACAAACTAGATAAAGTATGTAGCCCTGTTGGTTGTGACCATCATCTCACACATCTTTGGTAATCTATGTCACTACAGTACTAAATTTTTTTACGGCTGAAGGTCACAGTCACATAAATACAGCAGTTTACAACCACTGGTCAGATTTCCAATGCAGATATACAGAAACCCAGCAGGACTGGCTCCAAAGTCCTTCTAAAAGTGTGGAAAAATACACTTTGGATACACTTTGGGTTAGGAATATAAAAAAAAAAGTCCAAAGGATGTGAAGACATCTTAGCACACTGACAAGCACTATCCTTAAGTAAGAAACTGAAAGTACATGACAATAACCCTCAGTCTCTCAAAGTCTGGTCACCCATGAAACTAAATGACCAAGAAACAAGACACTCATAGTGTCGACCAGTAACCAAATGGCAACTTTGAAAAACCTAAAGAATTTTAGGACCATCAGAGGAAATCACGTGCACCACCCAATAATATAAAATTAATTACACATATCCAACCAGTATAGGAGGATGTCAAAAAGTATATTTCTCAAAGATTTACTTGGACTGGTATAAAAAGACACATACACTACAAACATAATGATAAAACAAAAAAACCTAATAAATCTCCTCCCCAAAAAATGCTTTTTTGTGGCCAAATTAAACGAAAGTAGAACATTAGGGGGGACTCATTACTAAACATCAGCCCAACTATAAATCATTTTAGTGAAAGCGTTATGTTCTGCAGGAACTACATAACTAGTCAAGAGTAAAGGGAGAATGTGATGTACAGTTTAGAGATTAAAGTTAATTAGAACTCCATAAAACACCTATCACAAACGAATGACATGGCAATATTTTGCAAACAAAATTAAAAAAAAATTTCTGGGGGAGAATTATAGTACAGTATACAACTAAAACCTTTTTTTTCAGTAAATCAACAAAGTCACAAATGTGCTTACAGGAGAAAACATGTAAATTAAGCACATTGTTTGGCTGAATGCCCCTCACATATTTCACCTTTATCAGACACGTTTGGTAGCCATAAAATAGTTTCACATACAATTTGGTTATTTGACCACTTTTCTTTGCATAATTGGTAGTGATAGTTGCAGGCATTCACTCAACTTTTAATTTTTTTTTTTTTATAGGTTTGAGACTGCAAAAGTTTAAAGTTAGCCTGCTTTATATTAATTACACAAACAGCTTTGATAAGTGTTTGGAATTTTTGTCCTGTCCAACTAGTTCAGTGGTTCTCAACCCTGGTCTTGGAAGGCCACCGGTCCAGCAAATTTAAATGTTTTACCTGCTTAATCATACTGACTCCTATTATGAAATGCTTGTAATTATTACTTTAGTATACCGTAGTAAAATCTGTCAAAAAGATTTTAAAACACTGACGCAGCAGACGTGTGAAAATTAATATTTGTTTTATTCTCAAAACTTTTGGCCATGGTTGAACATTGAATTGCATCCATGCCATAGAAACAAAGCAATGAAATCTCCACTTTGATTTGTACAAAAGCATACATATTTGCCTATGTTTTATTTTCAGAATTTATTGAATCACATTATAGGCTCATGAGTAAATATTTATTTAAATCTCTAAAAATTAATAAATTATGAAAAATGTGCAGGCCTGACCTCCCTGTAGCCGACATTTCTCCTCCCTTTTATAGACGCCAAACATGATCTGAAAGGCAAAGTTCTTCAGCACTTTCAATGTCTTCATCACATCTGGAGTCACCCAGGCTGGAGAGGATAGGCCATGAATTTTCTATGTGCGAGTGCAAAAGAGCAGGGGGGGTGTGAATCAGGACATTGACGAAGTGAGTGTTATTTACACATAAACGTGTTAATCAATATAGATGATACAAAAGGACGTCAGTGGTGCACAGCAAACATTTTACACCAGCCCTACAAGCAATATGACAAACATAACAGAGTTGAAGCAGTGTTAATATGTCAACAGTACTAGGGGTAGAAATGGCGGCAAACAGCAGATAAAATAAAAAAGTTGGCTGAGCAATCACAAAAAAAATTTACTGAGCCCATTCCAGAAGCAACCATGCAAGCCCAGGATTTTACCTCCACCATGCTTTACCAATGAACTCATATGCTGTGGATCATGACCCAGATGCTTTCTTTCTCCACCCTTTAATCTCTACCAACTGAGGTCAATCTTGGTCCTAAAACATATGTGGGTAATCTGTGTATTTCTTTGCAAATTCCAATCTGGCCTTTTTAATTCTTACTGCTCAGAGTGATTTGCATTTTCTATTATGGCCTTTATCCCTGATCTCTTGGTCTTCTTCCATAGACAGCTCCCAGGCCTTTATGTTGATTTCATTATTTTTAACAACAACAAGCAGAATGTTTACAGGCTTAAACTAAAAGTAGACTTTTACAGCTATTAGTTATTTATTCAAATTAAAATTGTATTTGTCACATAGCCATAGACAGTATGACGTGGTGAAATGCAGTAAAATGCGTACTTAAAATGCTTTATATTAAATACATTGTAATACAAATTTACAAATGCAAACGTAATGCATGATCTGGATTGTACAAACATTTTCAGCTATTTAAGCTTGTGAAACAGTTTAAAGTGAGGGCCTTTGCAATGTTGTTTTTTGGCATCATTAGTGCACCAAAAGTCAAATGGTTTGACAAAAAACAAAACTACTGTACCAGGAAATTTGGCATTGATTGTAGGCTAACTGCATTCAATCCCATTACTGATACATTTATTATGCTTAACAGTAATGTCCACTCCTCTCACAAAATCTCACCTCACAGAAAAGTGTGTCATAGACACTCCACACTGTCTTAAGCGAAGTTGAATTCAGCCCAGTTTTATTCCGCACCATCTCCAGGAAATCCTACTCAATAAAAAGCACAGCAAAACTTCAATACAATGTCTCACACTTGAAAAGGGCATCTATTATTTAAAAGAAATTGTCATTTAACATTTTCTTTTATATATTGTACATAGGTCGCTTCTTCTTCTCTTATTCCCAGATCCTAATGACCAAATCTCTTTAAATTAATTTTGCAGGCACAAAGATTTTAGTTCAAAAACTGAAAATTGTTCCATTTTATAAATGTAAAATAGCTCATTTTGAATGCCAATGTTACATTGACTATTGTTTTGAGCAGGTAATGGGAAGAGATCAGACTCACTTTATACATTTTGGTCATATTGATGAAGATGTCTGTTCTTTCTGTCTCATTCATGAGTAATTGGTAGCGTGGGCAGTCTGCCATAGGAAACGACAGTAACTGTAAAACAAAAAATTATTACAGTCACTAGTGATCACTCAGTTAGTTTGCATTAAATATATTTATTTGATTAAATTATTGTTGTAGACATAATAAGGAAAATGAAAAAAAAAAAAGGTACTTAATCTAACTTCTTAAATTTTTTTAACCAAGGTACTGGTAAATTTTGTGCAGTGTACCAAGTGGATGGGGAATGTGCACATTCCTACCTTCTCCTCATCCTGGGGGACTGTGTGTATTGGTATAGGCTGCCAGTCCAAACCAGGATGAAACACCTTTGAGCCATTGGGTGGATAAAGACCAGCCAGATTTGAAGCAGCACTCATAAGAGTGCGATCATAATCTGTGCTCCGTACTGCAATCTGTGCCACAGAAAGTAAATTGAGAATGGGAATCAGCACCTACATTAATTACTGATTTTAAAGTAGGGTCAAGGTACCAAAATGTCTGAAATCAAAAGAATATTTTAGTACAAGTAATCCTATGGAGCAAGGCAGTTTTTTGATACATCTAAACACCACTTGCAATATCAGTAACTTATACTGACTTGGAAGACTGAAAATAGGTAGAACACACCAGTTAAAAGACAGGCAAAGATTAAAGTGTGACTGTAGGCTTTAAAAGCTACTTTTGCACATGTATGAACTGATGTTCTTTCCAAGATGGCGGCGCGTGTACATGCTGCGGCTTCTCTCTCCCCCAACACAACTGTGTTTTCGTGTTTTTTGTCTTGTAAGTCGCAGTGTTTTTGTATGTCTTTAACTCGTCCATCTGTCTTAAAACGCACATACAGTCGAGAGTTTCTGTTAGTTATCGGTAAATCCACAGTTTTTAAGTTAAACTTGGCGAATGTGGATGAGCTGCGGGACATCGGTCTGCTCCGGAAGCCTTCGCCATCACCGACCCCCACTCCGGCACCCCGCCCAGAGTGGAGGCGCCACAGGTGGCGGGAAAGGAAGCAGAAGAGGGGAAAGCGCGGAGGTATCCGTGCTAGGTTAGTGGCTAACCCACACAAGCCGGCTATTCCTACCATCGTACTGGCTAACGTACGCTCTTTGGACAATAAACTGGACCACATTCAACTTCTTCGCACAACCCTAAGGACTGTAAGTTTGTGTTATTTAAGTTTTTTTTTTTTCCCTTCAGTGTTATTTGTATCAAGGATGAGAGAAACGTAATTTCGATTCTCTATATGTATGCACTGTACATGTAGCAGAATTGACAATAAAGTTGACTTTGACATAAATGGATTCATGAAGGTATGAATATTTGTGCCCCCAAAGGCATTTTTACAACACCACACAACACATTGGTTTTGTTTCTTGGATGTGACCTCAATATGTTCTTTGTTCTTTGTATATTTTGTCTTAAAATATGTTGGAAACTGTCTATAGCTAAGCTTTATTTAAAAGTAAAGTTTAAGGTGATAATGAGATAAGGATGTGACCTTGGCTGAAGTCAGTTTAAACTGGAACACTGGCCTAAGATTTTGGATAGTTTCTGACTAGATACTGATCAATAGATATTGATTACTTTATACTAATACTCAATAGTCAAATCATAACAGGTTTTTTCTACCAGTTGTTTGTTTTGTGAGGTTTCTCCCTTTTGTCCTCTGTGTCTATTCATGCAACTTCCTTTCTCTCTTTTTTCTTCACGAAACATGTTAATTATCTTATTCTGTTCTTTCTAACAAATGTACATGATGCAATGTGTTTGTCTGAAAACACAAAAGAACATTCTGACATATCACGTGTGCTGTGTGCATGTGCATGCATGAGTAGATATGTGTCTTGTTCCTCTCTCCCGGGTCAGCAGGCATGTAAGCACATTGAGGCACGTTAGACACTTACAAAATGATGAAAGAATTGCTTTAAGTGTATTAGTGTGCCTTGGGTCATTCTCTTTTTGTATGATGAAGTTACTCCAAGTGCATTTTCTATAAATTGGCAAACAGAGAATCTGTATTCATTCTGCTGCTACCATCATGAGTTTCACCATCAATAAATTACCGATTACTGAGCCGTTCCAGAAGCAGCCATGCAAGCCCAAGCTATGACAGTCACTTTGCGTAACCAATAAGATCATCTGTTTAGTAAGAATAACTTTACAGAGGTGTTTAAATTAGCAAAGGCAATGTCCGATGAAGTAGTATGCTCTTGTCTCATGTCTATGGTCGCTGAACTGCTGGATGTCCAGGTGGTGCTCCGAAACTAATGTGGGCTTCATAGAAAATTGGAAGACCTTTGAGGGCAAAGCCGGCTGCGCAATAAGTGTGATGGCAAATTGCCAACACACTGAAAGCGCAGCCGGC
>JAQMYJ010000023.1:15122995-15134681 GCA_030014305.1 Clarias laeviceps
CGCATTTTTAGTCAATAAAATGTTAATACAATAGTACATAATTTGACCATTAATTTTGTGACATTATAGGGGAAGCTAAGCTTCCCTTGCAGTCTTAAAGAAATCGCCACTGCCACCACTGCTGTTGGCTAGTTTATTAAGGATACATTTAAAATTCATATTTGAATTTGTAAGTATTTACTGTATAAAAATTATACATAAAATAAAAGTTAATGAATTAGGCCTACAGAATATTGGAACAATACAAAAAACCTTGCAATTTTAACAGGGATGTACAGGCGTTTTATATCCACTGGTACATTCCAGTTAGAATTTGCATGTTTTTGTAAAGCTTCAATAATCTTAATAATTTTTTTTGTTATGCATCACTTTAATCGAGCTGCTAAACGTTACTTTATAGATATGCTAGTGTTTCCCCTTTTTAGGGATTTCAAACTGTTGTTCCTGCAAAGAATTTCTATAAAAATAACTGCAGAAAAATTATATTATCCTTATGCTGTGCTATTTATTAAATTTTCATAAGCTTTCTGAATGTGGTAATGTTGCAAAGATGCATAAAAATGCAAACATAAGACATCATTTGTTTGCACAACAAAATTTATTAGAACAATTGCTAAAGTTGCAAATTAATAAAAAATAACTTGATAAAACTCTTACATTAATAAAACAATTACATATGCCAAATGACAAACAATGAAAAAAAAAAAAAAGTCAACAGTTGAAATCAATCTGTATTCACACAGAAAAACAAATAATACAATCAAACAATACAATTATTGTCCTTTCAAGTATCCAGAAAACAGACATAAGTAATAGCTGAACTTCCACAATACAAGAAAATAAATAAATAAATAAATAAAGTTCATTAATAAAATGACATGGAAAATTCCCAAACCACTTGATAATACATTTACTTTATGAAATTGTAAACAGTAAATCTGGAAATGAGGTCTGTTCTGGCCATAAAATTCAAGTCTGAGGCTTGGGTTAACAGTGTAATGAGTATCATAGTATAAATGCAATCATGTGGAAAAGTTAGTTTTTTTAATTCTATGTTGTTTTTTTGTAAAAACATACTATATATCATCTGATCATAGTGGGTCTTATTATTAGGCAAATACAACCTCAGACAACCAACAACATAACTGTTTTTTCACTGTGCCATTGTTTATTTAACAAAACTAAAGCCAAAAAGAAAAAAAAAACATGTTGGCAATACCAAGTATCCTCTTACTGCTTCTGCTTAAGTTGTAGCCAGCTGCTAATGATTATGCCAGCCTGCCATTAATGATGACAGCTCTTGATTAATTTAATAGCAGCAGGTGTGCCAAACTGCTATTTAAAAGCAGTTTTATCAGTTTACTGGTCTGGAGCAATCAGGTGTGTGTTAAGACCATACCAAGAGCAATAAGCAATGGTCTTAGAGAAGTATTTGTTACTGCATATCAATCTAGAAAGGGTTTAAAAACAATTTCTAAACAATTTGGAGTTCAATGTTCTACAGTGCAAAGCATTCAAAACAGTTGCCAATCTTCCCGGGAGTAGACATCTGAGCACATTCACCCCAGGGTCAGACCATACAATGCTCAGAGTAATAAAATAAACCTATCTCAGATCTTTCAATTTATACCGAGTGTCAAGCACAGCAGTGGAGGCGTGATGATTTGGGCATGTTTTGCAGCCACAGAATCTGGGTCCTTTGCAGTCACTGAGTCTACCATGAACTCTTGTGTATAGCAGAGTATTCTAGAGGCAAATGTGATGCCATCTGTCTGAAAAGCTAAAGCTAAAGCTTGGTCAAAATTGGGTCATGCAACACTGAGAATGATCTACAGCACACTAGTAAATCTACATTAGAACTGAAAAATAAAAGCATTAAGGTTTAGAAATAGCCTAGTCAAAGTCCAGACTTCAACCCAATTAAATGTTGTGGCAGGACCTTAAGAGAGCTGTGCACAAGCGAATGTCCAAAAACCTTGATGTACTGAAGCTATGTTGCAAAGATTATGGGCCAAACTTACTCCCCAATGAGAGACTGATAAAGACATAATTTAAATGCTTAATTCAAGTTATTTCTGCTAAAGGTGGATGTACAAGCTCCTGAATCATGGGGGTACAGTACTTGCCCACATTTTAGTTTTACTCTTTTGCTTTATTTTTGTTAAATCAATAATGACAGTGAAAAACAGTTACAGTATGTTTTTGTTTGTGTCATGTTGTGTTTGCCTAATACCAAGACCTGCTTGATCAGATTATTTTTATTATGTTTTTACACAAAACCACATAGAATTAAAAGAGGGTAATAACTTTTGCACATAACTGTATATTCTCAGATAGGTAGGTGGGTGGATCAGTAAGTAGGTAGGAAGGTAGATGGATGGATAGATCTGTAAGCTTTTTCTGGTTTAGTTTTAGACAGTTTCCTAAACTGAAACGATTACATTAATAGAACAGAGATCTATTAAGAATTATAGCTGGCTATAAGCAAAAACTTGCTTACACACACTATTATGGTGCAAAAAAAACATGCATTTAAAATTAGTATTAGGAGTAGTGGGATCACTTTAAAAAGTTGCCTTATATTGTATCAGCATGTACCAGTGTAAGTATGTATCCAATGATGTCAACTTTAAAGCACTTTTTGTAAGTCGCTCTGGATAAGAGCGTCTGCCAAATGCCTAAATGTAAATGTACATGAGATACAGTGTTTACAGGGTGAATGAGTGGCCAAACACTGGTCTGGAAAAAAAAAATCCAATTTACACTTTATTTGTTTTTAATATTTGCTTATTTAAGTACTATTGACTGCAAATATTGATGTTAGTCCCTGAGGGGTTGGAGATCATGATTTATTTATTTATTTATTTAAAAATTTTTTATTGACACAACCATATCCACAACAGAATGTATAAAGCAGTTTTAACCAGATGTTTAAAGGAAAATGTAGGAGGTGACATCTTAGGTACTAATGTCAATGTAAGCAAGATATATGAAATTTGATCTTAGAGCATTATGTTATACCTGTGGCACCCATCAGACTCTTCAGTTATTTTAAGGTGTACACTCATTTACCATGCAAATTACTGGCCATAAATGTAATTAAATAGTACTTATCCATTGTTCAAAAGAAGTACCCTCTGCAAGTAAGTATAACAATGTAATCTGGATTTTTTTTGGCCGAAAACATAAATGTGGCCCTATTTTCATGCAAACAGATAAACATTTTACTCTCTATATATATTTATATTATTATAAAAATTAGGTACCAATCTTTACTGTTGCTCATGGCAGTTTTTTATAGATAATGGGCTGTTACTTAGATGCAAAAAGAGGAAGGACAAAGAAAAACTATAACAATGTTGTAAATGGGCTATATATATATATATATATATATATATATATATGTAATATGAGCTCTGATCAAATAGACTATTATATTCCCTGAATTAAATAAGAACGAGGTCCATCCCTTTCCTGAAGATGATTTGAATATTCATTTTATAGTAGGCATTGCACAGGCAAACACATTTATACATATGTAAAATGTGCATGTTATTCCAAAGTTTTGTTACAAAGTTTTCCGTACGCTTACTATGAAATAAATGGAATGTCTACACACAATCAAGACTGGTATGATGGGACAACTAATCAGTTCTCCAACCATTTGCATTGTGTTTATATACATATTGTGTGTTTAATTAGCTTTACATTAAAGCAAATAAAATAACTATGACAGTAAATCCACAAGTGCCCTAACCACCCACAGATTGTGTGCTGATTATTATTATTTTTATTATTATTATATTAACCACTTTTGCTAAGGTCAATAATAGAATTGAAGATAAGAATGCATGCAAACATTCTAACATGCTTTAAAGGGAAACCATCAAATGCTATATGGCCTCTTAAAACCTGTATTATGAAAATTACATCATGAACATTATAAGCATAATTTACTGGGGATGTAGCCAAATATGAAGGATAATGTTCCTTTGGAAGGATAATGTTCCAACTGAATAAAAATAAACATAGAAATATGAGGTACATTACTCTTTTTTGCTTACATGACATAATGCCTCACAATGGGATAAGGCATGTACAAGTATGGACTGGAATCCTGCAGAATGAAACCAAGAAAATCACGAGAGCTCTAGCTTTTGCAAGCATGGCAGCCAGATCTCAGAAAACTCTCAGTAAATCTACTTCTAAATTGACTATTAATCACTTCATATATTCAGTATCTACAATAAATGTTAAATGAGAAATAGTTCTATACAATGTGTACCTGTTTACCATAGTCTATATTTGTCAAAACTGGAATTGTGGATAGTATGGGAGAAAATGCGATGTGACCTTAGCCATACCATGATTAGATAGTCTGGTTTGCGTATTTTGCCAACTGCTAATCATCTGGATTTTTGCACACTGTAGAACAAAAAATTATTTAAAAATACAAAGTCAAACCTTGAGGATGTTAAACAATAGCAGAAGGCCACATTGGGTAACACTCCTGTTAGCCAAGAAATAGAAAAAAAAACTGGACAGTTGAATATTGGTATATTGTTTTTAGGTTGAGTGTGCTACATTTTTAGTCAATAAACAAAGTGACACATTTGCTATGAATTTTCCTTCAAATGCAAATGATCTAATCTTTTGACCATTGAAATGGTTGCAAAGGTGAGGTAGCAGAGAATAATGATTATTATTATATAGTCCATAGGACTGCAAGGCTGGAATAATCACTACGCAGTCATATGCAGTTTGATGTCAAAGAACAAAGTTCAGATTTCACAAAATCCTTGACGACAAAAAAGTTTTTGGATGTTTAATTTAAAAAGTATGATGAAATGGTCAAAGAGGACTGGTTGGTACAAGTTTGCAAGTGTGTTCCATGAAGAAATATTTGTCTCTGTCTACTATCTAAAATAATCACAAAAGATGATGTTAATTTTTTCATGACAAACTGTACACAGATTTGCATCTTTATTTTATTAGAAACTTATAATCTGCTGTTCACTGAACTATCAATCATCCTGTCTTAAAGAAAGAGTTACTGTATGTATTGACATTGTTTTTGTAATACTGTATAATTTATTTAACACTTAACTGATCCCAATATGACATGTGAGGAAACTAATAATCTGTGAAAAAGGGCATGTAATATTAAATTGTGCATGATTTTAGATGGCTGCTTTTGTACCAGCTTACGTAAAGGACAAAAGGTTTCTTCATTTCTTTTGCTTTGATTTTTGTGACCTTAAATTTGTACATACAGTATGGGTTGGACCGATACAAATACTGTTTAACCAGCCCTAGTTGACTATTTTGTCTATGTCCTCCAAACAGTTCATCAATTTGTAAATTTCAATCAATTTGTAATGTAATCCAAAGATACAGTATGTATCATACTTCCAAATTATAATATTTGAAAGGTATGTACGAAAAGCTGCATCAAAAAAGACCTGGGTTTAGTAAAGTATGTATTTAAAAGACATTCTGCATTTCATTAAAGAAACATGACAAAAAATACACTTCTATAAAACACTACACACGTTTGTATTAGAAATACAACACATCTGTTTCAGAAACAAAATGTACAGTAAAGTCCTGATTTGTACAATTAGCAGCTCTAAAGTGGTCTGACCTGAGGTAACTAGATATGCAGCTTTGAGCAAAAAATTACAATCTGAGATGTTAAAAGCAAAAATAAATCATGTATGGTATAGAAAGTGAGGTAAGAACAGAGGTTTTTTTTGTAGTTATCTAGTGCCCAATATACAACAAAAAGTTAACATTTTCGGTTTTAATGTTTTCATTTAGAACAAGTGTCCAGAAGTGTAAGCAATAAATAAAAATATAATAAATACACAATGGCTCATATTTTAGATAAAACAAAGCCTAAAAAAGTGTGACAATTCTAACAAGCCAATATACATACAGTGCAGAGGTAAATTTTTTAGACCACTTCAAATTTCTCAAATTCTGTTTCGTTTTACACTCATCATAAAATGGATTCAAATCCTTTTTTCTCCTCGTATTCTACACACAATGCTCTCCGAAGAGAACTGAAGTGCTATTTCTATAGTTTATAGTTTTCTTGTATAATTTAGCAAAACATTCCAAACACCTGTTTTACCCTTGTCCATGGGAATTATTGTGTGTAGAATGAGGAGAAAAAAAAAAGATTTTAATGAATGTTAAGATGAGTGTGACAACAAAATGTGGAAAAATTTAAAGGGTATAAAATTTTTCATTGTCACTATATATCTACATATCTATTACATAGTATTTATACAAAAGTTTACTTTTACATAAGTAATTCTGAATGTGAAAGAGCCCCACACGTTTGTGTATTCCAAGGCTGAGGTATACCATGTCGAAACACTACTAATACACAGAAGTCTGTCATCCTATGACTGACAAATATTGCAGCCCCTTCAGATGCATTTATCCTGAGATAAACATTGTTGAAGGCTACAGCTATATTATGTATATATACAACAACAACAAAAAAACATTTAAATATAAATAGTGTGATCTTGTGACTACATTCATATGCAATGCATGTAACATCTTGACAGCCTAAAGACTATCAAAAGAGGTTTGGACAGCAGATTAAGATAACGGTAACCCTAAAACATAAAATAAAATAAAAAACTACGTAAAAATCCCATGCACTGCATGCAAATTTGATGCCTACAAATTAGGTTAATTTTTACTTTTAATGTTGGGTCTATGCCACACGTACTGTAATATGTATTTGTGTATGCATGTGTATGTGTATGTGTGGTGAGCACTGGGCGAGTTTTGATACGTAAATAAAAGGATACCCTTTTCCTCCAAAAAAAAGTCTACAAATACAATATTCAATAATTCAAGTTGTCAACCAGTGTAGATTAAAAATGTAAATTGGTTTGGGTCAGAGCTGCAGTATTTTGGTTATTAAGACACGAATGTTTCACCCTTTGTTTAATCATCTACTACCTAACCTGCTGCTGCAACATATACTATAAACACATGCTTCCAAGTGTTATTTACAAAAAGTGCTAATCTTAGAGGTTTCCTGCCAAACTTTTCATTTAAAGGTCTAATTTAAACGTAGCACTAGTTTATATCATTAATGGCTTAGCTAGACCTGACAGACTTCTTACATACAGTCCTATTAACAACAGACAATATTGTCTGTTTTTCCTTAATTTTAACTAAATTATCATCTTTTAATTTTTAATGACAAAAATCATTTTTCATAGTGTTTTAAATTTGTCTCAGGTACCCTGAGATTCTGTGTAAAAGAATGTACAGACAAGGTCTTCTTCTTACTATTATTATGGTAATTTAAATTACATTTAAACTTAATTTCTTTATATGCACAACATTATTCCACAACATTACTCCCTTAAAAGCAATGCCTAATATCAACAACCCTAATAAGAAAGTATTAGATTAGCAAGGCTAATTCTTTTTTTTTTTTTTTCAGGTTTGAACTTAAAAAATTAATGAGACATCAAAATATTAGCTTTTATTTTCTGATATGATCTATATCTCAATCTGTTAAACCAACATATCATGTTAAACAATATCTGCTCTCAAAGTCTTCTTTTAACAGTGGAACAGTGGACTGTGATATCTTCACCCCAGCCCTGTGGCTGGGGGATTGCTGATCACTTTTTGTGTTTCATCAGATGCTTTTTCATTGGCCAATTGGGGTTCTTTCTTTTTCAGAACATTGAGAAATAGTTATACAGACTACGGCCGATGCTTGTCCAATGGTTCTGCTAATCCATCCCTTCTCAGTTTCAAAATGGCTTGCTTTTGTTCATTGTTAAAAGCAATACATAAGCAAAATTTCTATACATAAGTAATACATAAGTAAAAAATATCTATGTTTGTTTATACTTTTTGACATCAAATAAACAACGGCAGCAATAAATATATGAAATGAAATTTCATGAATACAAGAAATGATAATTTCATGATTTTAATTGCTTAAACAGTGGGTGCAGTCAAAAGGTCCTGTTGTTCTAGGTTGTGTAAAAGATCTAGATGTAAATATCTGAAGCTGAGTATCTGTCTCATTCAAATTTTGATCTCTAACCCAAATGTCTTCGATGTCTGGCAAAAATAAAAGAACTGGCCTTGCCATTCAAATACTTTCAGAGGGGACTGTACATACCCGTTTAGAGTAAAAAATAAAAAGTCAGCATTGGTGTTTAAAATTATGTCCTCTTCTCAAAATATGAGGCTTTCATTGGAGTACAGTTTTAATAGCACATGTTCACACATGCGCAGTTCAGTGGGTAATGCAAATATTGTTGAGGTAATTAAGTCACCAAAGTATCACCAGAATCACCAGTATCTGATAAGTCCCACAAAGTCCAGTGTAAACAAAAAACAGAAAAAAAAAGAAAAAGAAAGAAAAAAAACACTTTCAATACTCAAATCATTCTTCCAAAATAAAATTTTTTCTAAAGCAGCATGTTTTGAAAAAAACATGGATATCTTAGTTTTTATATAACAGGCCATACATGGTAAATAGACAGTTATATAAACAAAAAGACAGAAAGCAGATACCTGATATGTGTCACTGCAGAATTAAAAGTTTAAACCAAAGTATATTACAAACCTGTAGCATAAGAAAGGGAAGTGTAAGATAAAAGGGAAAATATTTCATTTTTGAAGGGGCTTGTGTTATTTTTTTTTACTTGCTAACTGTGACCCATGTTACTGCACCCAGTATTATATTAACTGCGTGTAACATAGGGGATATCAGATAAATGGGTGAAATAAATGGGTAAGTAGAGAGTTAAAACTTCATAATACTTATTCTTGTCTTATACAAAATATCTTATGTCTCCCTTGTGGCTTAAAAAAAAACAACCCTCAAAACTGCTTGGAGTTGCATTGTAGTTGATGCTTACAGATGCACTTACCCATATACTGCCAAGCAAATTGGCACAGTTAAAGCCCTGCCCTTTCAGTAATATATTTTATTTTGTTGCAACATGGTGAATTTACTAATATTTTTTCCTAACACATACAATGTTAGGATATCTCTTACACTGTGCTAGATTTGGCAGCTGGTGCTGATGTAGGTTTGATTTCTGCAGTAATTGCAGAGTCTTGTCCATCTATCGTCATCATCATTTTAAGCTTCTTTTTAGGTGGGTTTTTCAATGTGCCTAACCTCTCTTTCACCTTGTACTCCAGAGTACTATGAGGAATACCATAAATGTTCTGTGCCTTTGAAACACTCATTTTCCCACTCATCACCACACCAATAGCCTCTTCAAGGATCTCACTATTATACTGGCGATACCGTCCCCTTTTTTTGCGTGGCTGCTTGGAGACTAATGAATCTGCTTCTGGATCTGAGGCTGGATACTGAGTTCCAGATGTCGATTGATCAGCATCAGTGCCTAAATACTCACTTACTCCACTCCCTTCAAAGAGGCTTCCAAAACCAGCTATATTACTCCGTTTAGGCAAAATGGCCCTAAGCCTCCTGCTGAGAGAATTATCAGTCTGTCCACTAGCCATAGTAAGGGAGCTGTAATTATAGATATCACTGGATGTACAGGAGAGATCCATACCCTTCACCTGTGGAATCTTCAGGTCAACTGGAGTGGAGCTTCTTGCATCTTTTCTTGTTGTAATGGGAAATACATCAAATGACTTGCTATGGCAGACACTGGTGCCTTTGGTGAAGGTTCCATGATTTTCTAAGACATGTGGAAGGTTTTTTAGATGACTAAGATGACTGGTGGCCGGTTTACACTCTAGTACACCATCTAGTTGTGGTTTCTCCCAGGAGACATCAGAAAGTAGAGGATGTGTTTGACTAGAATTTAGAAACCCTACCGTCTCTAAGTTTGCTAAAGAAAGAGGTGTTGGTTGTCTAAGAAAGTGATGCTTCTGATTCTGGAGGTCCTCCTTTATAAAAAGTGATTTGGCAAGTAGAGGCTTAAAAGGGGCAGAGAAACTACGGTTCTCCCAAATGCTTTCTTGTAAGCCTTGTAGTATCAAACTATCCTTATCATCAAGTTCTTTGCAGTTTTGCTCAGTAATCACAGGTTGCCTGATAAGACAAAAATATTTGGTTAGAATATATTCTTAGAACATACATACATACATACATACATACTGTACATACATACATACATACATACACTGTCTGGCCAAAAATTATTTTTTTATTAATTTCAGAAGGGTCACATTTTTGAGCTGCATTAATCAAAAAGAAACATCTTAGGAATTTGAAAATATCTTAGGAATTTGGAAATGGGTTAAGAACCCGTCATCACATTATCAAAGCCTGGAAAGATAGTATTGAACCAGTCATGCAGATCACTTAAACCCTTGGTGAAGTTGAATGGTTAAAAAAAAAAAAACAATACTAAAAACCACAGCTATATTACATAGTGAAAGTAAGAGAAAGGTTCACAAGTGTGCCTTGTCTTGCCACAAGTGTGTCAAGAGTTACTTTTTAACATTTCTTGCCTTTTTAATAAGATTTAGACCATCAGTTGCCATGCGCAGAGGGAGGGTGGGTACAGAGTCAACAGACCTTTTAATTCTACCACAACTACTGTACAAATCCATTATGGCAAGAAACACAGGTAAGTAAAGAGAAAAAAACAGCCTATCATTACTTTAAGACTTGAAGGTCAGTCAATCCAAAAAATCTCAAGAACTTTGAATGGATCTCCAAGCACAGTTTCTAAAACTATCAAATGCTATGATGAAACTGGCTCTCATGAGGATCATTCCAAGAGAGGATTCCCCTTAGTCAAAATTGAGGGCACACTTAACACGCATGGCTACCACAACCACATTGAGAAGCAACACACCATCCCATCTGGTTTGCACTTAATGAGTTTTTCAACATTTGTTGCAAACAGTTTTTTTTCCAACAGGACAATGACCACAAACACACCTCTAGATTATGTAAGAGCTATTTGTCTAAGAAGAAGAGTGATGGAGTGCTGCTTCAGATGACTTGGCCTCCACAATCACAGATCTAATTCCAACTGAGATGGTTTAGGATAAGTTAGACTGGAGAGTGAAAGAAAACCAGGCAACAAGTTCTGAACACCTCTGCCAACTCTTTCAAGAGTGTTGGAAAATCATTCCGGGTGACTACCTCATGAGGCTGACTGAGCAAAAGGTCATCAAAAGTCATCAAAGCAGAAAGTGGCTACTTTGAAGAATCAAAAATATAAAACATATTCTGGGTTATTTAACACATTTTTAATACAAATTGCAAACTATGAACATGAACTTTTTCATATTAATGTGTTTGAACTTTGACATAGCTCTTGTGAAGAGTGAGCTTTGAGTGTGGTAACTGGGTTTAGTTTCTATGTTTAAAAAAAATGCCTTGAGTGCAAAGACGCCAAGTTGTTGAAAATAAAATGAAACAAAAATTAAACAAGTTTATCCAGATAAAACAAGTACAGAAGTTTATATTTTTTATGCTACTAAATGACTGTGCAAACATGCCAAGAAGCTGAAAAATAAAAAAGATATGTAGCATAATGTGTAATATATTTCTCTTCTTGATTTTATAAAATTGTGTCACGCACACTCGGTCCGCGACCGGCACTAGGACTCGGAAGTAATGCGGTCGCGAACCAGGAAGTATAAAAGGAGTAAACAAAACACAGCCCATCGCTCAGTCATTGAGTTC
>JAQMYJ010000023.1:15214645-15226057 GCA_030014305.1 Clarias laeviceps
GATGTCAACTTTAAAGCACTTTTTGTAAGTCGCTCTGGATAAGAGCGTCTGCCAAATGCCTAAATGTAAATGTAAATATGATGGCGTTATGTGAAAGCAAACAAGCCATAGACTACAAGCACATACCTCCTGAAGTAGTAAGAGGAGAAAAGAAAGTACCCTGGTCAGTCATAGTAATTCAGACAAGAGAATCTGCTGGCAACACAAATACTGAAGCTTTCCCTGAAAAGCTGGCAAAGTTCCTGATGGAAGAAGGCAAGTCACTCAGTGTTGTACAAGCTTTGTACACTCCCCTTAACCCAAGTGGCAGTTTCCCTGAGTCCATCATACGTGCTGTAGGGGAGATCCTCGAAAAGACATTAAGCCTTCTAGTGATGGCAATGCATACAGACGCCTGCGCACGTTTTCAGCTGTAGTTCCCACCCCCATTGGGGACGAGAATATGGAAAACTGGATTGAACAGGCCAGGCTGATGATAATCGAGTGTGACTGTTCTGAAAAAGAAAAACGACGCAGAATTATGGAAAGCTTAAAAGGACCAGTACTGGAAATCGTAAGAGCTGTCCGGTTCTCCAGTTCTGAGGCAAGTGCTTTGCAGTATTTGGAGGCATTGGAGAGTACGTTTGGATCATCTGAGTCTGGTGAGGATTTATATTTTAAGTTTCGTCTTTTGCGCCAAAACACCGGCGAAGCGTTGTCAGAGTTTCTGAGGAGGATCGTTAAGGCTCTTAAAAAAGTAATGGAACGAGATGGTCTGTCTCTCAGACTGGCAGATAAAGTATGAGTTGAACAGCTCATTCGAGGGGTAGTGAATTCTGACTTGATGTTACTTCAGTTAAGACTGAGAGAGCGGACAGATTGCCCACCTTCTTTTCTCAGTCTGCTAAAGGAGATACGTGAGGCAGAAGAGAGTGAGGCCTCTCGCCACAGAATGTCTGCTAATGCCAAGGCCATCCAATATCAGGAAGAAAGAGCTAGCCCCTCTGCTATCCGAGAAATGCATGCTGAGATACAAAAATTGAGAGCACAAGTAGTGTGGAGGTGAGTCTGAGACAGTATCTACTTCATCTATGCCAATTAGACCAAAAGAAAAACCCAAGAAGACTGAAAAAAGCAATGAGTCAGAAGTTCAAGAGTTAAGAAAACAAGTCCAGCACCTACAACAGCAGTTGTCAGTTCTGAGTGTCAGTTCTTCTCGGTTCTCACATGATGTCCCAGAGCATCGGCCGAGACCATCACAGGCCATTTCCCCGTCCTTGAGATACCAGTCAGCTGTTACCGGTGTGGTCAGGATGGCCATATTGCCACAAAGTGTCAAGCTCCACCAAATCCAGATCAAGTAATTCAGAAGCTGATTCGTTCTTTAAGACAGGCAAAGAGTGTATCTGAGGCGGAGGAACATAGAAAAAGCACCAGACCAAGCTTATTTCTCCAAAAAGAGTCAGACATGCATATATGAAGCCAGCAATCTTCCCAAAGGTCTAGTTGGACCATCATCCACCGTTGAAGTAAAGCTTAATGGTCAAATATGTCAAGCCCTGTTAGACACCGGCTCACAAGTGACAATTGTTTTTGACAGCTGGTTTTCCAGATATCTCCCAGGTGTCCCCATTCTCCCTCTGACTGGACTGTCGATATGGGGGCTCAGCTCATGCAGTTACCCATATAAGGGGTATATAGTTGTTGATGTCACCTTCCCTGCTTTTATTACTGGCGTTGAAGAATCACTGTCCATTCTAGCCCTTCTATGCCCTGATACTCAAGGCCCACCCCAAGTGCCTGCTATAATTGGTACCAATGCCAGTTTCTTTAAACGCCTAGATACTCTCAGCCAGGATACTGAAAGATCTAGTATTGCACAGGCTTTGAGAATCCAGACTCAACTCCCCACAATCCATCTGAATCAACAGCAAGAGACAGAGACCCGTCTCGACTATCCTGAGGGAAAGGTTAGGTGGATAGGGCCTGGGGAGTGTGTAGTTCCCTCTAGAGGAGAAGTCTGTGCTGTCTGTTCAATGGAGACTGACAAGCCATGGAGGAAAGAGATCTTTGTGATAGACTCACCCGAAGAGGACAGTCTTCCAGCTGGAACTTTCATAACCCCTGTGGTACCCTTGTCAGCTATAAAAGGGAGCAATATCCAAGTTTTAATCTACAATGAAACTGCTAAGGACATTTCTATTCCGGCAGGGAGGGTAATTGCCAATGTGTACCTTACCGACACCATTACAGTAAGCTTGCAGGGGCAGAACTCTCAAGAAATAGACCCAAGTATGTTTAATTTTGGCGAGTCATGTATATCTAAAGCCTGGGAAAGGCAGCTGCGTCAAAAGTTATCAACCCGAAGTGACGTATTTTCTACCGGTGAGTGGGATGTGGGATTAGCTCATGGAGTCGAACATAACATAAAACTGACAGCCACCAAACCATTCAGAGAACGCTCCAGACGTATTGCTCCTGCAGACATTGACGATGCCATATTAAAGAACTATTGACGGCTGGCATTATTAAGGAGTCAAGGAGTCCGTACGCATCACCCATAGTAATTGCACGAAAAAAAAGTGGGGCAATCAGGATGTGTGTCGATTACCGAACTCTAAATGCTCGCACCATTCCAGATCAGTACACCACTCCCAGGATCGATGATGCTCTGGACTGTTTGGCTGGCAGTAAGTGGTTTTCCGTACTAAACCTCCGCAGTGGATATTATCAAATAGCCATGGCAGAGGAAGATAAAGAGAAGATGGCGTTCATCTGTCCACTTGGTTTCTACCAGTTTGAGCGGATGCCACAGGGGATTACCGGAGCTCCAGCCACAGTCCAGCGGCTAATGGAACGAGCTGTTGGTGACATGCATCTCCTCCAAGTAACAGTCTATCTCGACGACATCACCAAGTTGCCACTGTTGGGCCCTTGAGTTAACCCTTAACTGCTCAGATGTGTAATGAGATAAAAATGTAAGTCGCTCTGGATAAGAGCGTCTGCCAAATGCCTAAATGTAAATGTAAATGCCACCGGAAACGAGATTAGCGGAGAGAAAGTGGAGAGGATTAAGAGAAAGGAATTGTAGAAAGTGAATGGAGGAATGACTCTGGAAGTGAAGAGGAGGATGACCTGTGGTATCACAACCCGAACAGGGTAGAAATATAGCCCAGGCCAGAGAGTGATACACAAGATAAAGCGGCTGTGGTGAAGGACACTGTTTGCTATGAAGGTGAATTGGATAGACCTCATGCAGAAGCGGCTGAGCTAACGTTCACTGAAGAGAGTCGTGGAGTCAAGAGGAACAGGGAGACACAGGTTTATAAGGGGGATGATGCCACCAGATACTCTAGTAGATACTCTAAATTCCCGCCCTAAAAGAAACATAAGACCAGTAGTCAGACTAAGCTATGACAGGTTGGGCCGGCCCACTTACCGACCTTTAACCCTAGTTCATAGAGGAATAGTCATTAAAGTGGAGGTTGGAAATGAATCAGAAGCCACACTGTAGCACAGTGTGGTGTCATCCTATGGCGCAGTGTACTCAGTGTGCTCAAGTGAGTGCCCGCATAGAGTCCAGAGTTACAATAAAAATTTAATGGAGTAATCTCATGGGGTCATGAGATGTTTAGAAGGGGGAGCATGTAACCCACTAAACTTGCTGTATGGTAGTGGGTTAGGTTGTCTTCTTTATTGCTTTCTTTATTGGTTTCTTTTAATCTCTCATACAGAGTTTAAATATAAAATGGAGTATAACACTTCATACAAGAGGTGCATAATTGGTGTCTGTGTCTGAATTTCTGTGACTGGCTGTAGCAAGTTTGGATGTCTCACGGGAAAATGTGCTTTTGCCTTACAGGTTAGATTGATCTTTAATTCTGATTGGGTTGAATAGTTTAAGACCCGCCCACGAGGAAAAGGCAGGGGGGGAGAGAGAGAGCGAGGCAGCGGAGCGGGAGATTAAACTAGAGAGATTTCGGTTGATGAAGCGGATTAGATAAATTATTATATTAATTGTTGAAATGCATAAAGTGTGCGTTTACACAAGTTGCTAAATTAGGTCCTTGCCAATTGTTAGTTATTATTATGTTCAATAGGCAAGTTTTTCTGCCATTGCAGTTATATCATCTGCTAGTTTATAGCATTGATTAGCAGACTGTTCTTCAAGTTATCATAAAAAATAACTTGTACAAGGACACCAGGAGATTTCGGATTTCCCGGGCTGCGTTGGAGTGTGACTCAATTGGCTGCCGGAGACAACGTAGGACGATGGCTGGCAGTGGCGTACTCTGGTGTTTTCATGACCACGTTACGTCTGCCGAAGGAATTAAGGTACTTTTGTTAAGTTTGTTTGTGCTCAGGAGAGGAAGAGGCCAGTTTTTAGTTTCCACTACGAACTTGTTTGCCACAACGAACTTGAGCCACGATCCAGTCCTGCAACGGGGTGTGCATGTGAGTTAGCTGTGTGTATGGGCCCACAAGTGTCTCATAATGGTTTCTATAGTGTTATTTAGTGCGCTGAGGAAAACACTGTGTATTTAGAGTAATATTTTGACACCAGAAGGTTACTTCCTACATTTTCAATGTGTTCTTTTGTTCTACTGATATTGGTGATTTCAAGTGAGAGTTTACTCAATTAAGGCAAAGGTACGTGATACAAAGATTGAGTTGGTTATTCTGTTATTTGAGGCATTTCCCTGATCGGACTACCTTGTTTAACAAGCAGCTGTGATTTTGTGACCACTTTTGCACAGTTGGAAATTTGATTATTTACCTATTCCAATTTTTATTTTCTTACTAATTAAATTCTTTGTTTTGTTACTTGTCTAAGTGTTTACTGATTTAATTCTTTTTGACTAGGTTTGGTGAGGTTGTTTTAAATTTCTAGAAACCGATAGAGATATAAATATTCCATTCAGTGACTTCAGAGGGGCCTAGAATACACCATCTCTTAGGCATTAATTTGTTGAACCTGATGCTGCTCCGTACTAAAATCTTAAATAAAAAGAAGGTAGGGCGTGCTACACAAGGTATTCCTCAAGGAACCGTTGTGGACTTGCATTCTCCACCAGTGTAACAGGTCTGGTACATGGACAGGACACATGGAAAGCAGGTGTCAATTCCCAACAAACAGGTCTTTAATGCATGCTCTGATTTTGCAGCAAAGTATGCAGTTCTTTGTAAATAAGCTTCGTGTAGTGCAAGCACCAGCTTTACAGCCGTCTCGGTGAGTTCAGTTGGCCTGCCCTTTGTTAGGCACACTGCGCAGTTGGCGCACCCTACGCACCTCTCATCTCTAATTAATATTCTAAACTAAAACTTGGATATTTTATGAGACTGATTTAATACTGATTAAACATTCCTCTGCCAATGCTTCTTGTATAAACAGGCCATTGCAATTTTATGTATTGTTATTAATTAATTAATTAATTAATTAATGTATTAATTAATTGAAAACTCAAATTAAAAGCATAGTTCAGGCAAACTTTCCATAATTTCATGTTGTTTTACGCCAAGAAACATAATGGGCACCCTGGTTTCACTGCTGTGAGGATAGACAGAGACATTAAGAGAAATGGCAAGTGAACAGAGGAGGGCTCATTAAATTTTATTAATCACTCTGTTTATTGTCAAATGGTGTAATCTGGGTGATATGACTGTGAAGGCCATTGAGTTAGTCTTTGTCCATCCTATATACACAATTTTTGCACATGATTGTTGTATGATTTTTACATTCCACCACAGGCAGAAAGAGACAATGTGTGTGATGTGATCCATACAACTATCATGCGACTGCAAACACTAGACTCTGATGTCTTTGTTATGCTATCTGGAGACTTTAATCACATGACTCTAGACTCTGCACTCCCTACTATTCATTAGTTTAGGAAATGCTCCCTAGAAAAAACAGGACTATAGACCTAATGCTAATGTGAATGAAGCTGACAGGGTTAGGGCCTCAGGAGGACCTCAGGACCTTTCACACATTTATTCACACACTACAGGCACTTTGGGAACGCCAATTAGCCTAACCTGCATGTCTTTGGACTGTGGTAGGAGTACGAGGAGAAAATCCACCAAGCACAGGGAGAACATATAAACTCCCTGCACACAGACCTGTGCCGGGAATCGATCCCAGACCCTGGAGGTGCAAGGTGACCTGGCTAACCACTAAGCCACTGTGAAACATAGAGTACATACATACAGGGTAGGCCATAAGTTTCCATACATAGGAAAAATAAATATTTGCATTTATTTTTTTATGTTAAAAATAAAATATAAAAAAAAAAAATTAGGTTTTAGATACCCTAAAAATGCGTTTGAAAAATCAGTATTCTACCACAAAATTATAGAAAGTTACAGAAAAATATTTGTCCGCCTGAAGAGAAAATATAGGAGCATGTTATATGATCACTTTTTATACAAAAACAAAACTGAAGCTGTTGTTTTCCATGCAATAAAGAAGAATGTGCAACAGATAAAGTATTGCAAAAATAATATAATAATATACTGTATAATTATATAATATAACATAATAATAATAATAATAATAATAATAACTACATAATATTGTTATTATTGTTATTGTTTGGTAAATCGCACAAGCATTCAAAAGCATCTTACATTCACACCCAGATCCAGCCATCAATAGCTTTGATGTAGACAGAGCTCCTCTAACTCTTCGTACAACATCTATACGTTCTTCCATTGTCAGGTATGGATACTCTCCATTAGAGCCCTGCACCACAAGACCTAAGAATAAAATGAATTGGGATTAAGGCTTTATTTTTATGGCTACGATGAGCAAACAGAAAGAGCAAACAGGAATTTTCTCAGTATTTGTAATACTGTAATAATTTGTAACATTGTTCTAAAACAATGTATTCTCTTAACAACAAAAAAAGTGCAATCACACATTTCAAACTAATCAGGTATGTCTAAGTATTGAAGAGGCAAACTGTATTAATGTTATACTTACCTCTAAAAGGTATACTGCCATATTTTTGAAGATTTTTATCTAGGCTTTGATAATCCACATTTCCATTGTGTGTAAATGGAGTGGCAATGGGAGGATAGATCCCAGCAACATCAAGCCTTTGACCAGCATGTTGACTTACACTTCTCCATGCAAAACAAAATTGTCCTCTGTACACATGAGTAAAAATCCTGGTCAACATAATTCCTCTGATTTTTGGTGTGTGAAGGAAGCGCATGGAGCAGGTCAGCCTAAAATGTGTTACGTGACAGAAACTCTTCTTTCCAGTTGCACTTTGCTCTCTAAATAATGACAGTTTCAGAGAGGGAGGAAATCATGATTAAAACAGAACATTTAAAAACATTAAAAAACTTTTATTATAAAAAAATATTTTGTTTAGCTTCAATATGGCTACATTATCAACTTTTTTTGTATTTGTATATTTGTATTAGAATATAAACTGGAATTTCTATGACCTGAAAGTTTTCTATTACTAAACAACTGGTCTCCAATAGGCTCTGTTAATTATTAAAATGTAAGTTTGGACATTGAAATTGTTTGATGGTGGTGCTGATTGGCCCAAGGAATTATATTTACTGCATCTTTTTATATTTTTCTGCACCTAAAGACATTTAAAAAAAAAAAATTATTTATAGATTAATCAATATTTTTCTTTCCAGCTTTGGTAATCAGGTAATTGTTTATTTAAGCATTTCCTCATAAAATATATATTTTATAAATAAAAAATCCCACATAAAAAATGTCAGGAATTAATAAAGAAAAGCAGTCATTTGAAGTAGACATACAGTTATAGAATTTACACAGAAAAAATATTTTTATTAATGAATTTAAAAAACCTTGCACAAAGCCTTGTCTTTTAATGAGACCCAAAAACTCGACAAAATAAAATGATGGTAAAAGTGACATTTTACCATATAAATCTCTGACTAATATCAGCTACGTTCCTCTTAGGCATTTATCACATTCATTCATCTTCTATGCCGCTTATCCTGTGTACAGGGTCACGTTGGTCTGGAGCCTATCCCAGGAGACGTTGGGTATGAAGCAGGGTACACTCTGGATAGGGCGCCAATCCACCGCAGGTGACACACACACACACACACACACACACACACACTTTGGGCAATTTGGGAACGGCAATTAGCCCACCAAGCACGGGGAGAACATGCAAACTCTCACACACTCCAGAGGCGGGAACTGAACCCTCAAGCCCAGAGATGTGAGGCCACAGGCAGGAGCGGACTGGGATCAAAAAGTGCCCCTGGACTTCTAGGCCCACAGCAGCCCACCACATCCCACATCATAATACATTGGCTTATTAATGAGGATTAATTTTTAACACCACTTACTAGTATAAAAATATAAAGCAATACATAAATAAATGCTATTTAAACATATTATTTGAGGTATCATTGAACCTATATTTGGTCACCGGGAGTTTTCCCAGTGGGCCGCTGGCTAAGGTGGGCCGGCCCAGTCAGTACGCAAATATATAAAAAAAATAACGGAAACCATAATATTGCATCTCTTTTCTATGCAGATAAATAAATTTGTCAATCGCACGGGCGCCTCCGGCAAACAGCATCTGTTTGTGTGCATGTGAATGTATTAATTAGTTTTGTCTATTCAATACGTGTCCTGAAAAACACCCCCTTTCACTTCTAATTTACAGAAGGAGATACATTGATCCTTTCTCAATACAGCAAATTTCTCTGAGCAAAGAAGTTTGTTTGAAATCTTTGCAAATTTATTAAAAAGAAAAAAATCTGGTACACAGCCTTTGCCATGACTCTCAAAATTGAGCTCAGGTGCAACCTCTTTCCAATTGTCTGTAAACCCCTGAGACAAGATTTTATTGAGGCACAGGTCTGGGTGCTGAAGAAATTCTGCAGCATTGAAGGTCCAGATGAGCACAGTGGGCTTCAGAGAGAAAGAAGTTTGGAACCACCAGGACTTTTCCTAGAGAGTTCTTCTTTCCCAGGGGAGTGAGCGATCGGGGGAGAAGGGCCTTAGTCAGGGAAGTGACCAAGAACCCAAAGGTTAGTCTGAAATTAGAGAGACAAGGACCTTTCAAAAAAAACATCTTGTAGCATCATCCTCAAAAAGACTTGAGGCTGTAATTGGTGCCAAAGTTGCTTCAACAAAAAATATATTTCTCATGGTCTGAGAGTCTTTCAGGTGCCTTTTGGCAAACTGCAGGAACCTGTCATTTGTCTTTTACTGAGGAGTGGCTTCCGTCTGGCTACTCTACCATGCTGGCCTGGTTGGTGGAGTGCTGCAGAGATGGTTGTTCTTCTGGAAGGTTCTCCTCTCTTCACAGAGAAACGCTGAAGCTCTTTCAGAGTGACAATCGAATTATTGGTCACCTTCAAGACTAAGGTCCTTCTCTCCCGATCGCTCAGTTTGGCTGGTACCACTAGTCCCATTCCTTCATGCTGTTGCTGAATGCCATCTCTTCTCTGTTCTGTAATGTTATTATGGATGCAAAATTAATCAATAAAAATTTATCTCAATTCATACATACATGCAGACTCATTTCCAAATAATGCGATTCACTTGTAAGTATTTCCATGTATTCAGATCATGCTGCATTCATGTGATAACTTGACAACAATCCCAGATACTATATCAGTCGCACTCATTGGTTGCACTCCTGCAGTGTAAAACAAAATGCTGTTTATGAATTTACCAATCAGGCCAGAGACTAGCAAATATCATCCACTCCGCTTTTGTCAATCACTTCTCTCATCTCACTTCTTCAATTACACCGTTCATTATCAAGACTGAACATCCATGCAAAAGAAAAACTGGCTCAAAACAAAACGACACCCATCTTGTTACACGTCACATGGGTGTCGTTTTGTTTTGAGCCAGTTTTTCTTTTGCATGGATGTTCAGTCTTGATAATGATCCTGCCTTAGCCCTGTTTTAAATGTTTGCAATTAAATATGTTTCAGAATAGAAGTACATGAACATATTTATACATACTGAATAGTTAAACCTTGGAATTCAGCATAATGATTTCCCAGAAACATGCTTGTTTATCAAAGCACTCATATATCATAGTGAATTTCGCCATAAGAAAGATGAGAGAAGATGCAGGAAGGGGGGGGGGGCTACTGTAACTTTCACATACACTCGAGCACACACACCAACAGAATCGTTCCTCTCTGACAGAGTCTCTGTCTGGTTACTAGAATCTTTTTCTTTTTGCAGATCTTTAACAAAGAACCTCTCTATTTGCTTTTGCGTCCTTTTGAGGATTGCATTGTCATTAAAGAGATTTATCTCTCGCATTTCTACAGGCTTTTTAACTTTTTTTTTTCACAAGGCCCATTGTTGTAGTACAGTTACTAAGGAACAGACACTACACTTGTACACAAAAAATGGTTTATGCATGCGCACACACGTGGTCACAATGTTATAATAAATAGAACACACATGCACGAATGTTGACTATACGAGTGACGCACACACACTGAGACTGAGCATGGGAGACAATTACCCACAATCCCACAGCGCAAGAGAGAAAAGAATTATTGGCTCAGTTGTGATCATGTGGCTCTCAGCAGACAAAGAGTATACACGTAGTTGTAGATCAAGTCATCACTCGTCTATCAAGTTAAAATAGATTTTTTGCTCGTCTTGCAAAACACTCGCAGACCATGTTACCCACAATTCAAGGTTTCACTGTTTATTAAAACTTGAAATGAGACGTCTTTAAGACTTTAATGAGATTTAGGCGTTTTCTGCATCTTCTCAAAGGTGTCTCAAATGTGGCTCATTGCCTCTAAACCTCAGAGATAGATTATATTTGTCTTGTGTGCGACTCACATATACAGAATATGAGCCATCTTTGAGATCTGAATGAGATTTTATGCGTTTTCGCAATCTTCTCAAAGGTGCCTCAAATGTGGCTCATTACCTCTAAATCTCAGAGTTCATAATTGTCTTGTGTGCGACTCACATATTTTTTGTTTCCCCAAAGCAGTGTTTCCCACACATAAAGTATACAGCGCTTGTAAACTGTGCATTTGGGTTTTCAGATATGTAGTGAAATCTTGTTTCTTTATTAAAAAAAATCTAACAACACAGTTATATGAATTTATTAAAATTAAACTGGCAAATGACTAAAAAGAACTTAAATTTTATATCAAGAAGTGAAGCAATGAAAATCAGTGATTTCTGTCAACAATTGTCATTTAAGGGCAAACCTACTGTATATTTGATTATACATTTATGATTGAATGTTTAACATTTTCTCATGGCCAACCCAATTAAGCCTAAATTATATGTAGATTCTAATAAATATATAATTTCCCACAATTTCTCCCACACATGCTCTAAGCCTGCAACTGTTTAAGTGGCCAGTGTGTTAGAGAAATGTGCAGGGCATCGCCAGGCCTCGGTGTCAAGTCAGCAAAAACCACTTT
>JAQMYJ010000023.1:15230774-15241271 GCA_030014305.1 Clarias laeviceps
ACACAAATTTTGGCTATAGTTCCAGTAATCAAAATATTACAATGCAGCTAAGGACATATTATAATAAACAGAATGAGCAGCTCACCTCTCATATCTTCCAGATTGAGTCGTTCGTTCTTTTGAATCTATTGCATCGCATTGCGTCTATGAGAGTCCCGGGACAAAAAAACAAACAACTCGGGACTGTTTGAGCAGAACAGAAGACTCATTGAGCAGAACAGCTCGATTCTGTTTCTTGTGTACTGCATAGCGTCTATAGGAGTCACGTGACAAACGACTCGGAGTAGAAGAGTCATTAAGAAAAAATCAGCCTCCGAGTGGTGCAGTTGTAAAGTGCTCGCCCTATCATCATCATCCCCGATCATGCTGTTACCACTCACAGCCGGAGGCCTAGAGAGAGCTGATTGGCCGAGGGATGAGAGGTACTTTGGGCTCCCACATTAATCACGGCTCTACAGCCAATCAGGCTAGCGCTATCCTCCGAGTGTGTTACTCCGCCCCTAACGGTGCGTGAGCGAGCAGTTCGAAAAGATGTGGTCGACTGGCGTCACACGGTTCGGAGGAAACACGTGATAGTCTTCGGCCCAACCCTCGCTGAGTGGTAGTAGTAGCCTTAATGTGGGAGCCTCCTAGTGACGGGAAGGAATTGGCCACGACTAAAATAGGGAGAAAATCGGGAAAAAAATCCAAAAAAATATATATATTTTAAAAAAAAGAAAGAATCGTTCAATTCTGTTTCCTGTACATAACCTACGCAGGTTTCGCAATGATTTGCGCATGCGCGCCCAGTAGAAAATAAACGAATCACTGTCCGAGACTACTTGAGTCACGTTAAAGATTTGTTCAAAAAGAACGAATCGTTCACGAACGACCCATCACTAGAAGGTGGGTTTTACTTTTTTACACCGAATTAAGTAACTACAGGCCCCAGGATGCACCTCGGTCAGGTGATGGGAACTCTCACCTTAGCCGAGGCGAGTAATTAGTTATGCTTAGTATAAATAGTCAGTTTAAGTTGAGCCCGGTGTGTAGCGTTAGTTATGGTTTATGTGATGGTTGTTTTCAAATAAATGTTATATTAAAGATTCATAAGTGCTCTAGGAAAAGTGCTTTCGTTTTGGTTTTGCTTTAATAAATAACATTAAAAGACTAAGGGGGCAGTGGTGGCTCAGTCGGTTAAGGCTGTGGGTTACTGGGTTACTGATCGGAAGGTCGGGGGTTCGAACCCCAGGATCGCCAAGTTGCCACTGTTGAGCCCTTGAGCAAGGCCCTTAACCCTATCTGCTCCAGGGGCGCTGTAAGCTGGCTGACCCTGCGCTCTGACCCTAGTTTCCTAATTGGGATATGCGAAAATTTAGCAATTTCCCTCTGGGATTAATAAAGTTCTAATAATAAATAATAATAATCCGAAGTCCTCGTCTTAGCCTCTGCACCTCTGCACCTATGCCACGCACACGCCGACAGCCGCGACTTGACAGTATGCTCGACCACTACAAGGCCCTCAGGTGAGCCGCAGTGGAGGCCCCGGCTGGGAGGGCAACCCAGTACTGCATCAGTACTGTAAGGGACTGCCCCTAGAGGGCACTGTGGCTGTAGGTAATGTTTGTTTGTAGTTTTGTTGGAAGACCCAGTTTCCCCGAAGGCACCTCGGTCAGGTGAGGAAGGAGTTCACCTGCGCCGAGGTAGCCAATTAGAGATGTTATAAAAAGCTGTTAGTTCTGGGGAACTGGGTCGAGCATTAATATTGTCTAGTGGGCAATTGTTTTGTTTTGTTTGAATTCTGTTTTGTGTTGTACTGGCTCTGAGGGCTTGTCTTCAGTGTTGAATGTGGTTAAGTGTATCTTTGGTTTTACCTTTGTTTATGTGAGTATTAGGTATGTGATTATTGTCCTTTTGTTTCTAGTCACTCCTGTTTGTTTCTTCCATGTGTATCTAGTGTCTTTCCCTCCTCTCTAGTGTATCTCCCCGTTGTTAATCAAAGCTCTAAGCCTGGGTATGCTCTACGAGTGCGTGTGTGTGTATCGCTCATAGGAGCGTGGGTGTGAGAGTCACTCATAGACGCGTGTGTGTGGGATTCGCTCATAGTAGCGTGTGTATGTGAGTCGCTCATAGGAGCATGTGCGTGAGTCACTCACAGGAGCATGTGTGTGAGTCGCTCATAGGAGTGTGGGTGAGCCGCTCATATAGGAGCGGGGGTGAGTCGCTCATAGGAGCGTGTGTGAGTGTCGCTTATAGGAGCAGGTGTGTGAATGTCGCTCACAGGAGCATGTGTGTGTATGTCGCTCATAGGAGCATGGGTGAGTATGTCGCTCATAGGGTGTGTTTGTGTATGTCGCTCATAGGAGCGCAGGTGAGTATGTCGCTCATAGGAGCATGTGTGAGTGAGAGTCGCTCATAGGAGCGTGTGTGTGTGTAAGTGCCGCTCATAGGAGCGCGGGTGTGTGGGAGTCGCTCATAGGAGTGAGTGTGGGAGTCGTTCATAGAAGAGTGAGTGAAAGTGTGTCGCTCGTAGAAGCGTAAGTTGTTTAAGTCCATCTTAAAGAGTTTTGATTATATGTTTAAGAGATGGCTTAAAGCCTTTGTCACAACATAGAGCTATTGTCATATGTCTAAAACAGAGCTATTGTCATATGTCTAAAACAGAGCTATTGTCATATGTCTAAAACAGAGTTATTGTCATATGTCTAACACAGAGCTAATGTCATATGTCTAACACAGAGCTATTGTCCTATGTCTAACACAGAGCTATTGTTGTATGTATGTCTCAGGTAGTAGAGCCTGTATGTCAGAGAGCCTGTCACAACACAGAGCTATGGTTATATGTCTCAGGTATTAGAGCCTGTCTCAGGTATTAGAGCCTGTATGTCAGAGAGCCTGCATAAGTCTAAAGTATTAGAGCCTGTATGTCAGTGAGCCTGTGTCCCATCACTAAGCTAGTGTTACGTGTTAAAGGTTTCCAGAGCCCGTGTGTGTTCTGTTTCTTGAATCCCTACATAAGTTTCGTTTCCTGAATCCCTGAGTGTATTATGTCTCCAGAGCCAGTGTTTTGTTTGTTTAGTTTCAGTGTGATTAGTTTGTTTTGGAATAAAAGACTCTTTATTTGACAACCCTCTGCGTTTATGCCTGCCCATTTTAAGCCCACGGCAACACCATCAGCCATTACACCCAGCGTCATGACAGTAACTAACACTAGTGAGGTTGAAAGTTGTTGTTTTGTTGTTTTTTTTGTAGTAAAAATGTGTCAGCAGGTTACAATATTATTATTATTTGGCATGTCTTACCAATATGTCCAACCAGTGTGGCTTGACATATTAAATTACCTAAAATTTTTACCTTTTTTTATGCATGATCAGTTTTTGCAAACCAGTAATTTTATTATCGAGTGTTACAGAGTGTTTTTTTTTTTTGCATTTTATAATAAGCAACTCCAGGAAATAACTTTCCCAGGCATTGAGCTGTTAAATACAGCAAGCAACAAATTGTTCCTTTAAAATTATTCATCTCCTTTTTGGCTGATTCTTTTCAGTGGAAGAGTTTCACACTGCTGTGGACTTTGTAACTCTTCTATAACTCATACAGTACTTTGAGTTGAGCAGTGTGACACTTAATATCTTTGTCAGGTGGTGTGACATTTTGTATCAGTATTATTTAGTGTCTTGATTTGACACATTTTGCCGGAGCCTGTTATATTGCATGAATTGTAAATTTATTACACAATAATAATTGTCTATTGTATTTTGCACATTTAAGTTTATTCCATTTATGTATTTATTTTTATGCATGATCTCGATCTACAAATTAGTGGTAAAAGTAAACTGCAATATTTTTAATATTGTTAACTTGCTGGTATTAACATTGTGGTGGACAGAGGTCAGTATGGACACTGACTAGCCTCAGGTGGTGCTAGTTGTGGCTCATCACTGTATGCTGTTAATTGAGGATTTTTTATATGTTTAATAAAACATTAAAAATTTGTGTTTCATGCTTCTCATTTATATCTAACTTTATTGCTTATTTGTTTCCCCTTTCAAATGCAGTTCTGTTTCTCATGTACATCTTATTTCTCAAATCTTAGATAGATTTCTTATCTAAGTCTCGGGTTGTATTTCAGTTGTGTCTTTTTGTCAAAGTCAGCTTTAGGAGAAATAGAAAAGACAACGTCAAGTTCATGAGATTAGAAAAAGATAATTCTAAGCAATAAAAAATAAATATATTCAAGATATTATGAAGTATATCGTTGAATATATAATTACATACATTAAAATATACATTTGAATACATTTCTCAATATATGAAAAGCGGCAATTCCATATTATATTGTATATTGTAATATATTAATGCAATATATTATTCTGTATATTGTGAATATATTTTTTAATATGAATATCTTTTTTATTATTCATTATAATAAATTATTAATTAGTATCAGTTAGTGTAGCAACAAGGAATATTAACATTATAATTTTTTATTTCAATTTACCAGTAGATCAAAACGCTGAATGAATATTGATAGTTAATATATAGAGAAATATTTTTTCTTTCTGTAAGGTATTCAATAAATAAATATATTTAAATATAATGTGTGAAAAATATTTTTAAATGGTCAAAAACCTTAAATATATTTTGTCAATGTATTTTGTCAAAATATATTTGTATATAAGTAGATTTGTTCATGTATTTATTCTTGAAATTTTAAATACGTTTTTTAAATACACTTCAACAAATTACATTTCCAATTTTGAATACAAGTAATACAATTAATATTGTAGGATAAACAAAGGCAGCAATTAACAAAACAGTGCAAACTTGTGCGCTTCAACTTTCAGTATGAACATACAGCATTAACAGTGCATTCACTCAGTAACAATAGATTTCACCAGTGTAACTACAGTATAACTACATATTATAGCACCGGCTGCACAGTTGTGACCTCGTGCAACTACTCCATAAACAATGTTAGCACAACATGCCTAAAAAGGCTAGCTCAATTGTCCCCAGATATATATATATATATTTTTTCAAAACAATCATAATATCGTCACAAATGCTTTCCATGTATACACATTCACCTAACGGTCAAGCAACAATGAACAATTATTATAAAATAACCCATACCTGAAAAGGGGGTATAATGAAACACGAACACAAACTTTCGTCACGTGTGTAATGGCTGAAAGGGAATAAGCTGTGCCTCGTAGCATACACCAGAAACACTATGATCCCCTCTACTGGACTCCTTTGATCATGACTACTCTTATTACATCTGATGTGCTTACATCCACAATGTGATTTTCAAAACTTCATGACCGCAGTGAAGTTGGTTTGACGTTGGATATTCGAGCTCCGACCTCCAGATTCCGATTTGTAGCAGAGATTCGCCAACAGAGTCCGGGAAAAGCACCTCGCCTACTGCGCGCATTAGGGACCGTCTGCAAATTACTGTCCGACTGAAATACGGATAATATTAATATTATAAACATTCATATTTAAAATAAATAAATGAATGTTGTTACTGTTAGTGTCAATGTGACGCATGGTAGTGTATAATGACTTTGCATATTATCACTTTGCATATTTATTAATATTTTTTAACCGAAAAATTTATGCTTTTATTTCAATGACTTCCAGGTCATGTGACCTATTGCCTCAAAATAAATTCTAAAATGTGTGTCCATCTGTCCTGCAAAGGGCACAACCTTTTTTATTCAATATTATAACTTTTCATATTTATTAATAATTAATATGCAATCATTCTAAATATGTAATAATTAAAATAAAATATACAATTATTACAAATTAATTATTAATAAATATGCAAAGTGATAATATTGAATAAAAAAATTTGTAAAATTTTAGAAAAGATTTTGAGCGAATGGGTGACATGACCTGAAAGTTATTGAAATACAATAACTTATACATAAGTGTTCACAGCCTTTGCTCAATACTTTGTCGATGCTCCTTTGGCAGCAATTACAGCCTCAAGTCTTTTTGAATATAATGCCACAAGCTTAGCACACCTATCCTTGGCCAGTTTCGCCCATTTCTCTTTGCAGCACCTCTCAAGCTCCAGGTTGGACTGGAAGCATCGGTGCACAGCCATTTTAAGATCCCTCCAAAGATGTACAATCGGATTCAAGTCTGGACTCTGACTGGGCCACTCAAGAACATTCACAGAATTGTCCTGAAGCCACTCCTTTGATATCTTGGCTGTGTGCTTAGGGTCGTTGTCCTGCTGAAAGATGAACCGTCGCCCAAGTCTGAGGTCAAGAGCACTCTGAAGCAGGTTTTCATCCAGGATGTCTCTGTACATTGCTGCAGTCATCTTTCCCTTTATCCTGACTAGTCTCCCAGTTCCCGCAATGGAAAAACATCCCCACAGCATGATGATGCCACCACCATGCTTCACTGTAGGGATGGTATTGGCCTGGTGATGAGCTGTGCCTGGTTTTCTCCAAACGTGACGCCTGGCATTCACACCAAAGAGTTCAATCTTTGTCTCATCAGACCAGAGAATTTTGTTTCTCCTGGTCTGAGAGTCCTTCAGGTTCCTTTTGGCAAACTCCAGGTTTCCTTCATGACCTTATATAGACAGGTGTGTGCCTTTCCAGATCGTGTCCAATCAACTGAATTTACCACAGGCATACTCCAATTAAGCTGCAGAAACATCTCAAGGATGATCTGGGGAAACAGGACGCATCTGAGCTCAATTTTGAGCTTCATGGCAAAGGCTGTGAATACTTATGTACATGTGCTTTCAAATTAAAATTTTTTTTTATAAATTTGCAAAAATCAAGTAAACTTTTTTCATGTTGTCATTATGGGGTGTTGTGTGTAGAATTCTGAGAAAAAAATAAATTTAATCCATTTTAGAATAAGGCTGTGGCATGACATAAAATGTGGAAAAAGTGATCCGCTTTTAATACTTTCCGGATGCACTGTACATATTCCATGTACCAACATAATTTACTGGAAGACCTCCAAAAGGTGAACCTCTTTGTAGTCCAAAATATGTCATTGTTGATTTTTATTTTAAAAAATGGTGTACCTTGTGGCCATGTCCAAATAAATTATTTTGGTACCACTTTGGGGTCACAGAATCACATGACCTAGAAGCAATTGGAGATTTTTTATTATTATTATTATTAAAATTAAAATTAAAATCAATTAACACATATATTGGGATAAACAGAGGTATACATTATGGGGGTGTACAATCAGATTATTTTGGTACTAGTTTTGGGTCACAGGGTAACATGACCTAGAAGGTATTAAAGAAATATTGACATGACTTTAAAGCTATTAAGGAAACAGTGATTTAAAAAAAAAAATATTATATAAATTTAAATAAAACTCAATGAAGACATATCTTAGGATAGAAAACCTCATTGTCAGGGATAACCCCTAGAGGGCGCCGTGCACCCAAAGACTTCTAGTTTGTGTTCTTTGTATTTTTCTGTTGGTTGAACATTAGTTTCATTATAAATAGCTGTGTTTTCAGTTGATCTGGGTGTTGCATCCGTTCTGTTTAGTTTAGTATGGTGTTGTGTTTGACTGAATGTTCTTGTCATTCTGTCAAGTTCCTGTTAAAAGTACTGTCCTGTTTTTATTTTGATTAAGATATCGAATGTTTAAACCTTGCTTCTCCGTAAAGCTGGTTACCTCAGTTCCTGTTTTGTAAGTTAGTAGCATTACTATTTTGGTTTTCTCCTAGTTTCATTGTTTACTACTCCTTAGTTCCATCGTGTGAATGTGTTTATGTTCTGTTGTCCTTATTAAAAGACTCTTCCAAGCAATTCACCTCTGCCATTATGCCTCGCCTAAAGCCGACACACAGCGCCTATGACACTCATGTGGACCTGCATATCTTTGGACTGTGGGAGGAAACCCACCAAGCACGGGGAGAACATACAAACTCCATGCACACAGAAACGGGAATCGAACCTGGACCCTGGAGGTTAGTGCTAACCACTACACCGTGCCACTTTTAAATAAAAATCAATGAAGACATATCTTGGGATAACAAGAGATTAATTTGGTACTAGTTTGGGGTCACAGGTGACATGACCTAGAAGCTATTGAAGAAAAAATGTGATTTCATAAAAATAAAATTTTAATAAAAATCAATGAAGACATATCTTCATTCTTCCAAGACTACAAAGAGGTGTATCTTGAGGGCACTGCAACAAAAAAACCCTATTAGACCATTCAATCTTTCAAAAAGTGTTTCCCGAGTTCTAAGTGTTTTATAAGATCCGGAGATCTTGTAACATTAATATTATTCTAAAGTAGAGTAAAGTTCTGTAACATTTTTGCCATACTTATAATGAATTAGGATTATGAAAGTGATCGTTTAGAGAACCTATTGATGGTTGCTAGTCTAGAAGTTGCTATTGTTCATGTATGATATAATGCTTACTTTTTCTTAAAATGTCTAAAAGGAATGATTTCCTCATTAGCAGCAAGCAAGAGAGCTAAAAGAGCCCAACACAGAATCCTTGAAACGCCTCACATCATGGAGGCCAGGTTAAGGAGTCTGATGTCAACGCTCATCAGATCCCATAAAAAGGGTTAGCTGATAGATCTCGTTGTAGTCTGGAGGGCATTTGTGGAAATGTGTTTGTTACTCATGATGATTAAACCACCACTGTTGCAACATCATGCTGATTATTTCTATGATTTATATATTGCCCAGTCACTAATATACTGTGAACTCTTGACAAGCAGGTAAACTAAAAAAGAATTATGTCATGGTCACACAGCAGTAACCAAATGCCTTCTCATCTAAAGTCCCTTGCCACCGAAATGAACAAAGTGCTAATTCATGTCTGATGCTAGTGCCAGGTCAATAGTAAACCTCCTAAAATAGCTTTGTTTATCTATGGGCTAGAGAGTCACATCCTTTCATTACTGTTCCCATCACTACTTTCCAAGCAATGTAAGTTCCAATGTTAGCCACAGTGCTTGGGCAATGCCAGTTGCAATGCTAGCAGCAAATATAGCGACAATGATCCATGGGAATGCAAGCACTAGCGGCAATGCTAACAGAAATGCTAGAGCCAATGGTAGTGGCAATGATAGTGGGAATGCTAATGCATTGTATATAGTGCAATGCTAGGGCCAATAATAGTAGCAATGGGAGCAGCAAAAAAAAAAAAAACTAGAGCAGAAAAATGTTAGTGTCAAGCACAACAACAGTGGAGACCTTTAACATGGCTTTGCAAGCCATAAAGGTGGTGACGTAGCTTCCTGTTTTCGTATTGTTGCCGCGAAAGTTTCGCGTTTGTATCAGCGTTTAAATTATATAGCCTTTCCGTTTATACAATAATACGTTAATTAATAATATTAATGGCAACTTGTTTTTACATCTTTATACTATTTGGCTTCGCCTTTTTTCCAGTTTTTTGCGCTTTTTGGAGAACACGCGAGTTTCTTCTTCTAAGGACAACAAACGGAATCCAGCTCAGAACAACTAAACTCCGACTCGTACGATGTACGGGCATGTTATTCCACAAGTTCTGATGCGTATCTTTCTTATTGAACTGGTTTACTCACGACTCTGACGTCCATAAACTTATGGAACTCTTTGTCTCTTGTTTTATTTTCAACATCAAAGTTCACCAGTTCTTATAGTTTCTTGCATAAATCCACTGTGGTCACGATTAGTCGTTTGCTGTGTCCTGTAGCTTACGGTCTTGAATCATCGTTACAACAACTTATTTGTTATATCTTTTAGCTTACGGTGTTACGGTCACTTCCGTATCTTAACAACAACTAACAGAGATGATTGCTAGACATGCAACTACATAACTTATGGAATGACATCACAGAGCAACTTATAAAATGATGTCACAGTGCAACTTACGATTATCATACTAAATGCTTAACCAACAAACTTAATGCTTAACTAATGAAATAGAAATAAACACAATAACAAATTATAAAAATGAAATATGGCTCTTACAGGGGCCGAATACTTTTGCAAGCCACTGTATATATATATATATATATATATACACCTCATGGGTGAACATGACCAAATTACATCTTGCTAGGGTACGTTTACTACCATTTAAAGCCATTTATTATAATAAATGGTGCAGAGGTGTATAATAAACCGAAAAGAAAAAAAAAGATGGAAAGCTATTTATTTAATAATATATACATATAATATTTATATTATTTTAAAAATTTATCAACAACATTAGTAAATACTGTAGTACTACAGAGTAGAATAACATTATAATGAATAGGGGGAATCTAGTGACAATGGAGTGGACATCAGTGAGAGATCAATCAGTAGAATCAGGCAAAAACTTGGTTGGAGATATAGGAAAACTTTGTCCCATGATCGGCAACAAAAACACAGAGATACGTCTCCAACAAGCTCAGACATGGATCAATGAAGAGGAAAAATTTCACTACGTCATTTTCACTGATGAAACTACGGTGGCTTTGGATCGCTTTGCCACAATGTCCTTTCGTAAAACAGGGAGACAA
>JAQMYJ010000023.1:15311560-15322200 GCA_030014305.1 Clarias laeviceps
CCCTTTTCACACAGTATAAAATAGAACCCCGAACCAATCAATTGCTGTACGGCCCAACCCTAGACTGGGACGTAACACATGCCTTTGACAAGGATAATGCCTGTAGATAATGTCTGTTATGCCTTTTAATTCCTCATACCCTTTCTTTTCTTGGATTTTTTCATTGTTTTTTAGGATATAAGTTAAAATTCCACAAAAGTGAGCTATTTCCTCTGAATATCGCCTCGCTTCAGATTTCATACTCACAATTCAGAATTCATACTCAACCTCTATTTGAGATTGTCAGTAATTGTTTTAAAGTATTTGGGAGTTCAGCATACACATTTGGACCTGTTTAAATCCAATATTATCCCTCTTCAAACTTATATTAAGTCTTTATTCCTATCTTGGAAATGTCTTCCTCCCACTTTTATAGAAAGGGTGTATATTATCAAAATGAACATTCTCCCTAATTTTTCTATTTTTATTTAAGTGCCTATGTATATTTATACCTAAATATTTTTGCAATCTTTTTTTTTTTTTTTTACATTTTTGCATCCTTTACTTAATTACAAGAGAAATTTGACCTACCCAGCTCTCACTTATTTAGATATGTTCAGATATGCAACTTTATTTGTATGCAGTTTTCTAATTTTCCATTGCTCCAAACTCAGAAAATTCTTGATGGTATAATAGAACTTTAAAAAAACATGAAAGGGGCAATTTCTAAGATCTATATTATAATTAATACAAAACATACAAATACAAAATGGGCCTATGGAGAATGCTTTGGGAAGAGGAGCAAAACCTGGTACTTGAGAAATGTTTGAGATTCAATCCTTGCTAGCTACATGGCAGAGTGACAGTTGCTTTGACAACTCTGTTGGCTAGATGACTTGTGGCTCCTCCTGCCTATCACCAATAAATTTTTGACTTTTAACATGCTCTTAAATTTGAAAAGATCAGGGCCAGTATTCACAAAGCTTCTTAGAATTCTCCTATCTTAGCCTAAAAAGTCCTAGCTGGACTAAAAGTGATTTAGGAAACTTCTCAGAGCAACTCTGAGTAAGGAAAGTACAAAAGATTTTATCTTAGTGAGGAGGTGTGGTTGACCCTTTATGTGTTGTTAGGGATGGTGTGTTGCTAGGAATGACAGCAATTCAAGAACTGTGATTGGTTGATTAAAAAAAAAAAAAAACTTTTAAAAGGTTAAAAATGCGCTCTTTGTGAAAATAGAATATATGATAATAGAATAGACAGTGAAATTGTTTGTAAATAAATAAACTAAGTTTCTGTTATAGGCTAAATATATTAAGTTAATTAAAACAGTGAAATGTTGAAAATGTGTTTACTTTTGAAGCAACCAATTTTCACACAGTAGTTACTATATTTAATTTCTTACATTTATTTACCAAACTGATTTTATTACTTGTAATCCATTTCAGATTGATGGGAGCAAAATGACTCATCTTTTACCAATTTACATGATTGCAGGACAGTTTATTTAAGTTGCACTGTTGGATGGTATGTAGCCAACAATCCAAAAGAGATGAAAGGAAGTATAAGAACAAGAAAACCTAGCTTTTAGCTTTATGTTCACTGTTTGGAAAATAGTTATTCTTTCTGCCATTTTGTCCTTTGATATAGAAACTCTTAAACCTCTTAAAAGTCCTCCTTTCTAATCTTAACAATTTTAACCTTAGGAGCTGTTTTTAGGGCTAAGATGATTCGTGAATAATTTTTATCTTTACTAGGATTTACAGTGGAACCTCGGATTGCAAGTAACGCGGTTTACGAGTGTTCCACAATACAAGCAAATATTTTTAATAAATTTTGACTTGAAAAACGAACAAGTATTGGTTTACGAGTGCCGAGTATCATGCATGTATCACGTATGCGCTTCTTGTTTTGACACCGAGTGTCCCGTGATCAAAACTGTGCTAATGGTTTTTCTTCCTCTTGCGCTGCAGAATTATGGGTAATCATCTCTCCTACTCGGTCTTAGTGCTGGTGCGGGTTAATTTGTTTGTTTGTTTTTTACTTTACAGCAGTGATTCCGTTAGTATGCGTTCACGCGAGAGTTGTTAGCGATGTTGCTAATTTTCCAGATAAAACAGTCTTTCAGTTAATGTGTGTGTGTGTGTGTGTGTGTGTGTCTGTGTGTGTGTGTGTGTGTGAAACTCAAATAAGAGAAGAGGAAGTGTTACGGTGATGAGAAGAGGGGCTGATTCCTCCTCTCTTCTTACTTTAGCTTCACACATACACAAACACACACACACACACACACACACACACAAATCCTCTGTCAGGATTTATTTTTACTTTTTTAAAGGTAAAGTGCAGGTTAATTTGTTTTATTTTTACTTTATATTTTGTATTAATTATTTTTATGTATTTATTTTTTGGGCCACCTCCTCCAGTCTCATCCCACAGAAAAGCTAATGTAGCACAAATTGCTGAAAAAAGTCAATGCTGGCCATGATAGAAAGGTATCAGAAGGCCAGATGCATCACAGCCTGCCAGGTATGGAGCTTAGCTACCTTAGCAGGCATAGGAGTTCAAGGTTGTTGATCCAGCCTCCAAAATCCCAAGATCTCAATCTGACCAAGTGCCCGTGGAATACACCAGGCAAACAAATCTGATCCATGGAGACCGCACCCCACAACCCACGCACCACTAACATCCTTGTCCCAAACACCACCAGCTCACACCAGATGTCTTGTAGAGTCATGCCCCTAAGCTACTTAGGGACAAGCTACTAAAATTCCAGTAACAATTGTCAGTTAGCTAGCCAGCTAATATTAACTTTTTATATTCAGAAATTTTATGGAAGTGTGTATGAGTGAGAAAAAATGTGTTTAGATAATACTGAGATTGTCCCTGATGAGCAAGCCAAGGGTGTTGGCGACGGTGACAAGGAAAAACTGCCTGAAGAAACCTTGTGAGTAATCAGACTCAACAGGGAACCCATCCTCATTTGGGTGATAACGGATCAGGTATTATATAACGACATCATGTGTGTTAGGCTGCTGCAAGTTCAATATAACAGAAGTTGTCTAAGTTAACATGAAGTCCAGTTCAGCACAGGGATGAGTCAGCAGGTGCAGAGGGCAGATGGAGTTTGGATCACTGGGATCTCAGGAGCAGCATGTGTAGATCCAAACCATCAATAAGCAGAATCAAGCTGGAGCTAGTTCTTCTCTAGATGCCTTAGGATCCTCGTAGGGCTGGGCTTTGTCTACTGGAGCTGGCAAAATCTCCAGATCTCGGGATGGGTAGGAAAATAAAGAACAGGTGGAAAGAATTAGCTAAGTTGCCGTTCTGGATATTAGCAGCACTAGATGAGCACTAGATGTGCATTTAGATACACTGGAGTATGAGGTTATGGGATGAATTATGTGTATGCCAGGTTAAAGAGATCCGTCTTGAGTCTACTTTTAAACTGGCAGACTGTGTCTGAGCCCCGAACATTGTCTGGAAGACCAAAGCTTATGAGCTAAATAAGCTCTACCCCCTTTTGTAGATTTTGATATTCTGGGAACTACCAGAAGTTCAGAGTTTTGTGATCTTAATTAGTTATTACTGCATATACTGATAACTGAAGTAGTGATGCATTCCTCATATGTAGAACATTTGCAGATTATTTGCATCATTGTAGATTAAATAATCATTTCTCAAGTAGTTTTTCTTATTGTGTAATCTACTTTATTTCTTAAATCACTGCTTTTAAAGAAGCTTCATATAGTCTGCATGGAGAAAAGTCCAAGATCCAGTCATATTAAACATCACGGGAAAGAAAAACACATCTTTAATAAACCTTTATTTTATAAAAAAAAAAAAATATGCATTGCTCATGATGAAATCATATTATTATTTTAAGTTTGTTCTTTTTTTATATATTAATTAATATTGTGTGTAAATGTGTATACAGTATGTGTATATTATTTAATAGATCTCACATTTTTACAGTTCATCAAATTGAATGTCAGACAGTTGGTTTACCTTCAGTTCAGGATTTTGTTTTTTAAAGACCCACATCCAAAGTGTATTGTATTAACACAAGCTTCTGCATGAAGTAAAGTTAATTATAATCAACACTGCAGCATTTCCCTACAGAATACATTGTGTTAAACAAACCTTAGTGCCACAAAAGCTGTTTCTTTTCCTGTAATGAAGTAACACGCCTCTAATTAATAAATATCTTATAATCCTGATTATGCATTTAAAAATGCATGTGCCCTTTGCCCTCTCATTATAGAAATTGTTGAATGATCACAAACACAGTGATTGCCTGTAAATCCCTGGGCTCTTTTAAGTATTGAGGTCAGAATGAGAACAATGTAACATAAAAAAAAAGTACAGATCTAAAAAGATGAAGAATAAAACATCTTAGGGTTGGTGTTTCTTTAAATATGTTTTTCTTCCCATGCTACAATGAGACTGTGTGTGTGTGTGTGTGTGTGCATGCACGTGCACATGTTGGCATCTGTGGGGGAGGGGGAATGTGGGGACGACATCAAGTTCCTCCCCATCTTGTGGCATTTAAATTAAGTAAAGTAATCCCACTTCTTGAAAACCTTGGAGGCAAGTGATAAGACAATTAAAGCACTGTGATGGTTTACCCACAAAAAGGGGCAGTTGAAGCCCAAGAGACAATTACCCGTATTTTAATGAACTCCCTTTTGTTACCTTTTTAAAAAATTCTCATTCTAATCCGACTGCTCTTTTATAGTAGCTTTCACTTGTTCTCTGCCCCATTCCTTTCTCATAGTGTCTCTGAATGAAAACAGATCATTAGTTAATGGACTCTTTGTAATATGATAAGTCTATTTAAATGCTTTATTAAAAGGAATATGATGAAAAATAGACTCCACAATGGGTAATTTAAGATCAGATCTTGTACATGTCATATCAGGACAATTATCACATGTATAAATACAGTAAGTCCCCAACTTATGAACGAGTTATGTTCAGGAGCACATTCATAAGTCGGATTTGTTCATCAGTCTGACAAAGTGAGTCTTACATTATACACTCTTGACACAAATATAAAATTTAAAGTATAAAAAAACAAACACAGGTTTGGTGTTTTGGTTCCTCGTGTACTGTATACTCTCGCAAGACTGTGACTCCAAATACATAGCTGGATCAGTTGACCTCGTTTAAATGAAACCCAAGAAGACATTGGGGGAGGACATAGCTACATGGTGCTTACTGCGCGCTTGAACGGATGCCATTTTGTCTCAGAACTGTATTGGACTGTGCACTCTGTTGGGTGACGCAGGTCGAGATGGATCCAAGTGCAGTGGAGCAACTCCTAGGAATTTATTAAGTTATGAACTGATGGATGTGAAACTTGAAACTGGCTTGACAGCGGGGTTTTTATAAACGTGTTTGTAGCTGGCGCGGTTGCTGCTCTGTGTTGGGAAGCTGCTTGTGCAGAGAGAGAGAGCAGCACGGGAATGCGGAAGCCGGCGTGAGAGGTCTGTGTGCAACGTGAGCCTGGGAGGAATGTGAAAGCGCCGTGAGCCGGCGAGAGCGCCTTGTGTGTCCTGCGCAGGAATGCGGAAGTGTGACGAGTCGGTGACAGGGCTTTGTGTGTAACGTGACTCGTGCAGGGATGCGGAGACGTGGAGAGCCGGCGAGAGAATGGAGAAGTCGCGCAGGTTGGTGGCTGGTTTCGTTAATTATTCGTGGTCAAAGGCGAGCAGGGTTCAGAGCCAGAAAGACGAGAGAAAGTCTGTGATCCAAGTTCGTAGTCGTTGAAACAAATCCAATGGTCAATAACAAAATCTGTGAGCGTGGAAATCCAAATGTGAGACAAGAGTGAGGTTGAGAAAAACACAGCGTGGTTGGTAGCAATGAGTCAAAGCATGGAACAATCGCTGGAAAATCGGGCTATGTAGTGAGGACAGCACAGTGAAAAGACAGAGAAAAGCTGGTGTTACATCGTGGTAAAATGGATGGAAGACAAAGTGACAAGGACTCGATGGCTAGTGGGAGAAGCTCCCGAGCATCCATGTCTTTTGCCATCGCAGCAATACGAGCACGCGCCAAAGCTGAGGCAGCCAAAACACGCCTTGCATACGCCGAACAAGAAGCTAAAGTCAAAATAGAAAAAGTAAAGAGAGATGCTGAGTTAGAAGCGCTTGTTATGCGTAGAGAAGCAGCGGAAGCTGAGGCAGCTGTCTGGGAAGCAGCAGATGTTTGCTATTAGATGAAGCGGGTCCATCAGAGGAAGATAAAATGGAGCGAACGAGTAATTATATTGCTGACCATTTCAACTCGCACACAGAGAAAAAAGGTCTTCATGCAGACTGCAGAATCCAAGAAGCCGTTAATCCTCAAATGATAAGCCCACCAACACAGAACAAACTTGCAGTTAGTCCTCACAACCCTTTTTACCAAGGATGTCGGACATCATATGCTAATATCGTCAACCACCATACACCAATGAATTACAAATATGACTGTGTCTATGTCACACCAGCAAATAAAATGTAAAATCAAGCTGTGCATGTAGAATCCAGTCAGCAAAGCTCTCCAAATGAGTGTCATTCCACTTCGAAGAAGTTGACACAACCTTTTTTCCCCCACCATATGTTAACAGCCTCTCATAGCACACCAACAGCTGGACACTTGGAGCAGTATTTAGCGCGACGAGATCTGGTTAGTTCAAGTTTATACCAGTTTGATGACAAGCCTGAACATTATCATGCCTGGCAGTCATCGTATGTTAATGTGACACAAGGACTGAACCACGCAGCTACAGAGGAGCTGGACTTATTAGTAAAATGGCTCGGTAAATAATCCGGTGACCATGTCAGACGCCTACAGTCAGCATACGCGACAAATCCAGCCATGGCTCTTAAAAAGGCCTGGGAACGTCTCCAAGAATGCTACGCAGCACCTGAGATAATCGGAAAGTCTCTATTCGATCGACTGAACAGTTTCCCAACAGTTTCAAGCAAGGAACACACAAAGCTTAGAGAACTTGCAGATTTGTTAATGGAAGTACACTGTGCCAAGGAAGATGGATATCTCCTAGCTCTTTCCTACCTAGACACAGCACGTGGCATCGAACCAATCGTGGCCAAGCTACCTTATGGACTCCAAGATAAATGGGTTTCAACTGCTTCACAGTACAAGGAAGAGAACAGAGGACGGTTTCCTCCATTTACCTTTTTTAGCAAATTCGTAGGTTCCGAAGCACGAAGAAGAAATTACCCTAGCCATCCCAGGTGTTAGTGGCACACCTACGAAGCCTGAAAAAAGCACAAGAAAGTCCATTTCGGTCCTTAAGACAAACGTAGCTTCAACATACACAATCAGCAGTCCTGTGAAAAGCTATAGTGAACCTGTAAGGGTTAACCCCTAGAGGGCGCCAAAGCGCCCAAAGACTCTGTTTTGTTGTGTTGAAGTTTTGTTTGAGTTGGACTTCATGTCCCAGACTGCACCTCGGTCAGGTGGGGGAGCACTCACCTGAACCGAGGCAAGGTAATTAAGTTGATGAGTTTAAATAGCCTGACTGAAAGTCAGTCAGGCGTCTAGCATTAGTTGTGGTTATGTTCTTTGTTGACGGTTTGTTTATAGAAAAAGGTTATATTAAAGATTTCTAAGTGCTCTTTGAAAAGAGCTTTAGTTTTTGTTTCCTTTAATATTTCAATAAAAGACTAATCTGCACTCCTTGTCTGAGCCTCTGCGATTATGCCACACACCCGCCGTCGACCCCGTAGGAAACATGACAGAACCAGACAAAACATGCCCACTTCATGGCAAGCCACACCCACTTAAGTGGTGCAGAACCTTCAGAGCTAAAAGTCTAGAAGAGAGAAAAGCCTTTCTTAAAGAAAAAAGAATCTGTTTTAAATGTTGCAGCTCTGTTGATCGTATGGCAAAAGACTGTTCAAATGCAGTTAAGTGTATAGAATGTGATAGCACTCAACAGAACACTGCTACTGTATGCATCCCGGCCCAGCACTTCCAGTCCAAGCTGCTACAATTACAGAGGTTTGTGGCATGGGACAAGCTGGCAGGTCGTGTTCCAAGATTTGCTTAGTCAAAGTCTACCCCAATGGCCAACCAAGCAAAGCTATTAAAGCCTATGCCATATTGGACGACCAAAGCAATAGGTCGCTAGTAAAGTCTGCATTCTTTGAGCTCTTCAAAATAGAAAGCAAGCCCTACTCTTACTACCTGAAAAAATGTTCAGGCTCAGTGGAATTATCTGGATGGAGAGCCAAAGGGTTCGTGGTTGAGTCTCATGAAGGAGGAGTTGCTGTTCCATTTCCACCACTCAGAGTGCGACGACATACTCGATAATCGGTTTGAAATCCCGACACCAGATGTGGCTCGTCACCATCCCCATCTTCTTAAGATAGCTAAGCATATTCCAGAGATTGATCCTACTGCTGAGATACTCATGTTGCTTGGTAGAGATATAATATGAGTGCATAAAGTGAGGGAGCAAGTTAACGGACCTCACAATGCTCCTTTTGCGCAACGGCTAGACCTGGGATGGGTTCTAGTTGGAGAAGTCTGCTTAGGGAGCACACACAAGCCAATGGTTAACACATTCAAAACAACAGTGTTCGAAAATGGTCGACCTTCAATATTCCAACCTTGTACAAACTTTCTGCGCATCAAAGAAAGGATAGATCCTGACACAGGGGCAAGGAAGGGAAACTTAAAAACCGGCCAAGCTGCAGGAGAATTGTTAGGAGAATTGTTAGGTCTTCAATCACACGGAGCGTGACAACAAGCTAGCTCCTTCAATCGAAGATGACATCTTTTTGAAGATGATGGACAAAGTGGTTTACAGAAATTAGTTTAACAGTTGGGTAGCTCCACTCCCGTTCAGACAACCGAGACAACGCTTACATAATAATCGTGAGCAAGCAGTCAAACGTTTCACATCACTTCAGTGCAGTCTAAATAAGAGACCAGAGATGCTACAATAGTATGTAGCCTTCATGGGGAAGATTCTGGAGAATGATCATGCCACCATTGGGACAGAACGAAGAATGTTGGTTCCTTCCAACATTTGGGGTGTTCCATCCTCAAAAGCCAAGTCAAATCAGTGTGGTATTCGACTCGAGCGCTAAGTGTTCTGGAGTTTCTCTTAATGATGTGCTTCTCACAGGGCCTGATCTTAACAACACGCTGCTCGGAGTACTGATGCGGTTCCGGAACTAGCAGACGTACAAAAGATGTTTCAGTGTTTCATAGTGCACCCAGATCACAGAAATTACCTGAGGTTCCTGTGGTACAAGAACAATGACGTGACCAAAGAAGTCATAGAATGAAAGTCCATGTTTTCGGGAACAGCCCGTCTCCAGCCATACAGTAGCTATTTATGGACTCAGGAGAGCCAACCGAGAGGGTGAGAGAGAACATGGGAGCGACACAGTTAACTTTGTGGAGCGCCACTCTTATGTGGATGATGGATTTCACTCCCTCCCATCTGATGCTGGAGCCATTGATCTGCTCAGTAGAACACAGTCATCATTTGCCAAATCAAATATCAAGCTCCACAAGTTTGCTTCTAATAGCCGAAAGGTCTTGGAAGCTTTCCCTCAGGAAGACCGCGCAGCAGTTGAAGGGAATGTGGATCTCAGTGGAGAAGTTGTGCCCACTCAGCGTAGTTTAGGTCTTCTGTGGGAAGTGACAAGTGACACGTTTACCTTTTCTGTGGCGAAAGACCTCAAGCCATTCACCCGTCGTGGTGTCCCCTCCACGATAAATAGTATCTTCGACCCAATGGGGTTCTTGGCACCAATTACGATCCAGGGAAGAGCTCTTCTAAGAAAACTCACAGCTGAGCTGTCGGACTGGGACACGCCGCTCCCTGAAGATTGGCAGGTGGAAAGTCTGGCACGACTCACTAGAGAGCCTAAGACACCTTCATGTACCACGTACTGTACATATACGCCGACTTCTTTAGCCAAAGCAGTACACGTAGAACTCTGTACCTTTTCTGATGCATCTACCAAAGCTATTGGTGCTGTGTCATACCTGAGAACTGTACAAGAGAACGGAGAAGTGCAGGTCGGATTTGTGATGGGAAAGTCCAAGCTCGTACCTCTGTCTGAACCAACGATTCCAAGACTGGAGCTTTGTGCAGCCGTTCTAGCTGTGGAGATGGTAGACATGATTAAAGATGAATTGGATTTAAAGCTAGATTCCACGAAATTCTACACCGACAGCAAGGTAGCTCTGGGTTACATCCACAACGAATCGAGATGCTTCTATGTGTACGTCCATAACAGGGTTCAGCGTATTCGTCAAACTACGAAGCCTGAACAATGGCATTATGTACGCACGGAGGATAATCCTGCAGACCATGCATCAAGGTCTGTTCCTGCCTCGCTCCTGGCGAAGACAACGTGGTTTACAGGACCTCACTTTCTCATGAACACTCCTAATGATTAGGAGCAGGCTCAACCTTTTGATCTAGTTGAACCAGAGCTGGATGTGAATGTTCGTACTCCAGTGAGAAGCTATGTAACAGAATTCTGAGAGAAAGGCCTCAAAGCAGAATGCTTTCAAAGATTCTCTAGTTTGAGCTCTCTCATTCGCGCCATGGCATTCTTAATACACAATGCAAGGTCTCACATTCATTCGAAGCGCACCGATAAGTGTAAAGGGTGGCATAAGTGTGA
>JAQMYJ010000023.1:15345754-15357450 GCA_030014305.1 Clarias laeviceps
TTTTTAGTGTTTAAGTGACTGTATAAACTGTCTATAGTTCGGTATATCGTATGTGTGTGTGTGTGTGTGTGTGTGTGTGTGTGTGTGTGTGTGTGTGTGTGTGAATGTGAGAGGAGGAGGGATGTGTGTGTGTGTGAATGTGAGAGGAGGAGGGGTGTGTGTGTGTGTGTGTGTGAATGTGAGAGGAGGAGGGGTGTGTGTGTGAAGATGTCCAATGACGCATACATTTTCAAATGTAAAATACACTACACTGAATACTTAATGGGTTATTAACTGAGACATATGCGTCCATATTGTCATATATGGCTACATGGTAAAATGTTGTTTTAACACTTTCAGAACTTTCAGTTAATTTGAGTCCAACTGAATCTATATACAAGGAGCAAAAAAAGGCAAAAATTATCTGCACTCCGTTTATTTAAAAACTTCTGTTGGTTTCTTATCAGCACTTTCCGTTTAAGGCTACTGTCTCCCCAGATGCTGCTGTGCAGGTGTAAACATGTTACATCAGTTCATTTGTAACTGCGGTGCAAGCAAAAATGTATTCCACTGGTGTAACCCACTGGTGTTTTACAAGAAAGAAGATCAGCGATTCTAAGTGCGTACCTGATGCTAAAACAACTCATGAAAGAGCATAAACAGAAGTGTTGGGTGTCTGCAAAAAAGATTTGGACAATACTCTAGGTAAGGTAAAAGTTTCTTAAAGAGAATCATTACTGGTGTCAAGATATGGATTCATCAATACGAACCTGAGAGTAAAAGGCAGAGTATGCAATGAAAAAACAAATTGGAACATTATCAGGAAAATGGTTCAACAATCAACAGTGCTCATTACAGTGAGATGCTCATTGAAGAGCTGAAGCCTAAATTAATTGCAGAGCCATACACGGAATGTGATCCCCCGTGATGATGCAGTTAATGATGCCCTGCCCCATAAATGCCCCCATGCGCTTTCCAATAAGATGGTTGTAATGCTGTATAATCCCACCAGGTGGAGTATTAACAGCTTCAGTTAATTGCAGTGTCCAGGCAGCCTTATACAGGAATTGTCAACATGGTTTCATAAATAGATGATATGGTAAAAAAAAAAAAAAAATAATAATAAAAATAAAAAAAAACGATTAATGAAACAGATTTTTTAAATCATTCAATACACAACCCATGATGCTTATGCTATTTAAAATAAATTAATTAATTAAATGAAATTAATTAAATAAAACTAGTTATTGCAATATTTTGCAAGACATCCTTAATAATCCTTAAAGATACGGTAACATATGTAATTCATCTATACTGATAGTTTTTGCTGATTTTTTAAAAATAATAAATCGATTAACGGCGCATAATATCTAGAACAAATATCTGCCCATACAGATCAGTATTTCTTTAGTCATTTAACCATACATAACGTTCCCCCATCAAAGATCTGATGGGGCATTAATCACTTATCACAACTGTGAATAGATGCGGCAGCAGAGACAGATTAAATCCCCATAAACATTCACACTTGAAAACAATACTAATACAACTAAAAATTTCCATAGAGTTAGCGCCTGTTATCGCAGGACAGGGATCACCTACAGTATACTACTGTATTTTTCACTGCTTATATTTTTTGCCCTAGTTTCATTTGGTTTTACGCGATTTCATGTGCTATTTGTGTGTGCGTGTGTGTGTGTGTGTGTGTGTTCCTGGCTTACTACTACTAATAAAAAATATTTCAATGTAACCCATGGGTCTCAATCACAAAATCAGCCAATGCTGTAAACAGATGACACAACAAATTATATACTCTGAAAATCACGTTTTATTTAAACATTTAAATATATATCCAAAAAACATAAATATAAAAACAATCACCAATTATTGTTAAAGCCAGTCCGTGGCTGTTCAGGGTCAAGTTTACGGGGGCTTCTCAGTCTTTCGTTAATTTTACTTCTGGCTCGAAACCAATATGGCTTATTAAAGATGTACTGTTTTGTTGGACATGGCTGTTTTGTAATGTTCAGCAAAATTAACACTGTCTATGGCAAATTTACTGTGGACGTCTCAAAGTCATGATGCAATAGAGACAAGTCTCTTCAGATCCTTCTCCACTAATGTTATCATGGTGTAAATTATTAACGTATTGATGTATTTCACTTGAGGACAATATAGACTGTGTATCTGTTTAGTATTTCTTTTGAACAGCTGTGTTCATAGGTTTAATCAGCTATTTACAAGACAATGTTGATGCACTAACGGTTAAAGTGCCACAGGTGTGTGCTCCTGCATTCGTCAGGTTTGCCTGAGCTGGCTTTAACACAAACACCTGCATCATCAGCAGGTCGAAAGAACCCATCTTAGCACCATCTAACAGTCAGTAGTGGGCGGAGTCAGTACATTCTCCATTGAGATTTCTCACCTTACCTTTCTCACATTCCACTCCTGCTAAGTTTGTCTTTGTTCTTTTAATGAAGTTTTTAAAACCCAAAGCATTTTTAAACTGAGAAAAAAAATATGGGTCACTTAAGCACAAAATATCATGGAAGCAAATGATCAAGTGTTTAATTGTTGTTGTGGTTTACTCAAACATGATTTCCCCAACTTGGCATTTATAAGGATTCAGACAGACTGAATTTAAGAATGCACCCCTAGGAACCTAAAACACAAACACACACACAAACACACACACAGAAGAGCAAAGCGGAGATACGCATTCACACCTCTGACCGTCTTTTGTCTTGTAAATGAGGTATCCTCATTCATCTTCCAATCCCCCCCAGCGCACATACTGTACTCTTTGTTTGTACTGTACACTGTAGCTGTGTTTGATAGGGCATTTGGTTATACACAGTACTGTAATGCATGGGACACTTACTTCCTGGTTTATTTTGTTTTAAATATTGCTTATTACCTTATGCAGCAAAATAAACAATGTTATCATTGTGTAAATTATTAACATATTTATGTCTTTTAAAAAAGGACATAAATATACCATGCACTTGTGTTTAGGACTGCTTCTGAACAGCTGTCTTCATAGGTTTAATCAACGATTTACAAGACAACAGATAAAGTGCTACATGTAAGCATTTGTGGATGGAGAGGTGTGTCTGTGTGCGCTCCTGCATTTCTTCACTTGTCACAGACAAGTCTAAAGAACCCCTCCCCCACCAAAAAACACAGAGCAATTAGCACCATGTCATAGTTAGTATTCTCCATTGAGGTTTCTCACCTTCCACCCTTCTAAGTTTGTCTATGCTCTTTTCATGGAGTTCTTAAAACCCAAAACATTTATTTATACTGAGCACAAACTAGCACAGATACATATGATCAAGTGTTTAACTGTTGTTTTCGTTTGTTTCTATGACCAAAATAAATAATATTAATTATTATTAGCCCAACTCTTTGACTATTTAAAACAAAATTGTCTCCATTTTTTGCCCATTGAAGTAATTGGTTCAAGTAAATGTTTTCTTTAAATACCCCAAACCATTCCCCAACAAAACACGCAAACATGACTTAAAAAAATATTTATTCTTCCAAAACTAGTCAAAGTTTTTTATTTTTGTGTAAAACTGGTATACATGTTGTATTTTGCTTAAAGGTCATTTAAATACCTGGATGAGACCAGCTGCTTATCAGTCTCTATCTGGTTCTTTTATATTAAAATATCCATTTAAAAACTTTCAAAGATGGAACAGTTTAAGTCTTTGTTTCCCCCAAAGTATCAGACGTTTTGCAATTCTATGTTCAAAATATAGACTTGACCAAACATCATTCTAAAGCTGTTGCACTGTGACGCCATTCCTACTACAGCTTCCTCAACAGCTTGTTCAGGCTCCTCCAGTAGCTCCAATAGGCTAGACCCAATCCTCCACAGCGGAGCTCTGCTTAAAGAGAATTTAGTGAAGACAAAGATAAATCACCTTTACAGAATATCTAGTTGTGATAAAAATAAAATATATTAATAAACCTATTTACCACAGAGTGTGTAAAATACTGTTTTGGGAATTCTGGAATGTAAATAAACTGCCTGTGCTAATGTTAACTATTGAACTTTGTTAGCGTTAGCCACTGTTTGTCTTTATTAACATTTGCATTAAAATAACCGAGGATTTACTTAATGCGTTTTCATACTAATAAGTTAAGCGATAAAACACTTGTATATGAGCATTACCTCATCTCTGAAGCCAAACATCATTAGAATGACACAAAATCACCTTATCAAATGACACACCATTCGGATCAAGATCCTATCGAGTTTCGCCTATAAATAAAAAATTTAAGATCAGGTCAACCAGATGATGAAGAACCACATCATTGAACCTTCTTGTTTGCCGTGGTCATCTCCAGTAGTGCTAGTACCAAACCCGATGGGGCTTACCGTTTTTGTGTGGACTTTAGGAAACTTAATAGTAAAACCAAACCTGATGCATATCCGATGCCATTGATTCATGACATCATCGAATCCCTGGAAGGCGCCTCCTGGTTCAGCAGACTGGATCTGCAATCTGGTTACTGGCAGGTGGAGATGGAGAAAGAGAGCCAGGAAAAGACTGCCTTCATCACCACTAAAGGTCTCTTTCAGTTCCGGTCCATTCCATATGGTCTCAGAAACCCTGCTGCCACTTTCCAAAGGCTAATGGAGGTTTTGCCTATGTACGAGGAAAATGTTGTTTCATGTACATTGATGATATCATTATTATCATTATTTACTCTCAGACAATGCAGCAGCACATTGAACATCTTCATGCAGTGTTATCGAGACTCACCCAAGCCAACCCCTCCCTGAATATGAAGAAGTGCCATTTCTTCAAAAGACAGCTAAAGTTTCTGGGTCACATCTCTGAGGAAGGGGTGCAGCTGGACCCGGAGACAAAAGCAGTGGCAGAATATCTTCCACCGCAAGACATCAAATCTCTACAATGTTTCCTGGGTCTCGCCGGCTGGTACCACAAGTTCATTCCTCATTTTGCTGATATAACCGGCCGCTAAATAATTTGAAGAAGAAAGGTGTGAAATGGGAATGGACAGAAAATGCCAGAACAGCATAGATGCCATAAAGCAAGCCCTTCAGAACCCACCTGTATTAATACAACATGATCTAAACCAGCTGTTCCAACTTCATATGGACGCCAGCGAAGTGGCCTAGGAGCCATCCTCACCCAAAACTCAGCCGTAGGAGAACGAGCAGTAGCCTACGCCTCTCGAACTTTAAGAGGAGCGGAGCTGAAATACTCCACTTCTGAAAAGGAGTGTTTAGTTGTTGTATGGGCAGTAGGAAAATGTAGGCACTACCAAGAGGGCAGGGCTTTTGATGTCTTTACTGACCATGCTGCCTTCAATTGCCCGAAAAACAGCTCTCACCTCACCCGGTGTAACCTAAGGCTACAGCAGTTCGTCTTCACTGTGCATCACTGTGTACAGAAAAGACTGTTTAAACCTGGGTCCAGATGCCCTATCCCGAGCGCCCCCGCCGCTAATAGTGGGCACCGCCCCTTGTTTAGCCATCACGACCACCAAATGTTCCTCCGACTTACCCAGTGATCTGTGTGAAATAACCCAAGCCTAACAGAAGGACCCTATGATCATCCAGCTGCTCACCAAAGCACAAGATCAAAGGATCTCATTCGAACACCACCAAGGGGCGTTATATCGCAGGGTCACAATAAGACACAGAGAAAATTTCAGCTGGTAGTGCTCCAGTCATTAACCCAAAGCTTTCTCAACTACTTTCATAATAATCCCTTAGGTGGACACCTGGGGCAACTAAAAACCTTGCTGAGATTACTAGATGTGGCTTGGTGGCCGGCTGTGTGCAAGGACGTCTGGCAGTATGTGAAGACCTGTAACATTTGCCAAAGTCTCATGGCTATCGGACTGAACACCACATTCGGGTGAGACCGAGCCATCTCTCCCAGCCACACAAACATACACACAATAACAACCGGACTTTGGACATTGCACCCCATACATACACATACACACACACACAATCATATTTTTGTAAATATTGATTTTTGATGCACCTTGTTTGTTTGTTTGTCACTTAATACACTTTGGATTTTGTTTAGACTTGTTGTGTTGCGTCGTTACTTGCTTACACAACACAAGCTTACACAACACCGGAAGTAATTATTTATTAGCCAATATTAAGATTCTTGATCCTGTATTAGTGTAACTAGGTTTTCTATTAAATCCGATCGTTACACTCTTACTCAGATTTACTAATAATTGTTGCTTATATCGTTTATACAAATTAGCAAATTGTATAATTTGTTGTCATTTCGATTATAACAGTGTAATTTTCGTAGCATTATCTATTCTATTGGTACTGCACATATTCACTGCCTATAACTTTTTTATGTCAAGCTTACTGTTATTCCCATCTTCTTCATGAAGCCCCCCCATACTTTCGAGGTAAATTGAGGTCCGCGATCTGGTAGGCAAAAGTACACATGTTGGAACAGGATTTCTGCAGTTCTGAAGGCGGTGGGGAGATTGGATGGGGGAATTAATTTAAAGTATCTGCCTTGGCATTTTTGGATCCCGGTTGGTAGGACAACAAGAAGTTGAATCTTGTGAAAAAGCACATTGGGCTCACTGGCATTTGTTCTCTTTGCAGTTTTTATGTATTCAAGGTCTTTATTGTCAGTGTAGATGATGAATTGATGTTTTTCTCCTTTGAGTCAATGACGCCACTCTTCCAATGCTAGTTTAGATTTCCCATGACATATTTGTCTGGATAGGATTAGGGGCAGCGATGATTGGAGTTCCAGCGGTAGGAGGAGCAGCACTGGTAGATATTTTGTTGGTAAGTTGATCCACCACTTGTTGCATCCGTTTGAAGTTCTACTGAAGTTGTACCATCTATATTCAAAACCGCATTATAGCTCCTTTAAAACTCAGGTGTGGCTCAGAATGTCTTTCTGAACATTTAGCCATCTCCTGATGGAGGACTGGATCAGGCTAAACTCAGAAATGAGAAAACAAACAAGGTCAAAATCCAAAATAAGTATGCAAGTAACAAAGGCTTGGTACCGACACTGGAACAAGTCTCAGAGAGCATATGTTTCACAAAGACGGAAGTTTATGAATCTCTTTTATGGGTGTCTATTAATTTTTAATAGTTCTATTTCTATTCATTCTATTCTATTAATAGTTCTGACTATGTGTGATGGAGGGAAGAGAGACCCCTCTGATCACAGCAGTACTAACTATTTCCTGCAGGGTTTTGTGATCTGAATGGCACAAACAAGGCAGTTATTCATCTTCTAGAGGAACTATAGAGCAGTCAGGATGGAAGATGAGCTTTTCTCATCCTTTTCAGAAAGTGGACATGGTGTTGGGATTTCCTGGCTCTGAATCTGGTATTGATGGACAAGACTTTCCATGTTGGTACTTCAAGATAGCAGTGCAGTAACACTGCAGTGGCTGGATCCAAAACTAATCTGTACTTATGTGTTCACTTCTGTGCCTAATTTCTGTTTTTATTTATTCAGTACATCAGGACAAACTGCTACACGTAGGCACTACAGAAATAACACAAACCAACCTTCACAAACTATGCAATCTCTGTTTGCTGTGGGGACCAGGCCTCCAGACCTCAACATTGTCCAATGTTGATTGGAAAAGCCAACACCTATCGTGGGTCTGTGCTAGGGTAAAAAGGATTTCTGCACCACAGGTCTGTTTTAAACACAGACTGACACATGTTCATGGAGCCTGTAATCACGGTGCATGGTGGCTTAGAGGTTAGCAGTGTTGCCTTGTACCTCGAGGTTCTGGTTTCGGTTCCCACGTTGAGTCTGCGTGCATGGAGTGTTAATTTTGTCAGCTATTTTCAACTTTAGTGTTAGGGCGTTTTCTCACTGGGGTCCGGGAACCATTTGGCCTCGGGAACAGTTGATTTTTGTCTGTGATCATGCAGTTGTTTGGAATACGTAAGGAGGGACATAAGTATGCACTCGTGCTCAAAAGAGGAAGTGATGTAATTACTGCTTGACTCCATACACAAACAAATGTGGCTGCTAAAGAATCAATGTGAAGTAAGGCCGAAGCACAGTATTTGCTCGAAATTTTGACAGACAAAAACATCCAAGGATAATCAGACCATACACATAAAAACTCCAATATTTACGGAAGTATCCCTAAGTATTTACACGCTCGTACAGTATCACTAAGCTAGGCCTTGCAGAGTTAAACAAACTGCGGCTCGAGCAGCACACAGCACGCAGTGCGATACTGAAGTGAGAAAAAGATAAATAATAGTATAAAAACCATCCAGTGTGATCGAGTCAGAACCTCTCTGTCCTGCGACACCATCTACCTTTATCATCTGAACCGAACACCGCGGAGCCTGGTCCAGCAGGCTAACGGTAGCTTACTGTTAGCCTGCGAGCTAACGGTAAGTTAATATTAAATACTAACATTATTAACACTGTTAAAGAGAGTCCCATATTATCACGGCATCTCCTGGTAATTGTCTGTGGATCTTGTTGTGACATTTTAAATGCATATAATAAGATATACCGGATTATCCTTTCACATTAACTCACAACAAAGTTAACTTTGAATGCTCCTCATGTCTGTTTACTTTAAGGCCCAAGATCATTTCCCTGTTCAAAAGAGTAGAATGTGGTGAACTCAAGTGTTGTGCTTATGTAGCTATTAGAGTTACAGGTACTTTACTCTTTACTCATTATTTTATGCATAACCTTTATGTATGTACTCCAACACATCTCATAGACACGTATAAAAATTGAGATGCTGATGGTCCACATAAGATCCACACACAATTTCAGGTTATCTGTGATTACTGTGACAACATTTAAATGTTGGAAAATTATGGTTGGAAGTTATGGTTGCAACTTTCTTAAAAAAAGCAAATTTCTTGCTTTTATACTTTCTTGCAGACAGGCACTGAAGGAAACACAGACTGAGACATCTGACAGGAGCACAAGACCAGCTACAACAGAAGAAAGAGGCAAAACCTGACGTGCCAGAGCAGGAGACTCATTATTCCTGGATGAAATCTCAAATTTAGATAGAGGAGCGCTGGCTAAAGAGACAGTGGATCAGTACAGTACATCAAGAGATCGAATAGGATGTTGATGCAGACGATGGACCAACTGTTATTTCATTAACACACAACCTCTTGGTATGCAAAAACAAGTAAATATAAAAATACGCTACATTTTGTTTTTGTTACAAAACTTACTTGAATTATATTTTACTTGAATAATTTTTAATAAAACATTTTGCACTGTCTCTATTCCAAATCCCCCACACTCATCTTGGATTTTACAGTATACATTTATTTTAACATTTACAAAAATACAACATACACACACTGCACACAAAACATGTTAAACACAAAACATCGATGCATAGTGAGGTTTCAAATTCAATAGTTTCAGCACCTCAGCTAAGATTGACACATAGCAAGACAATGAAAAAAAAGAAGAGCACAAGCATCTCTCTTATAAGAATTTTGTCTTTTTGATAGGAGAATTTGGTTACACCACCCCTCTCTTGAACCCTAAAAGCTAAAAGTCTTTCAGTTCTTGTACGTGGGATTTTTTTCCCATTCTTCCTTGCAAAAGGCTTCTAGTTCTGATATATTCTTTAGTCGTCTTGCATGCACAGCTCTTTTAAGATCTACCCACAAATTTTCAATGATGTTTAAATCAGGGGAGTGTGATGGCCATTCCCGAACCTTCAGCTTGCATCTCTTGAGGTATTCCATAGTGGATTTCGAGGTAAGTTTATGATATTTGTCCTGTTGTAGAAGCCTTTTTCAGCTTCAGCTTTTTTACAGATGGTGTAATGTTTGCTTTCAGAATTTGCTGCATATAGTGGAATACATTCTTCCCTCCACCTGTACAATGTTTCCTGTGCCACTGGCTGCAACACAACCCCAAAGCATGATAGATCCACCCCCATGCTTAATAGTTGGCAAGGTGTTCTTTTCATGAAATGCTGCTCCTTTTTTTCTCCAAACATGCCTTTGCTGATTGTGGCCAAAGAGTTCTATTTTAACTTCATCAGTCCACAGCACTTGTTTCAAAACGCTTAAGGCTTCTGTAGATGTTCTGTTGCATACTTCTGATGTTGGATTTTATGATGGGGATGCAGGTAAGGTTTTTTTCCTTAGAAGAAGGAGTTGACAACGCTTTGTATCTTCTTGTAGCCTTCTCCTACATCGTGGGCATCAATCACTTTCATTTTCAGAGTCTTACACATCTGCTTAGAGGAACCCATGGTTGTTGAGTGTCCACAAGTGTGTGCACAAGGTTAGAAGAGTAAAGGTATTTATAAAGCTTTGACATTGGTATTTACTAAAGACAGCTGTTCCCATGCGTCAGATCTAACGAGCTGATTAAGGTCTGAAACCTTGTAAAAAGAATCTGAGACTCTGGAACTCTTAGGGTGCCCAAACTTTTGCACAGTGCCATAATAATGTTTAAAAAAAATTGTTAAATTTATGGCATAAGAAGTAACTATGCATCACTGTTTGCTGAAAATATTGTGCATTTTTACGTTTCCAAGAGAGACTGTGTAAAAAAATCACCAAAATCTGTTATTTATCAAGGGGTGCCCAAACTTTTGCATAAGACTGTATGTATCTATGCTATTTGTTAAACTTTATTATAGCAGGCATGATATTTATTTGTAGCATTTTGTGCATTGTTTACATCTGTATGATTAATTCAGAGTGTACATAAACACTTAATTTTTGTGATAAAAAAGTAAATATTTAAAATAAATAACGCTCATGCTATGACCAAAGAAAGTAATGTTTAATGAGCACATTTTTTCAATTTGACTGTGGAAATCAGAAGAGAATGTAATGTAGACAGCACCTGATTACTCACCATACAGTGTAGTGTTGTAAAATCATTCCTCAGTGCCTCCCGTAGTATCTGTGCAGTGCGCACTCATTTACCCTCTGAGCCCCTCTGATAAATGTGTCAGTAGGAATGTTGTTCAGATCGCCGTTGTTTTTGTCACTAAATAAAAACATCCATACGGAGCATTAACAGGTGTCTCACAGTTCATGACCCGAGCTATTGTTTGTTCTTCTTTCTCCGTTTCTTCCCGTGGAAAACAAACCAACTACGTCTCTACCGCTACCTACTGTTTCCGGTAGTGTAAATATGCAAGTGTGCCCGGGATTGGAACTGATGTTACAGTGTGCATGCAAACCTGCGGGGGGATTGGGGAGGGGGAGAAATCATGCTCGGGAATAGAACAGAACAGTCGTTCCCAGTGAGAAACGCCTTTAGTCTTAGTCCTGGGATAAATATCCCTGTTAGTTTTTATCATAGTTAGTCAATGTTGTCAAGTTTTAGTCGGCTAAAAGCCTAGGCATTTCAGTCTAATTTTAGTCGGAGGAACCCTTTTTTTTTTTTTTAGTTTTTAACAAAATAATTATATTAATGTTTACAATGTATCTTTTCATCTAATGTTTTCAGCTAATTATATTTATTTTTAACCAGCTCAACAACTGCTGCATGTCCAATATTATTTTTTAATTACACAACAATAGAAGCAGTATGGACAATACAGTTTTCAACTTCAACTGTCACACTCAACTGCTAGCTTAAGGGTTTGTCTATGGTTCAGCTATAAAATATTCAAGATGGCGCCGGTGAGGTCGGCTGCCGTCACGACTGCTCCGACCACCTTTTCTTTGTTTTTGTTTTTTAAGT
>JAQMYJ010000023.1:15385409-15399882 GCA_030014305.1 Clarias laeviceps
CACCCACACACACACACACACACACCCGCACTCGCACACACACACACACACACACACCTCCGCACTAGCACACACATCTCCGTGCGAGCACACACACATCTCCGTGCGAGCACACACACACACACACGTGTCCACACGAGCACACACACACATCCACACGAGCACCCACACACCTCCGCTCGAGCACACCCACACACCTCCGCGCAAGCGCGCACACACACACACACACACACACAAACTCATCCGCGGGAACACACACACACCCACACCCCTCCGCGAGCAAACACACTCACACCCCTCCGCGTGAACACACACCTCCGTGCGAACACATACACACACACACACACCTCAGTGAGAACACACCCCCACGTTAGCACACACACACACACCTCCGCACGAGCACACACACACCTCCGCGCGAGCACACACACACCTCCACGCGAGCACACACACACACACACACACCTCCGTGCGAACACATACACACACACACACCTCAGTGAGAACACACACCCCCACGTTAGCACACACACACGTCCACGCGAGCACACACACACACACACACACACACACACACACCTCCGTGCGAGCACACACACACACCTCCGCACGAACACACACACCTCAGCGCAAGCACACACACACACACATACACACACACACACACACACCCCAACCCACCTCTGCGTGAACACACACACACACACACACACACACACAAACTCATCCGCAGGAACACACACATACACCCCTCCGCGCGAGCACACCCACACACCTCTGCGCGAGAGCACCCACACACCTCCGCGCGAGCGCACCCACACATCTCCGCGCAAGTGCACGCACACACACACCAACCCACCTCCGCGCGGGCACGCACGCGCACGCACACACACTTTGCGCAATCATACACAGTTGTTTATCAAGACAAAATTCTTCAATATTTTTGCTCATCTTGCGGGACGCTCGCAAACCGGGTTACTCGCAGTCTGAGGTTTCACTGTATATAATATTATATGCCTGCTATAATAAATATGCCTGGCATTGTTTTTACTGATCATTTATAGAATTTGCATTTAAATTGTTTTTTTTTTTCAGAAATTTTCATGAATAAAAAATTTAGCATGAAAGATTTGTACAGGACTAAAATCCCTGAAGTAATAATTACTGTATGTTAATGTAACATAAAACATAAAATTACATTACCCTAAGTACCCTTGTAATCAAATAATTTTTATAACCCTTTGACACCCCATGTCACATACTGCACCTTTGGCATTTGATCCTGACATGGAGGTTATTAAACATTCATTGAACCAATAGTTATTAACAATTGCTTAAGTTCAGATTAATTTGATGAGAAATGTGCCCAAAACATATGAATATGAAACAACAATGTCTTGGTAGGTTTGCAGTTGTGCCGCACTCTTTCCATTTTTGGATAATGGATTGAATAGTGCTTTGCGAGATGTTCAAAGCTTGAGATATTATTTTATAACCTAACCCTGCTTTAAATGTGACAAAATGTGGAAAAGGTTATAAATACTTTTGCAAGGCACTGTGTATATTCTGTTGATCTAACATCATAACTTTGTCTCAGGTGTATGAAAAAAAATATGTTAATGTATTAAACACTTTGAGTGCAAGCTGTTTACAAAAAAGATTTGAAGTACGGTGAGCAAATTTGGATTTACAGTGTATAACATTATCTTCGCAAAACATCCAAATCGCATACACAGTATGCACAATTATTAGGCAAGTGAGTATTTTGACCAAATAATAATTTTCATGCATATTTTCCAACTTCAAGCTGTATAAACTTGAATGCTTATTAGAGTTAAACATATCAGGTGATGTGTATTTATGTATTGAGAGAGGGTGTGGCCTATGGCCTATGGCCCTATATCAAGCTATTAGGCAGCTTCTTTTCGCAAATGAACTCCCAAAGATTTAAGAAGAATCAAACAAGAAGCTACCTGAAACCCATTATCCTCCAGTGGTGTCATATTCCAGAACTGCAACCTACCTGGAGTGCCCAGAAGTACAAGGTGTTCATTGCTCAGCGACATGGCCAAGGCTGAAACCCGACCACCACAGAAGAAGACACGTAAGTTGAAACATCAAGACTGGGCCAAGAAATATCTGAAGACAAATATTTCAAAGGTTCTATGGCCTAATGAGATGAGAGTGACTCTTGACAGAACAGATGGATGGGCACGTGGCTGGATCAACAATGGGCACAGAGCCACACTTCAACTCAGATGCCAGCAAGGTGGAAGTGGGGTACTGGTATGGTACCCTATTGAAAACTTGTGGGCTCTTCCTAAATTGGCGATTTATAATGAAGGAAAACAATACACCTCTCTGATCAGTGTCTGGAGGCTGTGGTTGCTACTGCACAAAAAGTTGATGGTCAACAGATCAAGAAACTAACAGACTCAATGAATGGAAGGCTTATAACTGTTATTGAGAAGAAAGGTGGCTATATGGGTCACAGATTAATTTTTTTTTATTTCAGAAATGTTTATTTGCAAATTTTTGTTTGTTAATTATTCCCACTTTAACAGCGGGGAAAAAAACAAGTGTGATGGGAAAATCTTTTTCATTTAGTTACATAATAATTCTGCACACTAATAGTTGCCCAATAATTATGCGCACGCAGATATTCTCCTAAGAAAGCCAAAACCTCACTATTACTTTCGTAAATATTTAGGTTTGAAGTTTATTAACATTTTGGATTGATCGAGAGCACTGTAGTTGTTCAATAATGAAATTAATCCTCAAAAATGCAAACTTGGCTAATAATTGTGCACACAGTGTAATGTATTGTTTCATCAAACATTTTGTGAATATTAAATAATGCATACTCCATTAATACTAGGGTAACTGCGTGGCAGTAACAGAGTATAAACCCTTGTACTGGCTTCAACATTCTCCAAAACTCCATCTAGTTCACTCAAGGCAGCTACTGCTTTACCCAGCTCTTAGCTTATTTTTTACAGGTCATGTCGTCAGAGAAAGCAATGTGATCGACTTCTTAGAATGTGTTGGCTTTTAATAAAAAATGTAGCCATTATGTCATGTTTTGTCTAAAACTTAGTGGTTTAGCTTTTAAAAAAAATTTATATAGCATTTTTTCAAATCAAATGTTTGTTGTATACATCCTTGTGTGAATCCAGAAAATAATAATAATAATATGCCAAAGTAAGTAAAAGTCCAAAACTGCATTTAGCAAATTTTGCTGTCAAACTGTTCAAATTGTCCCAGTGACCCTGTATGGGGGGTAGTTAGAAAGGTATGAAATTTCATTTTAATGTTGGCACTGTTGTTGTCTCTAGAGGAGACAAGAGTCTTATAAAGTGTCCTCTCCTCTCCTTTTCTATTTGTTCTTTTCTCATTTGCATAAAGAAGTTGAATACCACTGAGATAAGATTTCAGATAAAATATAGACATTGGACAATATAAACACTTAATATGTCCATAATAAAATTACCAAATTATATAATAGTTTTACAAGTCTGCAAAATGATACAATATGGACAGGGAATGCGTGGGAGAGACGGGTGAGCTGTGGCTTTTAAATCACTGTAATATATGATATTGAAAAGAATATAAAAAGGACTGGCAGCAGTGCTTATTTGAAATGGGAAAATCACAATAATTCTTCATGTATTTGCATATAAATGATGGCTGTCACACCTGCAAACACAGAAAAAGGTGGGAGAAAGATGGAGTATGGCAGTGATGAGTAATGATGAGGCATGGGAATGAGGACAAGCACTTTTTTGTGCTGGGTTGCAGGTTAAAGCCAGCACATTGCCAAATTAATTGGGTGCAAACGTTTGCACTGTTGCTGTAGTGTTATTTTTGTGTTCATGAATGAGCAGATGTGGCTCAGGCAGCACAAATGGTTATGTGACATTCGAAGCCCAACAGTCCATTTCTAATTTTAAACTCTTTTTGTAGAAAAAAGGGCCTCTGTTACAGAGGTCCGGACTTAGCATGAATGTAATACTCAAAATCTATTTTCCTAGTTTTTAAAATAGACTTAAAAATTTAAATACTAATTAATTCTGAATTTATGTTATTGAAAATATATAAAATATATTTTATTTGTCACCCTGCTTTGACAAAAGCTATGTCACCAAACTACAGTCCAAGCTTTACAAATATTTTACATTTTTTAATCAATGATAATGAAAGCAAATTCAAAGAAAAGTACTCTATCTCAAGGTCAGGGGTATCTCAGTGGTTAAAGCATTGGGCTGCTGATTAGAAGGTCCCTGGTTCAAACCTCACTACCAATATGTTGCCATTATAGGGCCCTTGAGCATGGCCCTTAATCCACCTAGGTGTATAATGAGAAAGATGTAAGTCACTCTGGATAAGGGTGTCTGCTATATACTGTAAATGTCTCACACATGACAGGGCCAGATAGTGTCATTCACGTTTAGCTGAACCGGGGCCTGTGGGATAAATGGTGCAATCGTGACCTCCAGAGCTGTTCCTGACTGTCCAAAAATCTGGTGAAAGTAGCCCCTCTGAGCCATGTAAAACTTTGGCCATGTACACAGTCACACCTGACACCCCAGTGCTCCCAATACAATTTACCACTTAAGTAAATTATAGATAACAACACTGATATTCATTATATCAGCTACATCAAGCCCATTAAAACTGACTACCTCAGATTATTCACTTCAAAATATAAAATACTATACTGTATGCTTAATGGTTGTAATTTGTTGATAGATACAGTATGTGCCCATATTGCTTCACATGGCTATAGTTAATTTTTTTTATTTAATAAATAGTCAGTGTGCTTTCCATCTTCCATTACTCCATAGTTGTAAATATGACTGAGAGACTAGATAATCGCTGTATTGTTTTAAAATTAAGTGCTCATGAAAGAAGTACTATCACACCCATATATTATATGGGCTGGTCGCAAAAGAGGTTGCTGCTAGAGTTTCATTTTGTGTCCAGTTGCTTATTTTTTCAGATCTGGAGTTTATAAACAGAACGTTATATATGAAATAACATTACAATACAAAGAATTATGCCCAGTATTGTGTAGGTTCTTCTTATGCTGCCTGGGCAGCTCTGGCCCCTTGGAGCATGACTTCACCTCTGGGGGTTTGTTATGGTGTCTGGTACCAGGACTTTGGTAGCGGATACTTTGGGTGCTGTGGGTTGTGCGGTGGGGACTCTGTGTATCATCCTGGTTTGTTTAGCACACATTTAATAGGTGCTTAATAGGATTGGGATCTGATGAGTTTGGGGCCAGGTTGGAGATCTTGGCCTTCTGTTCCATGTGCTGCTGTGGAGCTATTCTAGTGACTTTCTATTGTGGCCAGCATTTATTTTTGTCATTTTTTTGTGAGGGATAAGACAGGATGAGCTGTGCATAAAAACACATAAGTACATAAATAAAAAATTACGGCACACTTAGTTACTGCCTGGCCAGTGGCTATGATAAACAGAATTGTTGCACATTCATAATATCATTCATAAAAAGGGTATGCATGGATTCCCATTCACAGGTAATAAAAATCTAAGGCCAATACAAAGGAAGAAATGGTGTGGACAAGGTCTGCATTTTAATTTAAGGCTCAACAAGATGCAAATAACTCTTGTTTATTTTTTGCTTGTTTAGTTGGGAAAATGGCCCTTTGGGGAGCTATCCATCCATCCATTCATCCATCCATCCATCCATGCATGCAAAACAATTATTCTTACATATATTTCTTCTATATTTTCTTATAACAACAGTACAAATCTGGTGAGGATTCACTCCAACATGACCGTAAGGGGTTATGGGAATAGAAGGATATATGTTTTGTTCTGGCATTTAGGTTGACATGAATAAATGATAATAAAAATGGCTTCCACACTCATAAATGGGTAAAAAATTCTTCGCACTCTAGGTATAGTGGAACTTCTTATCAGTATAGCACTGTCCTCTCAGTGCTTTCCGTTCAAGGCTACTGTGCACGTGTAAACATGTTACATCAGTTCATTTCTTACTGAGTTGCAAGCAAAAATGGACACCCCACTTGTGGTCTGAGGGTATACCTGGTGCTGAAACAACCACGTAAGTGCATGGACAGAAATGTTGGGTATCTGCAAACCAAATATGGAGCGATGATCTAATGAAGGTCAAAGTTTCTTAAAGAGAATCATTATTGGTAATAAGACATGGAATCATTACTACGAGCCTGAAAGTAAACGGAAGAGTATGGAATAGAAACATCCTCAATTGCTGGCCGAGAAAACGATCAAAAGTCAACCATCAGCTGGAAAATTGATGCTTACAATTTTCTGGGACAGTAGTGAAACATTATCAGGAAAAAGATTTAACAATCAACAGCACTCTTTACAGTGAGACGCTTATTGAAGAGCTGAAGCCTAGCCATTCTGAACTTGCATGACGATGCACATCCACACACTTCTGCCCTCACTGACGACACAGCAAAAACTTCATTTTCAGATGTTAAAGCACCCTCCCTATAGTCCCAATCTTGCTCCATTGGACTTTCACCTGTTTGATCTCCTGAAAGCAGCCCTATGAGGACAAAGATTCACTTTTGATAAAGAAGTGAAGACAGCGGTGCATTGGTGGCTCGCAAGCCAGGATAAAACATATTTAATGAGGGAATATGAAAGCTTTTTGACAGATGGACAAAGTATATTGAAAAAGCAAGGAGATTATTCTGAAAAATTATATATTTGTCTTTCCTAAAAGTTGATTAAAAAAAATTCTACAGACATAGTGCGGATATTTTTTACTTACCCCTGTAATTATGAGCAAATGACAAATGGCAAGAACCTTGCTGAACATAATTTCCCATCAAAATGAATCCTTACAAGAATAATACAATAATGGAGTCACACCACCTCCCCAAACCCAGGAGGACACAGCGCTATCATTCTTTCTCTTCAGTCTCTTTCACCCTACATTGCTCTTTTCTCTCTCCACACTAAGCCTTAACTACTCAATTAAAATGCTGACATTTTCAACATCACAGGTCTAAAATGAAAAATCAATGAACTGCCTGCAGGATGTTTTTACAACTTTGATTTTGCACTTTAAATGGCGTTTGAATTCGTTTGCCATTATTTTTATAGCACACTTGAAATTATTAGGTGGATTATATACAACATTCACAATTTTTTTTCCAAAACATTGTTTCCCAAGCCAGGTCCTACATTGCCCAAAATGTACACACTCAAAATTTTATGGTTTGTGTGCTTCTGACACAACTCAATGCCATGTCTATACAGTATACAAGTGCATTGTGGTGTATATAGGTGCATTGTGGAGGGTTGAACTGAATTAAGTGTCCTGGTTGCTCGGACCTTAGTATCAACATAGGGTTGAGAAACTAAAAACATGAGACAATTTACTCTTGGTCACTTTCCAGTTTCAAGCCTATTTGATGTTGATTTTGACTTAGTCTTGGCTATAATTATCTTCTAAGCAGGGACTAAGCATGCTGTAACAATATCTGAATGGTATATTCAAGACCACACCAGGGTTAAGATAAAATGGGACATCAGTCTACATTAAGGTCAGGACAAGCATTAAAATACCTCCAAAAAATTTTGAGAAAAAATCATAAAGAAAAAAAAAAGACTAAACATGTGCATGTTTCTGTATTCTTTTCTTTGCCTTAATTGATATGGATTATGGTGATGTTTGACCTTGGCTGTAACACACTGCAGTTCCTTTTACAGTGAAAGTGGGTCAGATGAGTTTCAGTTAGCTATTTATTTAACCAACGCAAGACTTTAATAGTCAGTCACATTGTCTGTGAAGGTCCTCAGTCATCCAGGTGAGGTCATATTGAGTCATGAAGTTGAAGTTGAGTCATGTAAACTGGACTTCTTTCTTTTTAGTTAGATATGTTTCACTACTCATACCAGTAGCTTCCTCAGTATGAATTTGGTTAGTTCCTCATATTTGAAATTGAACAATGGAGAACGTGCGAGTAGAAAAGTCGTTAGAGGGTGGGGGGACTGTTAAGAGAAACAGCAATAGAGAGAGATTCAGGAGAGTCATTAAGGTGTAACGACAAGAGAGAGCAAGGGGAGTCCTTAAGTGTGGCTTTCCTGGTGGACCTTTGAAAGGTCTTTACTGTACGTTCCTGGGGATGGATGAAAGGGAAGCATAAAAAACAGGATACAGATTGTGCCTAAGACCTCCACCTCTGTTGAGAGAAGAATTTTTTCACATGCATATAGATGGCTTCTTTTACCCCTCTCTTGCACCATCTATCCTCTCTGTTCAAAATTCATACATTCTCATCCTCAAACATCCTTTGTTGTTCAGGTGAAGGTACTGTATACTGCTAATTCAGGTCCTGTGCTGTTGCTCTATCTGTGCTGGTACATCCACCTATGTAGAGGTTGTTTTGACCTACTGTACCATAGTTGAGCTTGAACACTCCTTACTGCATTGGACTGTGTATATTATATTGCTTTTCTTATGATTAGGTGTCCGTTCTTTGGTTTGGACAAGTCTCTTTCTTAGTGCATTGGTGGGTTTGAAGAGAACTGGTATGTGGTGTTTTCCAAAAATTCTTTTTAGCTTCTCTGACACTCCAGACACATAAAGGGTGTTAAGATTTTTCTGTTTGGTCTGGATCTCAGCGCTGGAAGCTATTTTGTTGAAGGCCCACTTGGGATATCAGTGCTATCTTTAGAGGTTTGTATTATTTCTTTTTAGCTTTAGTGGAAAAATTCTCTATAGTTTTAGTGACTTTGTCAAATTTTAACATACTTACAATCAAGATCACAATAATAGTTTAGTATTTTATGCAATGAAATTGCTAAATATTGATTAATATTTAGTGTGAAATCCTTTATCCTTTTATCCTGGATCCGGCTCGGCATTTAGAGACAAAAAGAGGTCTGCTGCACTCTGGTGCCATTGCTAATATCCATATATATTTGTAAAATAATAAATTGATCCTTTAAAATTGTTTTCTATGCAAACTTTTAATTAGACTGTAAGTTTGTAATTATGATTTTATTTAATAAGTGCACCCACTATGATCTTTGCCCCTCTTGAGTAGACTTGGACCCCAGGTTGGGAACCTATATAAAGTTGTGCTGTATAAAGTTTTTCCTGCTCCCCTGCAGGCGACCTAAGGTAATATCCACTAATATATAATAATATCCACAGGGAGAACATGCAAACTCCACAAACATGGACCTGAAGCTAGTCTCAACCCTTGATGTTGGAGGTGTGAAGCCACAGTGTTTATTACTTACAAGGAATATTACAGTCAAAATTCAAACTGCTATTTAACACATAGTATTAGGTCCATTTCATAGCTTAATTAGCAATGTTTCCCCTCCCCCCCACTTCTGCCTTTGGCCATTGCCATAGCAACAGACTTATAGGACTTTATTAAGTATCCTGATTCCAGCATTTTAAATGCATTCACATTCCTATTTTCAATTTCTTTTGCAGATCGGCAGTGAGACAGGTTTGGGAAATGTAAGCAAATTCAGTTGCAATTACAAAATTCCCTGTTCTGTACCCAGGCTAATCTATTTTGACTCCACAATGCATGATACAGTTCATTCACTGAATAGAAATTAGTCCATGAAAGTGGTCTGAGATATTTTTAAATTCCATCTGAGATTTTTACATATTACTGAAATGTGGCTTTCTAAATGTTTCAATCAAACAAACAAATATGTTGGATTGACTTATATATAAGTCAATACTGGGGAATGCCTTTTGCTCTGTCAAATATTTGCTCCATTTTTACAATTTGTAAATAAGAACACCCACAATTACACTATCAGCCTAACCTGATGATCATTCACACAGCTGCCTTCACCAGTTGTTCTAGTTGTTAGAGAAGTGATGAGGAGAGGGTTAGAACAAGGGACAATAAAAGAGATAAAGCAGAAGGACAGATTAAAAGGGAAACATGATGAAGCAAGTGATTGCTGTCTGGCCTACAGCAAAGATGATTCTGAGATGGTGAACTAAATTTGGCTTTTCCTTTTGCTGTGTGGGCCGATTAAAAAGCAAGTGAGGTCTTGCTTAACACACCAGTGTGTTTGTTGGTGTATGTAATTATAATTTTGCTTACAAAAATCTAGATGATCAGCAAATAGTTAAGATTTTGTTTGTAGTGATGCTTCACATTAGCATGTTGAATTGGAACCTTGGATGTGACATTGGGAGAACGAATGCATACATTTCTATAAAATGCATTAAAATTATCTGACAGCAAAATGAGATAAACACCTTTGTCAGACTTTCATACGTTTGGCAAATTATTGTCTGCATTATTATTATCTATAACTAGCAGGCCCAGAGTGACCATCGGGAGCACTGGGAAAATTCCCGCCTGCTAGCCTGATGACTGAATTGGCCAGCTGCTAGCCAGCCATTTTTTTTTATATATATATATATATATATATATATATATATTTTTTTTTTTTATTATAATGTGATCATTATTATTTTACAAAATTGTCTGCCTGTTTGTGAGTTTTAAAAGTTTTTTTTCCCTCTTTTTGCAAATGAAGGTGGAAACAACCAACCTATCACTAGCTCTGGTACAGTGATCACAAATCAGATTCAGCCAGGAACTGTGACAGGTAGAAGGAAAATAAGAAGAAATTCTTTCATTTTATCATATTGGATGAAATGCATTGTTTTTCCTAAGTTGGATATCTAAGTAATTTCAAGATAAATAAATAAAGACATTTATTTAGATTATGAACAATCTAATTATAATGAGGTGGTTGTTTTGCACCAAGGTGGAGACAGTTCTGTTTGTAACACTAGAGCAGAAGAAGTGTCCGGTACAAGAAAAACACAGTTTATATAAACTTTAAAATATAAGGCTGCCTGTGGTTTCTAAATTTATTTGGGTGTATAGGATGGCCTAGATTTGTGTGGGATTTCCCAGCCTGAAATTCTGTCCCAGTCTGGCCCTGATAACTAGTGTAAGTTCCCGTTGTTGACAGTAAAATAGTTTTTACAAAGAGTTAAAAGGTTAAAGCTAAAAATATGCTGATCAGCTTTAAGATAATCAGTGACATAATTTCAGTTTGAAGCCACGTACATGTCCACCTGCCTTGTTTATGCTAAGTTGTACTTCTTTCGTTGTCAGCCAAATACACTCCCTGTTCGGTAATCGGAGAGTGACTCACAGATAAGAAATCAAAAACGTAGATCAGATAACGTTGAGGTTTTGTCTTAAAACAACTCCAGTGCATTAAAGTTCACTTTAATACCACTTCAGCACAGTTATTTCAGCAGTGAAAATAAGCTAATTAGAAATAAGAACTAATCCTAGTAAAATATTCAGTTTAGCTTTTCTAAGTAATATTGATTGGTGCAGGTATGTGTTTCCATTGAGCAAGTAGCTTATTAGTAGTTTATTTTAAAGTTGATTATTAAATCTGACATGTTCATAACTTTTACTCAAGATTTTGATTTTCCTTTGGGCAGGTTAAACTTATGCAGGTTAAACTTAAATATCTAAGTACTGGTTCATTAAATTCTGTTTAGCGGTCGATTTAAGACTCAACCACAGTTTGAGGTACTGTATGCGCAGTACATTGTCAAAACTTTCTGTTTGTAACTTCAACTTTACTCAAAATTTCATTTATGGCGCAGGTTTAACTTCAGGCAAATACTAAAGTACTGCCAAAGATTCATGAAATTCTGTTTAGCCATTTTAATGTGAAGCAGTGACAAAATCTGGCTGGACAGACAGAAAAGATAATCTGGTTTTGGGTAGAAACGTAAAGATAATATTGAAAGATGGAGTTCTGACCAATGTACAGACAAAACCTCTTTATAGATGAGAAATTTTGTTGAAAGTACTGTAGCTTTTAGAAGTATATACAATCAGCAAAAAATATAGGATAGTAAAACCAGTCATCTCTTTAGTCTTGAGTAATCACATATTGAACCAGATCGAAAAACTTCCTCACATGCTCTCTCTCTTTCTCTCGCCATCGCTTACTCATACTGGGTCACAGCCGGTGCTGTTGCTCAGGCTCTGTTGGATGCTCACTCAACTGCTATCAATCCACAGACTGCTACAGGCAGCATCAACACACACACACACACACACACACACACATACTGTACAGTGCTGCTAGCTTTTGTGCCCCAAATGTTAACACTGAAGATATGAAATTATTATGATAGATATGATAGATATGATAGATATTGAAATTATTACATTTGGTTAAAATTAGTTTTCTGCTATAATCATTCAAACACTCGCATTATTCATTACTCTTTGCTAAAGGTTTAACAGTAAAATTTTTACATTTTCACTTTGAACACTAAAGGCATTAAAGCACTGTCACTTTTGTTACTGCACTTTACTGACATATCCCTTTCTGTTTTATTAACAGTGGACGGCTGTACTGACTGGTCAGTGGACTACTTAAAATACAAAGTTCTTCTTGGTGAACCAGTGAGGATTAAATGTGCATTGTTTTATGGATATATCCGAGCAAACTATACCCACGCTCAGAGTGCTGGCCTCAGCTTGATGTGGTACAAAAGTGCAGGCCATGGGGATTTTGAGGAGCCCATCACCTTTGACGGGATCAGGATGAGCAAGGAGGAGGATTCCATCTGGTTTAGACCAACTGAATTGCAGGATGTTGGTCACTACTCTTGTGTGCTACGGTAAGCAGCAAAAACATTATTTTTATAATTTGGGAAATTATTTCTGTTTGGTTTTAGACTTTAAAATATAGTTTCAGCTGTAAAAGGTGAAATTATTTTATACCATATTAACTTGGTTCAACTAAGTACTGTTTTCTGTACTAATGATTATTATAGATGTGTTTGAGCTTTGAGATGAGAACAAAACAAAAAGTCAATAGACTGGAAAATGGTTGCTAATGAAAACTGTATAATGACATTTTGCAGTAGAGGTGGATTGCTGGATTGCTGCACTTATGTATCTGTTTGTTTTGATGTATTTACTGTATTATATTACGTTGACTGTCCTAGGCTCAATTTTTTTTTTTCATCTCTCAGAATGATGCACTGAAGAGAAAAGTTTATTGCTATATTGTAAATCATACATCAGGCTGCCTAACAAGACTTAACAGTCCTTATTTTATCAGAAATTACCATAGAGACACGAAGATGTAGACATGGAACACACTTTAAATCTTTGTATTTAAAATTATGATTTAGCAACAGCTGAATAGCAAAATATTATGCCTGATATTGTGTGGATTCCCCTTGTGCTCCCTGGGCAGGTCTGGCCCCTCAGGACATGATTCCATAAGACCTCTCAGGGTGTTCTGTGGTGTCTGGCATCAGGACTTTGCTGACAGATTCTTTGGGTGTTGTGGGTTACAGGGTGAGGCTTGTATGGTGTTGTTGCTTGATCGGATTGAAATCTAGGGAGTTTGGAAGCTGGGTTAGAGGCCTTGGGCACTTTTCCTGCTGGGCCCCATATGCGGGTCTGTGGTCTACTGGGTGTTATGTTGTCTTTATCTTGTGGCCAGCATTGACTTATTTTGGGCATTTGTGCTACACTGGCTTTTCTTTGGTCCCTGCAGGCATAGGTGAGATTTGAGTGACCATGATGCTGTCACCAGTTTACTGGTATATAATTGTAAATTGATAATGTTAATGTTTTAATGTTATGCCTAATTACACATTATACAGAGCTGAGTTTATTTTTAGAGTTTAGTTGACACATTCAACATGGAGTGGAGTTCCTCTTCATCACCATTAAAAACCATTGTCCTGTACATGTGGGCTATAACACCCACCTGAAGCCATCCAGTATGTGTTGAATGTTTCAACCTAACTATAAAAATTAATTTAGCTCTGTATAACGCGTTGATTCTGTGGAATGTGGGAGGAGGATGTGGGCCACGAATTCTCAGAGATTACAGTACAGTGGAACCTCTGATTGTTTTGCGAAAACCCAGTTTGCGAGCGTTCTGCAAGACGAGCAAAATGTTTTTTTTTTTATAAATTTTGACTTGAAAAACGAGCATGCCTTGATTTATAAGTACCGAGTATCTTTTCCAGCGATTCTTTCCAAAGGTGCAGGTTAATTTGTTTTACTTTTACTTTACAGCAGTGATTCCGTTAGTGTGTGTGTGTGTGTGTGTGTGTGTGTGTGTGAAAGTCGTCCCACACAGTAGCCCCCTCAAATAAGAAAGGGGGAAGGACTATGGCGTTATTTTCCTGCCACAATTCTGAGCGCGTGGTTTGACATTTTGAGAGCAGACAAAGCACTCTATGCGCGTGCAGTGTTTCCACTGCGCGCTCAACAGCTCGATTCTGCGGGTGCGGTGTCTCCCCTGCTCGCTCAACATGTTCTCCGCACAACATTTATTTTATGTGCGCGCTCGACTCTTCCTGTATGCTTACTCAACTTTGTCCAGTGTTACAAAACTGCCACAAAACCAGCCAATCACAGACTTCCACACACTACTTCTGATTGGC
>JAQMYJ010000023.1:15406996-15421780 GCA_030014305.1 Clarias laeviceps
CTTTTATACTTCCTGGTTCGCGACCGCATTACTTCCGGGTCCTAGTGCCGGTCGCGGATTTGGTGTGTATGACACTTGTTTGAAGATGATTTAGTGTCTGTCATTGCAACTGCATAAGGTACCTTTTCTACAGTAGGAGTCTTGACAGTGATTCCTTTTTGTCCAGTCATCAGGCATTCTCTTCTTTTCCCATATGACTTTAAAGAGTGTTTGAAGCATCATGTGTTGAGGCATCCAGAAAGGACTATCACAACAGCCATGTGTTGAAATAGTCCTTTCTGGATACCTTCCCATATCCTATTGGTTGCAAGTGCCTCTTTTGTTGGAGGAGTGCCAAGTCAGCTTTGTAATATCATAGTATGGACATAGGATCCCTCTGATAACAAGGTCAATGTTGGTACATACAGTAGTTCAAGTAATTACTTGAACAATGGTTCCATTGTGACTAATGGTGCCACATACTTCTATTCTCATGGTTAATGTTGTCATTTTCTTATTAATATTCTTCATTGCTGTTTCCATAGCAGAATTTGTTTTTTAACCGGACAGTGTCGTTATCGCCCAATCCCCTTATCCAGTGTTGGTACTCCCACCGACATAGCTCTAGAGGTCATGGTGACAGGCAAGTCAGCTGAACAAAGTTAGCTGAGTACCTTTTTTACTGCTAGAACAGCAATTTTCCAGTTTAAATGCCAAAATTCATTTTCAATTGTCAATTCAAATATTGAAAGGCCCCAGTATAAATCTTTGGGATGTGCTGAAGAAGACCTTATTTGGAGGGATTTGACTCATCAATGCAAGATCCAGGCCAAAAATGAATGCACCTCTTTATTATACTGAAGTTTGTGACATTGCATAAGTTCTTTGAAACAATGCCATGGCAAATGTATGCTATATTCAAACATAAAGGTGGTAAAACGTAAATATTAGAGTATACAGCTTTTTGTGGCCAGATAATGTACATAAAATCACATAAAAGCTTGTGGGCTTTTGCTTTATAAACAGGAACATGCAGGCGTGTCATAAAATTGATAAGAAAACAAAATGAGTAAAATAAAACACAGCATAAAGCTGTCATGTAGAAGTTCCTGTTCGCACAACATAGCACGCAGTCACACTGCAGTCATGTACAGTGAGAGAATAAAAAGATGGTATGAAGGCTCAAATTTAAATTAGAAATGTGAGGACAAAATACCATAGCCTACAGCTGAAACAGTTGTTAACTGCAACCTTTTCTTTTTTTTTTTTTTTGCTGGTATGAAGTGCCATATTAAAGACTTTTTCAGAAGATTATGGTGCACAATGATGTGGCAAATTCATGTGTTAAAATGATTCCTGATGCTCCTAGAACCACTCTTTCTATTTGAGTTCCGGAATATTCCTGTGCCATCGGTGAAGAAAAGCTCCATAAATGTGATAACCTGGTCATTAAGTACATCATCAGCTGACTTCGTTGAACTGCCACATAATGTTGCTGAGACCTGACCAACTGTAGCAACTCAAGATCATATCACTAAGATTTTTGATGACTGGTGATCGGCCCATCAGCCTTTCAGATTGTGACACAACCAGTGTTGGGGGACGTTAATTTTTAAAGCAACTATTTACATTACAAAATTACTGTTTTCAAAAAGTAATCAGTTCCATTACTGCGTTCCTTTCTGATAAACGTAACTAGTTAAAGTACTTTAAAACTCCTTTGTGATTCCTCATGCATGTTGTTTTAGTCAAGACCTTTATAATTATTCTACCATCATCACTCAGCGAAGTTTGGCCCATAATCTGTTCTCACCTACGCAGTTTCGCGGGGTGGCCATAGGTACGGTTCATCTTGATTCACCGCGAGTTTTGGCGCTGTGATTAGGTTTCCATCTTTCCGCACGTCGGTCTTTCACACACACGCACACACAAACGCACACACACGCACACACTAATGGGTTGGGAATGACTGCTGTCTGGCTCACGGATTACATAAATTGTCTGAATGTAGGATTACATTTTTGAAAAAATAACTAAGTAACTGAGTACTTAAATGGTGGACCTAACGCGTTAGATTACTCGTTACAATACATCAAAAAAGTTATCCGAGTACTCGAACTCGTTACTTTGTAACACGTTACACCCAACACTGTACACAACAGAAAAACTTTTATGAGATCAAATCACATAATTCAAATGATTCAGAAGAAACAATAAGAAAGACATGCTAAAGTGTTTGGCTGAAATGTATTATTTTATCATAACCTTATTGTGGGGAGAATTGAACTAAGTGTGCATCCAAGTACTTAATTTACAAACCACAGTTCAATAAAACAACTTAAAACAACTTTAATCTCTGTCTACATGATAAAGGATTTTTGGAAAATTCCAAACAATAGAATGAGTAAAGAAAAGGAAAGATCCTGTCCATAGGCTAGGAAAAGCTCAACTCATGGAGTCAAGCCAGCTCAGAAATGACATTAATGTAAATTGAATGTTCTTGGCAGAACATAAAGTCTTGCCTCAAATCTGATTAATTTATTGCTCAGTGTTGAGCATATACAGTAGATTAGCCCAAGTGCCCAAAATAAAACCCAATGGACATGGCAACAGTGGCAACACAATCATTTCTCATCTAAGTTAATAGAGATTTATATAGATGAAATGTTAGTTATAATTTTACCTGAACTAGAATTTTATTACAGTTTGTAAAAATGTGTGGGGAATGCTATACATGATATTGTGACAATAATGTATGTATTTACAATGTTTTGTGATAAAAGGTTGAGTGAATAAAGCATATAGCATAGGCAAACCCTCAAGCTCCTACTGGTGGACCAGACACCCTTTCCACCATCTTCAACCTGAGATATGGGGCATGGGGACAGGATAGGGCTTGGGTTGAGTGCTGTGACAAGGCTTGTCTTAGAAACTGAACGTGCATGACATGAGAGCTAGTCAAAAGCTTAACCTAGGTGTCAACATATAACCCTCAGTTGGCCTAAGTACTTAGCCAAAATGTGGCTTGGGGTCTGGAATTAAATTGGGATTGAGCTTGTGCCCAGAAACACACAGTACAGTGGAACCTTGGATTACGATCATAATTCGTTGCGGAAGTGGCTCGTATTCCAAAACACTCGTAAACCAAATTAAATTTTCTCATAAGAAATAATGGAAACTCAAATTATTCGTTCCACATCCCACAAAAAATAAATACATAAAAATAATTAACACAAAATATAAAGTAAAAATAAAACAAATTAACCTGCACTTTACTTTAAAAAAAAGTAAAAATAAATCCAGACAGATAAGTGTTTCAGTTTATGCGTGCAGGCGGTGTGTGTGTGTGTGTGTGTGTGTGTGTGTGTTTGTGTGTGTGTGTGAAGCCCCTCCCATCCCGAGAGAGAATGTGTGAACCGGCACGGTGTCAAATTACGCGCGCGCACACATATAAGAGAAGCTGAGGGAGAAAATGGATTTTTAACCTTCTTTTACTTTACACGCGCACACACACGTGTGTTATAAAAAACAGTACACGCGCACTGTACACACGCGCTTACAAACACAAAATAAAATATGTTTTACACACACACACACACACATGGTCACAGTTTTACAGTAAACAATACACGCGTGCACGGATGTTGATTATACCAGTAAGAGACCCAGCAGGGGAGACGATTACCCACAATTCCGCAGCACAAGAGAGAGAAAAACCGTTGGCTCAGTTGTGATCACGTGACGCTTGGCATCAAAACAAGAAGTGCATGCGTGATACATGATACTCGGTACTCGTAAACCAGGACTTGCTCGTTTTTCAAGTTAAAATTTCTCAAAAATCTTTGATCGTCTTGCGGACACTCGCAAACCGCGTTACTCACAATCCAAGGTTTCACTGTATATATAAAATTAGTGGACATCACCAGCACAGTGTCCTCAAATCTACAGTAGAGTGCAAAGAAAGAATAGTGTGTGACACTGGTTAAACTGAGCTTGATTTAGGCATAACAAAAATTCTAGCTCAACATGGCAAAATTAGGACCGAACAGGACATGTCTAAGGCAGAATGAAAAAAACATTAGTCTGGTATTTAATGTGGGAGGCACACTCTTGGTTGACCTCTGCTTGGAGATGGGAAAGGTGGGCATTTTCTTTAGCCACTAATTCACTGAGCAGTGTATGTGACTTAGCAAATGGAGTACTTGTTGGTGACCAGAGCTGCTGGCTTCTAAGTGGCATGCAGTTGTCCTCTCTGCCTCACTCTGCAGATTTAGATGTATTACTAGGTGGAGAACAATATGTGGTGCTCAATGTTGCCAGCCTTTTATAAGAAATCTATGCATGGAGCTGCCCAGTTAACTTCTCTTGTGCTCTCTTTCTTGCCAGGCTCCTGTTGGACTGCCATGCAAAGGGCTGCTCTGATAACTTTGTTCATACACTCAGTAAATTATGAATTTATGTCATATAATGGTATTGGCATATCCCCTTTAAATTCATGTGCCCACTGCGCCCGTTCTTTCTGGTGTGCTCTTGGGCCCGCTCATCGTTGTTTGCAACTATATTTCTAATATAGATGCATAAGTTGATCAGCAGTGACTGGAATCAGCTGGTTTACAGCTTGTTCAGCCACAGATATAACCGATTCTGGGCCAAGCACACACGCTCCCCTGAGCTTACGCGAGTGGTGATACAGAAATGCATTTTTAAGGCATTATATAATCAACAGTCAAAAGCCTTCAATCAGTAAGGAAATTAGTCTCAAAACCCACATATTACACATGCTCCAAATAAATCTCAACTCGCGTTTTAGAAGCCAACATGCTCGGAATTACTCAAGTTGTGCTCATTGTCAAGTTGAGTTTTGAGACCTTGGAGGCATTTGATGGGGCTAAAGGCTGCCATTTCTTTATAATCCTACAGGTGGTACACTCTAAATAAAATCTGTAGCAGGAGTAAATTATTTGCTAAGCTTGTTTAGAAATAATACTTATGACAGATGACATAACAGATAAATGCTACTCGTAAATATGCAGCTTTTCTGATTAATTTAAATTTAAATGTTAAACTCTTGTATTTGAAATACATGTGTATTGTTTAATTGCTGCGCTTGGTTTTTAAACTAATGTAATAAGGAACGGGCTTTATTTAATTAATCATGTTCAATTCAGTTGCTGACCAATTTACCCAGTCTTCTGGTACTGATACTGATTATCACCCTCACATGCTGCCTTATTTTACACCTTTACTTCCTTTATGATCCCAAGGCTGTGATGCCTCCTTCCTGTGGGTAGCTGTTGGATATTTATGGATATTCTACATGATCCTCCATGCCATACATTTCCACAGCTGTGTGGAAGTTTGGCCTGCTGTGAAGGAGAATGACAGCAATCTCTTAGTCTGGTGACAAGGGATCGTGCCTCATATGACACTTTTTTACTTTACTTAGCCAACCCTCTAACCAATAAATTCAACACACCCATCTTCACACACAGACACACACACACAAACAGGCATGGACAGTGTGGTTGGAAATATTGAATCCGCAAGTAGCATTCTTGCAGAATATAAATGCATGCTTCGTGCTATTAGAAAAACACTGTTGTTAACAGTTGAAATATATAATTATAATGCAATATGTAATTAAAATAGTAATTTTAATGTATACCCTTATCTCTCTCAATGTAGCATAACATAAGCTTTTATCTAAGTTGCTTTACAAATACTGATGAAAGAGTAGAATTATCTACACACAATGCAACCATTTACAGATATCAGAGTACAAGTGTCATTCTCATATCTCGTATTTTATGCAAACAATTCAGCACTAGTTAAAATGATTCAATTATTTTAACTTTTAATACATAAAGACAGCAAGAGGTATGAAGAGTGGTTTTGTATATTAATAGATGTTTAATAGTAAAACTAAAGAGATCAGAATCTACATTCATACAGAATTGTTTTGTATCATAGAACAGTCCTTTTTTAATTACTGTATATTCAAAGTTTTCCCTTAAAACATATTCATAGTGGCATCTGTATACATACTGTATTATAAACTGGGCAATCAGAGCTTACTTGGTTTTGTTTAAACAGTTTTTTTTAATAGATATCAAATACCCTTTTACTCCATTCCCCTTTTTCATCAGCACAACATGACAAAATCTGGTCAGCACACAGCCCTGCTTTGCTTAAGTCCCTGTGTCCACTTTATTAGGAACACCAGAACTTAGGATGATACTTGCAATCATCCAATCAGCTGATCATGTGGCAAGAGGCAGTAGCACAATTAAAAAAAAGAAGAAGACTGATATACTAATAATACTGATGCCTACTAACTACTACCCTTTACATTTGCTATGAATTCTGAAGGATTGTGATCTGGTTACTGTGGAGAACATTGAACTCATCATCATGTGAACTCATTGTAATGATCAAGAAACCAGTCTGATATGATTTTAGCTTTGTGACATGCTGAGTTATCCTGTGGTCATGAAGGTATGAACAAGGTCACCTCTTTACTGATACTCAATTTGTACTAATTTGGGCAAGAAAATATCCCCTTACCATTACGCTAACACCAGCAGCCTCAACCGTTGAGACAAGGCAGGATGGATCCCTGCTTTCATTGTTGTTTACACCAAATTCTGACCCTGCCATCCAAATGTTACAGGAGAAATCAAGACTCATCAGATCAGGCAACATTTTCCCAATCTTTTATTGTTCAGTTTTGGTGAGACCATGTGAATTGTAGCCTCAGTTCCTTATTCTTAGCTGATAGGGGTGGCACCTGGTGTGGTCTTCTGCTGATGTAGCCCATCTGGTTTAAGGTTGTGCATTCAAAGATGCTATCCTGAAGCTGTAAATAGATGTTGTTTGAGTTAGTGTTGCCTTTCTATTTTGTTGAACCAGTCTGGCCATTATCCTCTGACCTCTGGCATCAACAATGCATTTTCGCCCAACTGCCGCTCACATATATATATATTTTTTTTTTTACCTCAGACCAATATGTGTAAACCCTAGAGAAGGTTGTGCATAAAAGTCCCAGTAAATCAGCGGATTTGGAAATAGTTAGACCAGCTTGTCTGGCAACAACAATGCTATGTTCAAAATCACTTAAATCACCTTTCCTCTCCATTCTGATGCTCAGTCTAAACTTTGAAGATTATCTTGACCTTGTTTAAATGGTTAAACACAGTGACTTGCTGCCATGTGACATTTAGTTTTTACCTAATAAAGTGGCCAGTGAGAGTATATGTCTGATTCAGCATCTAACTATAGCTCCCATAACTTCTATAGAGCAGCCTATAAACTATTGATACTATTGATACTACTATAAACTACTGATCCACACAGCTGAACTCAATTTGACATTTACAGTTTATAGTATAACAGGACTAAACAGGATAACAGGATTTGGTGTTCACTCACCAAATGGTGAACTGTTTCACTCTTACTAGTCATTTACCACACCTTGCTTCCTGTGAAGTTATTCTCATCTTTGCTTCTGGTTCCTGTTCTTTGATCCTTGCACTGGTTTATGCTGTTTGTAGATCACCTGACCTTTGCCTGTTTTTTTATACACATGCTTGATTTGTTTATAAAGTCTGGTCAACCTGCAACTACACCCTCAATTGCAACCTGACAAATAACAGGATAAACGTAAAGCACAGAACAAAGGACATTGCATTAAACAGCTGACTGCTAGTTCAAGCCAGTGCCTTGGCTCAGCTCACGTCTGCACTCCAGTCCAACAGGCTCAGCTCCATTCCAACAGGTGTCTATTCAATCCTTGCAATTACAAGTAAGCCGATAAACCAGAAAACTGTAAAGGCTTCCTGCTTCAATGATCACTATATTTTTCCAGACAAGAGAATGTCCCTAAGTATCTCATGATAGCACAGTTTCAGACCCTGCTCACAAGCAAAGCACTTCTATTGGTGGCAGGTATATGGTCACAAGGTGAGAATGTTTCTGGAGCTAATGGATGTGGACCACCAACAACATCAATAAACATAAACTGTGTTTCTTTTGTGGCAATGCACATAATTAAGTGGCTCATGCATCATAAAACCTTCAGTCAGACCTACTAGACCATTCAATGAGTTATCATATCTTGCTCCAACTTGGTGATTCTTGTTCTCGTTGTTGCTCCTTCAAACTTCATGCTGCCAGTTCCAATCCAGCACTCCTTATTACAACTTTCCTTTCTACCACCGCAACATCCACTGAAAGTGCAAGCTTCAGATGGGGGTTCCATGAGATGAGACACTAGCACCTTTCACATAGAAATAATGTTATAAAGGTGATAAGATCTCATGAATATTGTGCTCTTACTCACATTTTGCAAGTCACATACATAAATATAGAGCATACTATTGCCTTCAAAACAACAAGGGCAAGTAAACTAATTGTTAAGGTTCTATCTATACACATTTACATCACATCAAAAATAACGCTCAGCATGGAGCCTGCTATAACTCTCTGCTACTTCTTACTGCACAGGCACGTAATTGATCTTTCTTTAAACCCCACCGTTGTGCCCTGGGATTGGCTCTTATTATCTCTGATGACTTAACTAATAATAGACAGATGATTTTTTTGTAAGCAGTCCAAATGCAGAAGAAGAGTGATTTATTGTAAAAAAAAAAATTATATTGATACATTTTACTGCATCTCTGAAAGCTAGAATTAACCCAGTGAGGCCACTTGTACAACAAAACATTTTTTAATGCGATTAAAAACTAAAGTCTGGCTCTGCTTTTCAGACTTGATCTTGAACCTTTAATTTTTCTTGATGCACTGCAGCTTTAGCACTATTTAGGTGTGGTGGGTATTTCTGATCTACTTTATATAAGATGAATATGGTCTGATGTATTATCTATATACTTATCATTAGGTTAGCTGCTAACTGTTTACTGTTGTTTAAACCTCCCAATGGCAATGGAACCAGCTGTCAATGGGACTACTGTGTCTTATGACCGAGACCCTGTCACGCTCCACATCAGTGCACAGTTTTGTGATCTCTTTCTCTAGGCCAAGGTTAGCAGAATGCCCTCACACTGGCTGATTATCTGTGCCATTAATACTTCAACTGCTGCTAGACCTCCGTGCAATCAAGTATATCCCCTGTTCCAGAAAGAAACAGAAGTCATGGAAAAATTTGTTGCAGGAGCTGCAACAGGGTTACAAATCTTCAACATCTTAAGCATCAGTTTGATCCTTCTCTGTGCATGGTCATAACACAAAGTGAAATATAGCTGCCTCCAGCAACTGCAGGGGGCCAAGGCATTCAAAAAGCTGGACCTAAGAGGTGCCTAGAACCTGATGCACATACACAAGGTGGGTAAATGGAAAACTGCCTTTAACACGGTCTTTGACCAATATGAGTTAACAAAGGTAAGACTCATCTCAAATGTGCTACATGATATTTTGGAAAAGTCTATCATCACATATGCACAGTAGATGACATCTCAGTCTACTTCACCAATCTCACCATGCATATCCAGCAAGTAAAACAACATATTGTCTTCTAGACATGCAGCTCTATAGCAAAGGGGAGAAGTGTAAATTCAGTGTCCAGAAAGTTTAATTCCTTGCTTACTGTGAAGCTGGCTTTGGAAGAATGCCAGCACTGGCTAGAGGCTATTACCCATTTGTGATATTCACAGACCATAAAAATCTCCAATATATGAAGACTGCCAAGAGACTGAAACCATATCAAGCCTGATGGGCTCTCTTCTTTGCTAGATTAAATTTGATCATTTCCTTACAACAGGTTAAAAAATATATGAAAGCAGATTCCTTGTCATGTGTAAACCAGATGAGTACATGCTGTCCAAACCATAGTTTGCGGTAGCTTTCACCTAGTTTTCACATGTACACATCCCTTGGACCCACATGTTCACCAGTCACTGGTTACCCCAGCATTCACAAACTATAATACTGTAGGTCCTTGAAGGAATACGGTGGTGCAAGATGTTCTATGACCTTAATTGATTTATATCTACATGTGAGCACAAGCCAAATTACACCATGACCAGCCCTCTGTCAGGATCATGACTTTCCCTACACCTCATTACCATTATAGTCATAGCTGACAGATTTTTTTTATAGGTCATTCAAACTGTCACTTTGTCTGTTCCACAGCCTGGGTTACTACAGCATTCCAAAAAGCTGACCTCATCTTTCACATCTTTAGATACTTTGGTATTCCCAAAGACATTGTGAGTGATCGGGGAAAGGACACAGTCCATCTTTAATGTGTGGAAAAACAGGGGGTAAAAGTAAGTTTGACTTTGGATATAAAACCCACAAGTGAACAGACAGGTTGAAAGGGCCTGCAAAGAAGTAAGACATTTTCTTAGCTCATATTGTTGCAACATCCAAAATGATCTGGGCCCAGATTTCCCACAGGCACAACCCAGATCACCTTCCAGTGTTTGTTGGGATATCAACTGCTCCTATTTCTCAGCAACACCAACCCCACTGTCTCTCCGGATGGTTCTAGAGGAGTAAACAAATATGGGAACAGGCACACCAACACATTGAATGAGCCATCCAGGCCACAGAAAAAGTTTGTTCAAGTGGTGAAGCATTATTCTCTGTCTCATTCAAATCATACCAAGCCATGTTTGCTATACAAACATTTTGGTTTTGAGCATGTCTCTGGTTCCTGCTGTTTGCAGATCAGCTGATATTTAAAATGCCAAATCTGCTACACATTTGATTTGTTTATTTGGTTTATTAACATGTGGTTGATCTGGAGATGCATCCTCGTGTTGTTACTCTTCCTGACAGCACCAAATAAAGATCAACCCAACGTTCACAGTTTTTTATACATGTGCTTTTGGCTCACCTGTTAACAATGACATCCATACCCATGCTTCTATGACTAGAGAAGCTACATGCCATGCACTTGCAATGCCAAACTACAGTACCTGCCATGCACTTCAGTAATAAATGTCATGATACTCAGTATCACTCTAGTCATGGAGAGCCAGTGTCCTGCACAGTTCATACTTCATTACGGATTCAGTTCGTAAAAAAACACCTACACGCACCCACTGAACCTAGTACTGTAATTAGCAGATTTATTGAGTCAGCTGTGTTTGAGCATTCACCTGGACATTGGCCCTCCAGGGCTGGGGTTGAAAATGCCCACCTAAGAGCATACTATTTAGTGGTTTAGTGGTTTAACCATTTTTGCATATTTGCGCCCTGCATGGTTTTTACAAGGAATCTATGAGCCATTATGAAGTGGCACAAATCACCTAAGAAATCTATGAATCACCTACTAACTACTACTAAATCCATAATCGAATAACTTTAGAACTGTTATAATTTTTTTAGTCTGTGATTTCACATTTCTGCTTGTTTAGGTCTGAACGATTTCATGAATCAGTCGCAGACATTAACACCAGTTTGATGAATAAGTGCCAAGACTGAAATGTATTTTGAAATAGGGTGCTGGGGTAGTAGGGGTACTAAGATGTTAGACTACTGACTGGAAGATCCCTGGTTCAATCACCACTACCAAGTTGCCACTGTTTGACCCTTGATCAGGGCCCTTAACTCAGCACTGCTCAAATGTATATTAGGATAAAGTCTGTAGAATTTGGTGTTATAGAACAAAACAACTACAGTCATACGCATAAACTGTTTGATGGTTTGTTTTCTTGAAATATGAATTCCCCAATGAGCTAACACTGCGCTTCAGATTTGGTCAAAGCACTTATTAGTGTTCTACAGTACATAGGTTTACCAATACTCTGAACTAGGAAAATCCACAATGCACATATACATTTTGTACTCATTCACACATAACTGTACACTCAGGACTTTCATGCCAGTAGTTATCTGGATGAAATTTGTCTGCTGTTTATCTCTTTTTACTCAAGTTTCTGTGAGTATTTCGTGAAACTTGTGCCCTGTCTACATGCATTATATCTAATCCATTAAGAAACGCTCTGGATTAACATGCTTATTTAAGTGGATCGTCCTTTAAATGTCTGATGAATTTATTAGTTTACATTCATGCTATGCCTTTTGGAGATTTGTAGCTTATAAATTGTGGACATGACAAAGTATGAGAGAATGCTGTTAGAGTAGGTTTGAGGGCCTTACCTTTTCTTTTTGTATCAAACAGAGACACAGACTTATGCAATATAATATATTATATATGTCTAATTAATTGTTCTTTTGTGGTCCCTTTTCACTGTTGGATGAGGTAAACAGGCACACCCTAATATTGTGTATGGCAATTGATGGGCCATTTTACATCCCATATGCAAAGTAGATTAACCTGGTAATTGGCCATAGAGTGTCACGACAGGACATGTGTGCCTAACCAACTTTCACCTCTCAGCTATACAACTTCAGTCATGGTGGATAAACAAAATCTTGCCGACCTTATGGCAAAGCCAGATACTAAAAAATATTTTTCTGGCTAGAATCTTGCCACTTTTTAAGATTTAAAACCTTAGTGGTTCATGACATTTAAAAGAAAAATATTTTCAACTCACAGGATATGTGTGTTTGCAGTGAGCAAATCATCCCATTTATGTGCTTATCTTCTGATATTCCTCTGGCAGAAGCATTTGTCCTTGTCAGCCCCTGAACTGGAATCTTGCAAGTTTGCTACTTTTAAATTCTCTGCTCTAGTCTGTGTTATATTTCACGAAGCCTGCATAAGAGTCTGATAGGCTTGCACAACAGTCTGATACACTCCTGCATTGACCTTCTCACTATCTGATGTATAACTTTATCTTTCAGGAAAAATGTCAGAATGCGGTTCTTTAACTTAATTAAATTTCCTTGGCTCTTCTAACATCTCTCACTCCTTTGGATCCCTGCTTTGGCCAGTGCCAGGAGTCTAATACAATGCTGCAGCTGTCACTAAGAGTGTGATGTTACATAAACAGTGAACCTATAGGCAAAGGCACATGAGAGAGAGAGAGAGATCATGTACTGTACAAGGCATGAAGTGTGAATCTTACCAGGATATCACTAGTAAAGCTTATGTGCTGTTAATCTTCATTCTAAAGAAGTAATTTAATAAATACTGTATATACACATATTAATGATTCAACATCAGTTAAAGGACTGCCGAGTGTTTTATAGTGTTTTTTTACAGACATGATATCTGTGCCGTAAACTCTTGACAATGGTTGATCATAACAGAGGCAATGGTGTATTTATAACATTTTAGTTACTGTGGTGAAAAACTTACAGATAATTAAACACACAGACTTATAGTATTTGTTTGTTTGTCACTTGCACTTACATCCCAGTCCTGATTTCTTACTGTTAGTGTTATTGAGTTTTTGGTTTTCTATATGAGAAAAATATTTTTTCGGGGGAGATTAATTAAAACATTTAACAGCTGGATGAAAAAAGAGAAATAAAACTGTTCATATTGAATGAGATCCGGGGCTTTTTTTTTCTTCCCTTCACCTTCATCTCCGCCCGCTGTCCTTGTACTGAAAGTTCTGCCAGTGCATTTATGTTTACTGATTTAGCTTTCATTAATTATAGATTATTTACAAGGCATAGTTTCAACATAATCAAAAAAATATATATTTATTTTAACCCTGTAAGCATTTAGAGCTTACAACAAGAAGCTTTGAGTGTATTTGCTTTATATGCCAGAGTCACATATACAGAGGTAGGTAGGAGAGAGAGATAATGTAAGATGATAAAAAGAGAGACAAAGAAATGTCTTTTCTATAAATTATTCTGCTTACATATTATTATGATTGATAGTATATTTATTGCATTCGGTATGTAGTTATTTATTTGTATTTGTATTTATATATACACTCAAATGTGTTAAGTTAAAAATATTCAACTATGTGAGAGAGAGACGAGAGGCTCTTCATCATCAGTAAATATTTTAATACATTTTTGTTTTTAATTTCTTCATTTTTCATGTTTTTTCTTTTTATTGTTGTTTACAGAATGTATTTAAATTACTTTGTTATATCAATGCACAGTAGGTTAATCTCTAATATCCATGTAAATAAAGTGTGTGTGTGTGTATGTGTGTGTGTGTGTGTTTTGTTTATCTTTCTTTGTCTCTAGCCCACCCACCCTTGTCCGAGTATGAGACAACTAACATATTTAAAGGTCAAATGCTCTGTGCTCAATATATTACTGCTATTGCCTGGATGTTGATTTAATTGAGTGACTGGTTGTTCTCACTGGGATTATCACTTGAGTTATTAAAGCTCTGCAAACACTGCATGATCCTGGATTATTTTGATGTGTTGTGATGTCATTTCTTTTACATATACAGTACACACTAAATAACAATAGTTATATTTTGAATTTAGGAGAAATGTTGTCAGCAATTTACAAAAAAAATAAATAAAAATTTAAATAAAAAAATAAACAAAACTGTTCATCTCACCATCACACAAAAAAAAACTTTTGCTGCAAAAATTATGCTGCAATGGTCTCTTATTTATTCCCAGAGCTGTACTATTATATGATTTGTTGAAATAGAAGCTCACGGATTATTTCCTGGATTCAGAGTTGTGCTATGGGCATTCACCCTGCATCTTAACTTATTTTTCCGATTAGCAGACTTTTTAAAAAGTAACTGCTGGTTACTACAGTTTCTGTAGGCCAGAGCATTAAAGTAAGAATGGGCACTTTGTTCACGATTGATGTCCCAGTTTTATATATATTTATATATATATATTTCGTTCCAGAAGCTGCTCGTATTCCTAAACACTCGTAAACCAAATTTAATTTTCCCATAAGAAATAATGGAAACTCAAATTATTCGTTCCACAGCCCAAAAAA
>JAQMYJ010000023.1:15478418-15496487 GCA_030014305.1 Clarias laeviceps
ACACTGCAAATACTGACTCTTTGCATAAATGTCATGTAATTGTCGATAAAAGCCTTTGAAACGTATGAAGTGCTTGTTATTATATTTCAGTACATCACAGAAACAACTGAAACAAAGATCTAAAAGCAGTTTAGCAGTTTAACTTTGTGAAAACTAATATTTGTGTCATTCTCAAAACTTTTGGCCACGACTGTACATTCTGATCCTTAATAAACAAGCCAGAGGTGACTGTTCCATGACAAAAAACACTAAAAGGACATAAAGAGGAATGACCTTAAGGGTGAACTGGACTCAAACTGAAGCTTGTCCTCTTCTGGGTGACATTATATAATGGGGATGTACAGTACCAGTCAAAGGTTTGGACATACTGTACCTTCTAAATCAATGTTTATGTTTAGTGATTTGTTTTCTGCATTGTAGAACAATACTGGGGATTTCCAAACTATGAAATAACACATAATGTATGGAATTAGGTAATTAATTAACGACAACCACAGTCTGTTGTTATTTTAAGACATGAAGGTCAGCTGTTCGTAAAAGAAAAGTGCATTTGCAAAACCCATCAATCACCATGATGAAACTTCTCTCATGAAGACCATCTCAGGAAAGCAAGACCAAAACCTACCTCTGCTGCAGAGGAGAAGTTCATTTAGAGCAGGCATCACTAAACGGCAGACCATGGTTCGGACAGAGTGACAATTCTATCTGAGTCGTGATGCTTGAGAATAATATAAATAAATGAGAATAATAAATATATCAGTAATATAGTGTATTTTCCCTCGAGGTGGGCGTGGCTATACGCGTCACTCTAAGGAGCCAAGCAACACAATTGTTTACCATGTACAGTATAAACAGAATGTGGGGAAGAAATAGAAATAAAATTCTTACTCCAAGAAGTAGACTAAAAAAAAGCATAATGTGAAACACCATTATGAGACAAAACAAGGGTCGTTAGACTGAGCATATCTGCAGAAGTCCGAGGTGAGGGCGTGTAAAATAACCGACCTGAGATTTCAGTGTCTTTTCACATTCATAACGTAACATAGTTACTAATAATTGGCAATAAATACTATTAAAATTTAATATTTTTAAATAACTTAATTTTCATAGATTTACAATAACCGCATATAGAGAGATCTGAATCCTAACACAAACGTGAAATTCAGACCTCAGGTCAAAGAAAATTTTATTGACCGGACAGTTTCAAATTTAAATTCTGTTCCCCTGATGTAGTTACAAGCCTCAGAAATCACCAATTAACCGTACCTCAGATTAGAGCTATTGTGAAGGCTTTACAGAGCATACAGTAAGTAGCAGATACATCTCAATATCAACTGTTCTAAGGAGTTTATTGCATATTTTGGATGCCTTCAGTCTTTCCTGATTTTTATTTATTTATACATTTAACAACGTAGAAATAAATAAATATCAGGAAAGACCATGGAATTAGAAAGTGAGTCCAAACCTTTGACTTGTACGATAAATCATTACTGTATGCAGAAGTAGAACGGTAAAGACAAATGACACTAAGTGTGTTGAATGATCAGCTTCTAAAAAGCACACAAAGTCAGATGATATGTGTCTTGTGCCTAAAGAAAACAAATGTTGAAAAAGTGTTGCAGTGATTATAGATGACAGAACCACACAGTTATGGTGATGTGGAAGAGCTGAAGCCGCCTCAGCTGTGGATTGCATTTTACCCAATAACAGAAAGCAGTCTGTTTTTGTAACCACTTTTTGTTGGGGTTAGGACATGTTGACCATACAAATCTGCACCAGTAATGTTTTGTAACTGATGTCAAAGTCAATCTCTATGCATGTTTGTTCGCACAAGACCCATAACCAGGTGTATGAGTGTAAAGACACACTCCCGGACCTAGATCTGTCTATCCCTTTCATAGCAATCCGTTTCCTGCAGGTATGTGTGTGTGGACATGCAGCACTAATTCAGCATTAAAGAACATACGACTCCTGTCCACACTAACATGATGAGCACCTGAGTCGCTGGAGGGTCCTGTGAATCTCCTCTCCTCTGTTCCTTATGTAGTCAGAACTTAATATATCTGGAATGATCTTCAAGGAAATGTTTATAATGAACGGGTTAAATGGAAAGTTGTTTTATTTTTACATAAATCTTGGGGCTTCCTGAGACAACACAGTTTAACACATTTAATTTGTCACTGCAATTTACTAATATAATACTATGAAATCGTTCGGCTAATTAGACCACTGTATTAGTAGTATTTTTATTAACAAAAACTTTTTGACACTGTGAATGTAGTGGAATCTGATAGACTTTGCTGCTTACTGGCTCCATCCTTTAGATGCCATCACAACATCCTAAATCCTAGACAATGTATGTAACTCAATTTACTCACATTTCTCATTTCTGACAAAATCATAGCACTAGGTTAATAGAATAGGACAAACATCGAGATGGCATCCTAAAGCTTACAAGTACTTTTATGGTTCCTGAACCCCTCCACCATAAATACACCTACTGTAATATGTGAACTGTCACTACTGTCAGAGCTTTTGGCATAGAAAACCTTCTGGCCAATTGGAATAAAGCATTCAACCTGGTAATTAAAGTAGATGTATATTATCAGTGCTCCTGCTTACATGCATGCTTGCATGTGTTAATGTCAGGACTCCTTTCCTGTGTGCACTGGAATGTGTTTTTAATGGTCTGAATGTAGTAACAACTGCAAAAACAGCAGCTCTGTGTACAAGTATCATTGTGTCCGTTATGCCTACATGTGATTTATCAGCCATGTAGCTGGCTTATTAAAAGCATGATGCAGCAGTTCAGAATTGTGACACAGAAAATGATTTCAGGCTGTTACTGGAGAATATGCTGTTAATGATGCACCACTTTTCAGTGTAACAAGCTTATAAAGTCACTTGAGGAAAGTGGACCACAAAAACTGTCACATGTGTGTGTGAGAGAGAAAGAGAGACTTTAATTTAGCATATTGAACTTTTTAACATGGTCAACTACTGTATATATAATAATCATTATTAATAAGCATAGTACTTAAGGTGAGGTTTTAAACTTGTGTGTGTGTGTGTGTGTGTGTGTGTGTGTGTGTGTGTGTGTGTGTGTGTGTGTGTGTGGGTGCGTACATATCTAGGCATTTGTGTGTTATAAAGAGCATAATTCACAATTAATATTTCTAACATTAATATTTGTAACCTTTTTACCACTGATCGTCCATAAAATAATAACACTGATTATCAACTATATCCCAGTAAACTGGTGACAGGCTCATGTTACCAAAGACTGCAGGGACCAAATGCCAGCCCCTGTGGTCTGATCCCACAGAGAAGCCAAGTGCTTAATGACTGTAACCTCAGACGAACAACAACACAACTTGTTTCATAGTGCCATTATTTATTTAACAAAAATGAAGCCAAAAGGAAAAGTCATGCAGGCAATACTAAGTACTCCCTGATTCAATAGCTTCTAGATCCAACTTTAGCATCAACAACTTGAAGTAATCATTACCTGTATGATGGGTACAGTATACCCATCAGTCTCTCACATTATTTTGGTCCATTCTTCTTCATACCATTGCTTCAGTTCATTGTGGGTTTTGGGCATTTGCTTATGCACAGCTCTCTTAAGATCCTTAGGTACTTAGGTACAGTGTACTCTGGCATGGATCGATTCAGATATAGAAGTAATCATACCTGCGCATGAAAGTTGATTGCTGTTTAGACGTGACGTCATCAGTGCTGTTGGTATTCTTTGAAATATGTAGTGTGTCTATAGAACGGACCAATTGCTCTCACCTACGCAGCTATACTGTAGCTGATAATGTAGGAAAATATCAATAATTTTAGGCATATCGCAAAATTAACCTGCTCTCTTCTTCTGTTGTGTTTAATGGTGGCTTACAAAAAACAAATAGGAGCACACTGCCGCCTTCTGTATCGGAGGGTGTAAATACGCAAGTGTATCCGGGCACAGCCCACAAAGAAAAAAAAAATGTGAATGCAGGTCAGCGGAGGGAGTGAGCAGAGAGGAGCAATCCTTCCTGGACATGGTACAAATCAATCGTGCCTAATGTGAAAAAACCCTAGAAGCTTCTGGGCCTTTGACAGATCACCTAATGATTATATGGAAAAGCATGTGTCCAGGAAAATCCAAAAAGCAAGTGATGATTGATTAATTGAGAAATAAATAAATTCATTCATCCATTTTTTGTGAAGCCTACCACCCACTCTTTGACTCCTAGTTTGTGTTGGGAAAGTAAAAGTCTGTTGTCCAATGAATATTAATCTTTGCTTTCACACAGGCCACGCAATCCACAAAAAATTAATTATATAATTAAGATATATATTTTGAAATACTTCTAAAATACTAATTCTAAAATACTGTATTCTCTTACCAAGTGTAACTACTTTATATAGGCACTATTCTATATTTAATATAAATATGTTACCAGAAGCCCAGTATTTGTGGATGAGTAGGGGTGTAATGTTTAAGCTCAGAGAATTTAGGGGTGGTGGGGCCTTTGAATGTTTGTTGTATTGTATGAGAGAGAATGACTGCCAAGCAGAAGTTCAACTCTCATACAATGCCCAAAGGATCAGAGTTGAACTTCTGCTCCCCCTGTGCCACCAATACTGTATATGTAAAGCAGAAATTCTGTTTGGCTGCTGTAGCATCTCACCATTTAACAGTAGTCAGTGTCACCACCACCTTTTATGTCGTACTGTAAGGTCATAATATATGCGCCACAACATTGGAGACTACCCATGGCTCATCACGTGGGCGGAGCCATGGGTAGCCTCTAGTACACTGAGATACCCTGTACTGTATATTATCAAATCAATGTGTCAGTTTTCTTTGCGCACATTAAATATAAATGATATGGAAGGCTCTATGAACCTGTGATTGGTGACTGAGGATTAATTAACTTATTTTGAGCTGTGAACAAAATAAATGACCCAAATACAGATATCATTTCTACTGCTAAATAATTAACCTTGAGTATCTTAAAGTTGGTGACACTTTATGGCAGAATGTAAAACTGGCAGTGACAAAGATGGTGTTTGAGCAGAGGAAAAAAAATAACCGTTTAAAAGTCTTCTAAACTTGTTCTTTCTCGTTGGTCTTTTCTTACTATAATGCACAAATATAACAATTCAGGCATTCAGTTACAAGCACAAGCAGCTCTGTTTGATATTAGCTAAAATTTACAAACTTGAAGCGCCGGCCTTCAAAAACAAAGCATAAGCTTTCACTTTAACTTGTCAGTTATATTGTAGAATAGAGTGAAATCTTTTAATTAAAGATCATATCATATTTTTTTAGCATACAGAAGCAGCAAAAAAGAAAAGGGGAAAAAAAAAAGCCCAGCGACTGTTCTTTCCCCACCATTTCCTTAACAAAAAGAGTGGCTGGAATGATTTGGTTGAAGTTGAAGGGCAAAAGCTATCTCTGGAAGTCAGACTGACATTTTTAATATTCATCACACCAGGCTGTTGGATTGGGAGAGTCCTGATGTGTGCCAGTTTTCATTAGGAAAAAAGTCAGTTTCTGCAGTATATTTTTAAAAGTGTTTTAGTCAGAACAATCAAAGTAATCATGATGGATTAATATTCATTTCAGTTCATGCATCTGCTTAATTATAACCCTATTACTTTTACGCAGTGGAATATATATATAGAGTATATTTTTTATATATACTGTGTGTGTGTGTGTGTGTGTGTGTGTGTGTGTGTGTGTGTGTGTGTGTGAATCAGGGTTCCACTGCGTAAAAGTAATAGGGCTAACTTGATATATTTCGTAGAACAAAAGTTATCCTTGCTTTTATTAAGGGTAAATTTTACCACTACCAGAATTTGGGAATGATGTCACAAAAATGAAGAATCCTAAAATTAGCATCATTATTATTATTATTATTATTTTTGGTCACAGAAACAACTGAAAACTATAAAATATTATTTTTATATTTGTATAAATAACAGATATAATATCTGTGTGTGTGTGTGTGTGTGTGTGTGTGTGTGTAAGCCCAGCTGCAAAAATATTTTATAGTTTTCAGTTGTTTCTGTGACCAAAAAATAATATGTTAAATTTAGGATTCTACATTTTTGCGACATCATTCCCATATTCTGGTAGTGGTAAAATTTACCCTTAATAAAAGCAATGATAACTTTTGTTCTACGAAATACATCCGAAAACCCAAATACACATACGTTTGTAGTCTGATGCATCCCTGTTAACACACAGAAAGGCTTCTATATAAGCACGTATATATTTGAACGTCATTGACCTATGCTGACTTGCCGGCACGTATCTGTGCCACTTGAGTTTTATTATTAAACATTTTGGGTGTGTGGATGTGTTTACACAGGTAGTTCCATCACAGGCGTATCACAGGCATTCCTCACTAAATGTGCCATCATTAACTTTTATGTTGTTGTAAAGGGTTCAACCCTTGTTTGCACGGGCGGCACCATAAAGCACGGACAGGTCTTACGAGGCGAGGTCTTACGGGAAAAAGAGTAATTAATTAAGGAATAAATGTGGTAACAACGGGTTATTGGAAAGGAATGTTGTGCAGGTCTGGTGGCCAGTGCCCTGCTGGCATGTAGGCACAGGCTGGTGGGCAGAATGGCAGCGTGGGCCCGCATGAACGAAAGCTCCTGCGCAGAAAGCTTCTGACATTCGGTGGTTGGGCGGCTTTCCCTGGCTGGGAACAGGGACCGTGCCGTGTACCTCCTTGTGGCCTCCTTGCGGTCACGATATCTGGGTCCATGTGAGAGCTGATGAGCCGTGGGAGCTCCGTCAGTGAGCACGCGGCTGTCCTTGCTGCTGAGATCAAAGGCGTACTCGCCTCTTTGAAGTCCCTGGGGCTTGTTCCATTGCCCCGCTTGCTTCCACGTTATAGCACACTCGTCGCACTCGCCACTTTAGGAAAAGTCCAGTTGCCTAACAGACCCCGAGCTACACTCCCTGCTGTGTTTTATAGTGCGGGGAGAAGGCCAGGGCCAATTAAAGGAGATGGCTCACCAGCCCTGCTCCTTCGTACACCTGCAGAAGGGGAGGCTGTCTAGCTAGTGAACTTCAGAATGAGCGAGGAGCGATATTAGATTTGGGCGCACGTCCATCACAGGCGCATGCCGTGACAGTTGTACTGTGAACATGTCACAGGCATTCCTCATGGAACCCAACAGCAGGCAGTATTATCATTAACAGTGCCCAAGAGTTAGCAATTTGCTGTGGCATAAGTGAAATAAAACAGTTTGTTATTGGTCTGGAGTTATGGGAAAAAACTGTGGACCACATCATATCTACAATTTGCTATGCTTATATTTCATACACATATCCTAACATATTTGCTTTCTTACACCATTTTCAAATGTTTGTCCTTTGCACTGACTTGCAAATGAAAGCTGACTGTCTTTAAAAAGGCATAATATCACAAGAACAGCTCATTTGCTCTACGATCAAGCAATTTTCATATAACAGTTCTCTATTCTTCTTTCAGCTCTTCTGAAGCACCTGTGATTGAAAGCTTTTAGGAAAGCCTGATAAGGGGGAGACGCGAGAGACAAAGAACAATAGCTTAGTTTCTGCCTCTCACTTACACATTGCTGAAGGAGCAAAATATGAACAACTATGGAAATCGATAAAACATTTTCTCACTATGCTCACACTGCTCCATTACATACAGTACATGGTAGGCAAAATATTCTAGCACACTGCAGTGGTGGGTAACCTGAGGATCATCGCATGCATACTAAAAACGAAAACTCAGAAAACACCCAGGCCTTAATACAAACACATGCTCTTCTCTCAAGAGCTCTTGAACAGCTTGAACACCATGCCTTATGGAGGAAATTTATGGTAGTTAAGTACAAAGAATGATGCAAGAAGAATAAATAAGACAAAGAGGATTCTAAGACTGATTTACAAGAGCTCAACCATGACTGTGAGCTAATTAGGTCTTACCTTGTAAAGGTAAAAGCTTTATCAAAGAGATAGATTTCTTCCAAAGAAAACCTTTATTACAAAGGAAACTAAGCCTTTTTAACAGGCATGGTGGCTCAGTGGTTTAGCACGGTGTGTTGTAGCCCCAGGGAGTTTGAATTTTTATTTCTCCTGTCTCCGGTGCAAAAACCATTGGTGTATGATGATTGGTGTTCAAATTGCATATAGTGTACACCTGTGTTGTATGTGCTTATGTTTACACCCCATACAGGCTATCCTTAGCTTTCAGTTTTATTCAATTAAATTCATTCATTTGATTGTTTTAGTGATTTTAATGATGTGGTTATTAATTGGAATCATCCTCAGTTATCACAAGAGTCTTTAAGAAGTCCATATTGGATCATCCTCAGCAGCAGATAATGTCTCCATATGATGATAAGTCAAAAAAGAAGTTGAGCATCAGGATGCATCAAAGTGCCTCTTGGTGATAAGAACACGTAACAAAACATAACTTAAAAAATATCAGACAGGTCGGGACGGCAGAGAGAAGGAGAGAGGGAGAGAGAGAACTGTTAGGTTACTCACGGTTATATAATGGATAGGGTCAATGTACATTTTGTCCATCGTGCAAGCAGGGACTCCAACAAGATTAGCTATGACAGCATATCTAATAGAGTAAGACAACTACTCACTTCACATCAATAAACCTGATTGATCAATGGGAGTGAGGGAAAATAGCATCCAAACATACCACTCTACCATAAAGCTCTAAGCATGTGATTCCCCCAGATCTGCACCTTTAAATAAGGAAAAACAATATTCACAAAAGACTTAACAAAGCAATTAGGGTTTTACTCTAGACTTAAACACTGAGAATGTCTTATAAATTCGAAGGATGTTCCATAATGCCAGGGTTTTCTTGTGAAAGGTAGCTACAAATAGCCTGTGCCTTTTCATAAAATTAGATGATAAAATACTAGCAGTTCGCTCAGGTACCATTGAGCACGACCACTCAGGGCTTTATAGATCAATAGTAATACTTACATGAGTAATGTGCTCACATCATCTAGTTTAATTAAGAACTCTAACTGGAGCTTGTTTATTCTCATACTAAAACATCCAGGGAGTAGGGCATTACAATATTTCAACCTAGAGGTAACAAAAAGCATGAACTAATTTCTAAGGCTATACTAGTAATAATATCTATATGAGTTTTTCAAATGAAAGACTGGAATCAATAATCACATCGAGGTCTTTTACTGCTGCACATGATGAAACCATCCAGAATTACAATGTTATTAGAAAGCTTAGTTCTGTCTGAATGTGGTCTTAATACCAGTGCTTTTTTTGTTTTCAAAATTAACTAGAAGGAAGGTAATAATCATCCAGTGTCCAAATTGCTTAACTTTATTATGCTAGTGTCTCTCATCTGGCTTTATTAAAACATACAGTATAACTGTGTATCAACAGCATATATACAGTATACAAAAAATTGTGACAAAAATAGAACCTTAAAAAACAACAAACCTTTCTTTGACATGTGTAGAAAAGTCACTATACTGTATCTACAAACTGACAGCGATCAGTCAAATAAGACTTAAGGCCAGGAGAAGATTGTTACAACATTTTCTAATCTACTTGCACGTTCTAATTTAGCCTTGAGCCCTAAGATCCTTGCACAGGCTCCAGGTGATAGACCCTATACAGGATAAGTGATACAGAAAATGAAAAAAAAGAAAAAAGAAATAAGCTTTTTGGGTTAGTCCTGAAATCTTTCAGTCAAACTTCCTTTATTTGATAGTGCAATTGTGACCTGTTACCCAACCTGTGTCAGAATCCTCCTGGTCATAGACTTCCAAAGCTATTTACAACCATCTGATCTACCTCAGTACATTTTTTTTGTGTGATTGGTGTTTTATAAAATGGGTAGTGTTATTGCTAATTAGCAGGCATAGACACATCAACTGCACACTGACAGTGAACTTGAACAATGCAGTCGAATCTATCAATTGAGAGTAAATCAGGGTAATCGCGCATTGTGGCAAACGATTCTCACATTATGATAATGATGAGGGATGTGTTTATTATTTACAATTCAACATTTTCTCCAATGGCTACTGTTGTAAGTAGTTCAGAGTAGTTAAGGATTTAGGGGACAGCTACATACTGTTAATATTTCACATACTACAGTAGGTACATATGATGTACTGTACATGAGGTTATCTGCATTGTCAGGACAACAGAAGATGATTCAATTTTACAGACTATAAGTAAATCTAATAGAATAAATGCATCAGTGAATTACATGCTAATGAGCATTCATGGAAGTGCATAACAAAAAAATAGGGATTAGGTACTTAATTTGAAGGCCAAAGGTGCTTTTTACCTTAAAAACCCTAAAGACATTTGCAGTGAATAGATTGTGCTGCGGTGAATAGAAGTTTTTTTTAGATCAGGGTTATAACTGATTATTGTAGATGTGGATGTGGCAGCTACACACGTTCCATTGTTCGTATTCATGACATGTCTGCATATATTTGCACATATTAAAACTCTTTCCTTTAGGCTGGGTGGTCAGAAACAAAATATCTCACTAGGACCTGTACACCTTGACCACATCCTCTAATTTGGCACAAAATGTTAAACAAGGAAAGGTGGTAGAAAATGGCATGATTCATCAGGCTCAAATTGTGAAAGAGTAGGTGTGTCAACTGGCCACCACAGTCCTAACTTAAACCCATTTGAAAGTCTTTGGGATGTACTGGGGAAGACTTTACAGAGAGGCTCAATACAACAGCTTGACTATCACCTATGGCTAACTGGGAAAATGTTCAGAAATTATTGCTATGCTCACATGACAAGCGTGGTTGCTGCTGTATCTGGCCAGAGACTAATAGCAGCTGGACTAATGAGCACAAAGTTGCCTCTATTTCAAATAGCACTAGTAATAGTTCATACTGGCCAAGAAGGAAATGTTTTGCTGATTCAAATACAGTTGTACCTTGACATACAAATTTAATCCATTGCGGAGGAAAGTTTTTATGGCATTAAGCAAATATTACCAATTTCCAACACAGTAATCATATTTTTGCATATATACACAATCAAACTATTTAGACAAGACATGTAAATGTAGTAAAATGTGAAATAAATAGACCATAAACCTCACTTAACCTTAATGTCTGAATCTTCTTGATATAAAATGCAAAAAATCCATAAATTCACTTTTCTTGGCTTTTCATTGATGCAAACAAGTTTTGAAAGTCTCCCCGAAGTGTGCATGCACAAAGCCTGCACTCGGTTTGTTCGCTCGTATGCCCAAAATGCGTAGTATGCCGAGGCAAATTTCTTGCAAGATTTCAGTTCTTAAGGTGAAAATTCTTAAGGCAGAACATGCGTATATCGAGGTACCACCAAATACCACAGTTTTTGCTGAGGAGGTTACCAGCAGAAAAGAAAAGTCTTCAGTGATACCTATTTCAGCAGCCTGTATGAGTTCATCCAGAGAGCACTCAAGCTCATGGGGAACCTGGAAAATTCCAAGCTTTTTTTGCCACAATCCAGCAGCTAGGGTTTTGAGTGTTGGGCAGTTCAATAGGTCCATTTGATTGGACACATGTTTTTGGAACAGTTCCCAACTGAGAGATTACCAGGGTCGCATATATTGCATACTAGGGGCTCTAGCATTCAGCATCATTTCCTGCTAAAACACACAGCCTTGGCAGTTACCCACTTTTCCATAGACCCCATAGTTTTGATTCATACACATTCACATTTCATACAAACTGCTTTTGCGACAATGACAATTGTTAAAAGCGTTATACAAATAAAATTGAATTGAATTGACGTGATCCCTAACCCACAGTCTTCGGTAGACTGGTCAGGGGCGCAACTTGTCATGTCTATTCATCTGGCGTGACAATTAAGTGTTGTTACAGTTTTTCACTAGGGAGAGCAGCAGTGGACTTAAGGGCTGTAAAGCCAGTAATCAGGCAAGAAGGACATTGTTCAAGGAGATTTCAAAGAACACAATGGCCACTCTAATGGTGCTTACAAAGTATACTGCAGAGATGGGTCAACCAACTAGCAGGACTATCAACTCAGAAATGCTTCCATCGATTAGGCCTTTATGATCAGAGTGTTTATCCTGAAGCACTGTCTGAAAAAAAGACATACTGTATGGTAGGTGTCGGATTATCTGGGAATTGCACACATTTGCCAACTACAGGGGACATGAGGATCAACTCTGGAACCACTTTTTAATTCTTGTGTCTGACAGCTTTGCAGGTTACACAACAATCGTTCAAAGTGCATTTGCATTTTTTGTGAGCACATGAAAATCCAATCATAGCATAACGTAAGTTACTGTTTCTCTCTTGTATTGAGCACAATAGCAATTAAATCAAATATCTCAGATTCAAGTGATCAGTAAAGAGCAGTATTATCATAGCCTCAGCGTCCCTGAGATGACCGGCAGCTGGTACGCTTCCCCGTCTCACATGTTACTGACTGCAGTCTCTTGACTTTTATTTTTGGTTTTTATACACAGACCCTATACTGTTACATCATAGTTACTTAAAGGTAGAGACTGTGAGGTGGCGATTCTCTGTCACAGATGGTGTTTGTATGTTGAGTCTGTACCTTTGCTCCATCAGTGACTGTGAGGTGATGCATACTGTGATGTTATATCATGTCTGCATGTGTCACAGTTGTTCCTTGTCGAATGACTTCAGCTCTATCATTTCACTTATTTAACTTTACAGTAGACACTTTGAGAGTATTAGATAAAGGTTCCTTAGTCTGAGACCAAAATGTAAATCCAAATATTACCTCTTGTGAAACTTAGGTAGTGTTTATCCACTGATAATACAATGCATATCGTGGAGTATTGTGCCAGCATCATGCCATGGAGGAACTAATGAAGCTAATGCAATAAGTCTAATGATGAGAATGCTAAAGGTGGTATTTATTATGGACTAATTAACCAAGTGAAGCACATCATTTGTTTGATAAAAGCTTTTGCTGGGATAGAAGATAGATCTTTAGCCTATGAGATGAAAGTGGGAGTTCTAGAAGGTTCTCTGGTATATTTAGTAAACAAATTCAAAGTGTAGGCCTATGCTCTAACCTTTTGAAGTCATTTTGTTCACTTCAGATATGGTCGAAAAGTCAACCACGTTTAAATGCATTTAACTACGCAACAATGCACGTTTAGCTTTATAACAGGATCATTATATGGTATTAAAAAAGAATGAATAACAAAAAAATTTATACCTTTAATATTTGCTGTTTGATTTTACTCGAAGCATGTTCTTTTGTTATTGCTCAAAAGCAAAGGGATCCAATTATATTCAGAAAGGTGCTGGTTCTCAGTTATGCTCATTTTCACCCAACTGAAACATAAGACACTTAGTGGAGTTGCAGGACTATCCATGTTTTAGAGTGGAGTGCTTTATATGCTACAGTCCTGGGCCTGGCTGGATTCCTGTGATGTCTGAAGCTGTAGGGAGAACACTTCGCTCTTCTTTTCCAGTCTGACATTTGTTAAAGGAATCCCCACAGAGAATAGCTCTTCAACCCCTGATGGTGATTAGTAAGCTCACTAAGCAGCACAGCAAGACAGAGCAGCCTCAGTCAGCAAAACAGACAAACAGACAGACAGAGCAGAGAAAGCGAGCGATAATAAGCAATACACACGTTACATTGACTGAGGCATGGTAAGACGAAGTGAAACAGGAAAAAAGAGAAGCTTTTTTTTGTTTGTTTATTAAAAGACCATGATATTATTAGAACCTCTTTAATAGCAGTATTCAAGCATTGCATCATTCAAACTTGGTATGGGAAATGTAATCCATTTCAGAGGCCTTAAGTTCTTGCGAAACACATTTTCCAATAGGAAATAATGTAAATGCAGATAATCCAAAGCTCCCTTTTCTTCTTACTACCGTCCTTGCTAACATTCTTGGGACCCATGGTCTTCTTGCATTCATATGCGGATGCACCACTGCGCTAAACAAAGCTGTGCAAACGTAGCATAAAACTACTGAATCAGATCATTTATTTGCAATGCGAAAAGATTACATTTTCGCATTGCACATTTCATTTTCATTCATGTGTATCAACCTCTTCGTATATTTTTTTGCCTTATGACTGCAACTTAAGTAGCTTACAAGTTTACTAAATTGTCAGTATAAGTTACACTTCATTGTGCACATACACACACATGCTGAAATCTTCTAGCAAAGTCACGGAGTGACATGACAGTATTTGTTTGGATAACCGGACAGGGGTGAAAAAATTAAGAAATTCTGAAAATTTGAGTGTGTGTGTAAAATGCTATTTACTGTATGTGGAAGAATGTGAAAAGGGGATGTGCTGAGGGTCAACTGCAAAAGTATTAATTCATTTCCCTTCATTTAGACTAATAGGTGAGAAAATGTTTTTGGTTTATATGTTTTGGCTTTCATACTGATTTTACAGAGGCCAGTAACGACAAAATCTGTCCATTTTCCAAGAAGAGGAAGCGACATGCTGGTAGTGGTAGTTATAGGTTATCATGCTCATGGGTGCATAAGGTTAATAAGGAAATATCAGGCTTTTGAAATTAAAACTACACCATATGGTGAGTAAGAAATTGAGAGTGTGGTGGGGAGAGAGAGAGAGAGAGAGAATGGTGACTCTTAAGGGACTCTTCTACAATCTGCCCTCTCCTTAGGCCATTATCATTATAAAAAACCTCTACTGTGAAGAAATAATAAAATGCAGGGTAAGTACCGTATGAAGGTAAAGACAAAGCCAGGAGATATGAGAGCTGTCAAGAAAACAGTGGCAGCGGGAACAGAATGATGGTGGAAAGGCAATCATCTAAAAAAGGATCTTTGATGTCCGATGACACCTACTGGTTCTCACGTTATCCTCCCCTCACACTCATCCCTCACACATACGTGTTCTGGAATAGTGTTGGGTCAGATTTAGAGAGCACCCAGCACTGCATTCGGTGCCCAGTATGAGTCATATTCCAGTTTAATTGGCAGTGCTGGGCCAAGCCTGAGGCTGATTTCAAACCTTTGTGTGTGTTTCTGTATGACAGAAAGAAAGGCAGAGAAAGCAGAAGGCCTGTGCATATAACATGAATGTGCACCAGTGATGGTATTTTTACTACGCTGCTCCATTACTTGTGCATGTGATAAATTATGCTTTAGTGATATTGCAAGGCAGCATTTGGTAAAAGAAAAAAAATCAATAGAGTGTTTGTGTTACACTCATGCTGATGAGTTGACTCAGGAGAGCCTTAATGCCCTAATGCAAGAGAGAGTGAAGGGGAGAGCCGAGGGCAGTCATGCATATACCGCAACTGGCAATTCATTAGTTTTCCCCTTTGCTCTGCATCTCTTCCGCAGAATAATGGTCCCGAAAATATGGCAGTCACTACTCTTCTGAGCAGAAATTGGATTTTGGATGAATGATCGGAAGTTTTACATTCATCAGACCCTCACCTTTTAAATCCCAGCACAGCGCTGCCTGTGATCAGAGCACTGGAAATAAGGAGGACACCAGCAGAGTCACTTACCAGCCCCAAAGAAACCTGCAGATTAAATACAGCAAACGGCCCTCAGGGTTTTCACTTCACCTAGATTGCAATTTGAAAATGCCTTTTAACAGAAAGATGAATTCTCACACGCATATGGACATGAGCTCGGTGTACAGTAAGTACCATCCATTCACTTAGGATGGATTTGTTGAAATATTACGCAGACTTTAAAAAAAAAAAAAAAAAGATGACCTCTGATCTTCTTCTCATTGGTTAACCGAGTAAAAGAGGAGAGAAGGGAAGCTGTGATCAGAGCAGCCACAGGTCTTATTTTTTTCACCACACCTTTAAATGTCACAACTCTATGCGTTAGCAATCTCCAGCTGAAAATAATATCATCAGGGCAGAGAAATATGCTTTTGTTCTACACTTGGTTATTTTGTCAATCTAAAGAAATACCAGGTTGAGAGACTTTAGCTTTGGTTGTAGTGTGGTGACCAATTTATGTGTGAAAAATAATTCCTCATGCACCCAGAACCACTCTTTCACAATTTGAGTATATTTTAGAATATTCAAATCACCTGTCTGTGTGATAATGGCACGTTTAGCACAGATAATAAGATGACTGAGGAAACATTACCAGGTGTGCTGAACAGCAAGTTTCATTATAAAAAGCTTCTAGATGGAAGTTTGGATAATTATTTCATTAAATTAAATAAATTATTATATAAATAAATAATATAACAATATTAAAATATTTTTTTAAATATTAAATACATTATTATATATAATTATAATAATTTTTACAAGAATAAACATCAGCCATGGGAGAGGTGGCTCAGGCAGCTAAGGCTATTGGTTGTTGTTTTTTGGATCTAAGGATCAGGGTTCGAGCTCCACCGTCTGCGCGTCGCCACACCTCATACTACATTCGCTGCATGCATGCAGTGCCGGTCGCATTCTGGATTTGGATTTTAATTGGATATTTGTTGAATGTTAATGTTTAAGATATTATAAAACTGCATAATCCTTTTCCTCTGTTTCCTCAATTTGTCATGCATTTCTTTATTTCAACATTGCACGTTTTTAATAAATTGTTTGTAGTAAATCTGAATATTTTTAAAGTGTGATTAATCGTAATTAACTATTAGACTATGACTGCGATTAACTAGATTAATGTTTCTAATCTATTGACAGCACTTTTTTTTCAACTTTTTTATGCTTCACATATTTTCAAATTTTTTTTTCCTCATGATTCAACACACAGTAGTTGAATAGATTTCTAGATTTTTCTATATAATTTTTTATATAATGAAGACTGAAATATCCCTTTTAGATAAATATTCAGCCCCTTTGTTTTGACACTTGCAATTGGGCTTTGTTGCATCCTACTCCTATCAGTGGTCCTTAAGATGCTTCTACAACTTGACTGCACTCCACCTGTGCCTAGTTGACTTTACTGGACATAATTAGGAAAGGCACATACCTGTCTATATACAGTCTTACTGTAGATTGTGCATGTCAGAGTGAAAACAAATCCATGAGGTGAGGGAATTATCTGTAGATCCACAAGTGAGGATTGTGTTAAGACACAGATCTGGGGAAGGATAAAAGAAACTTTTAAGAAGTATTGAAAGCACCCAAGAGCATGTTAGCCTCCATCATTCTCGAATGGAAGAGATCTGGACAACCAACAATTGTTCCAGTAACCGGGAATGAAGGGACCTGGTGAGGTGATAACCAAGAACCAAGGGTTCACTAAAGAAGACAGCCTGAGTGACTCCTGTGCAGATCTCCTGTGGAGAAGGGAGAGGGACATACAGAAGGACAGCCATCATTGCAGCGCTCCACCAATCAGGCCTATATGGTACAGCGTCCAGATAGAAGCCATTTCTCACTGAAAGGCACATGACAGCCTCCTGGGTGTTTGCCAAAAAGCACCTGAACGACTCTCAGACCATGAGAAACAAAATCCTCTAGTCTGATGACCCAAAGATTGAACTGTTTGGAATCAGGAAATCTGGCACTGCACATCACTTTATTAAAACCATCCCTACAGTCAACCACGGTGGTGACAGCCTCATGCTGTGGAGAGTTTTTTGTGCGACTATGACTGGGATATTAGTCAGTATAGTGGTGAAATTGATGCAGATAAAATAAAGAGCTCTGCTGAGTGAAAACCTTACAGTTAAACAAGACATGACCCAAAGCATAACACCAAGGAAACACAGGAATGACTTCAGAACAACTCTGTGATTGTCTTGGAGCGGACGTGCCAGAGTCTGGACCTGAACACAACAGAGCATCTCTGAAAGGCCTGAAAATGGCTGTGCACTGACCCTGTCTGTTCAGCCTGGTTGAGCTTGAACAATTCTGCCAAGAAGAATGGAAGGAACTTCCAAAATACCCAAAAGGTGTGCCAAGTTTGTAGCATCGTTCCCAAACAGACTTAGTACTTGGTCAAAGCACTTTTGGCAGCCCTAAGTGATGGGTCTGAATACTTATTTCAGTTGTTATTTCGTCCTTTATTTTGTGCCTTTTTTTACTTCTATGTGCTTTTGCGTAAAAAAAAAAAAAAAAAATATATATA
>JAQMYJ010000023.1:15511501-15525408 GCA_030014305.1 Clarias laeviceps
CATGACTGACTAGTCTTGCTGTGATTAACAGGGGGGAAATGTATGCCATCCCTCATCCCTTAAAGCCATTTTTGCTCTTTTTGACGTCGAGGCACAGATGGCTTTGGCATTGGCAGGATTATGAGAACTTGTGATCTCCAGATGATAGAGCCGAACGATTTTATGTTGCATCTAGTTGGATCCCAGTTAGGATATTGTTTTCTCATATATAGATTGGATCTTAAATGTGGATGGTGTCTTTCAGTGAAAATAGATTGTAATAATTTTCAATTTTGGCATGAGTAGATATTAACATGTGATTTACTGCATATAAAAGATAAGGATTTTCAGTCAATAAACCAGAGCAATCAATTAGAATAAAATATGTAAAGTAGAACATTTATATTTGGGTGTCCTCTAGGTTCCACAACATTCATATGAACACTCAGACCTGTTTATACAAACAGTGATGAACACTGGTCATGTACTGTAATACTCCTAATTACTGTAAATAAAGACTTACCTTTTGCAGCTTTTTTGGTTGTTGTTGTATGGACTGTTAATTTTATTGATACTGATGATCTTTCGTTCTATTTTCACTGCCACATTTAATAATGTAAATTTTTTTGTGTACAGTCAAGACTACAATAATAATTGTTATACAACTAACAGAGTAATCAGATTAAACGAGAGACATTTTGGGAGTGATGATATAGAGGATAACAGCACTGGGACGTTTAACTATATGTATCACTGTCGGTCGGGCACTACTTGGTGTGTGTGGAACAAGGGATTAAACAACCTAAATAGCGCACTAGCTTCCCATTTAACACTATTTGGGATTTAACCTCAGATCTCCAGAAGTTAGCTGATATACCATAGCTGAATATGTGAAAAAGTAAATCTCAAGTTTCTCGGGACTTTCTACCTCCTCCATGGTTTGTTCTTCTCACCATTCAGCTATGTAGTACCAGTAAGAATTTAAAATACGACTGTTAATTACACTAACTGTCAGCTGCCAGTTCCACCAGTCTTTGGAATGAAATGTGTTGGTGGAGAAAAATAAGTGGTTTGATAAACAAACAAATCAAAATATGTTGATAACTGGCATTTGTAGAACTATTTTATAAAATAAGTATCACACTCGATGTCATACTCTTGTGATGAATATCCGCAATGCTGTGATGTCTACAACTGCATTGCAGCCGTGCTGATATTCAGCACAACAACATGGCCTTGATTGTCCCATCACATTATATTGAGTGTGATACTGTACTGTTACCATCACCAAAGGTGAAATACCCAGAATTCACTGTGCCTTTGGAAGATCTAACCCTTCTTATTTGAAACATTTAAAGAGGAAAGATAAATACACTACTACTCATTCACTAAATAGTGTACTCTGAAGTGAATGAGATGACTTGATTAATACAGTTTGTGTGTTAGTGAGTCAGGTGTCTTTACAGACACAAAAGCTGCCCTGCACGCTGGTTTGCTCCGGAGACGGGGCTCATGGAATTGATGTGAGCTGATGATATGTCAGGGTGGTGTTAAACCAGTGTAAAGCCCAACATTAGTTTAGGAATCCCATGGGGTCGTCTGCTTTTCCCATGTCTGATGCAATGTCAGGTGCAATAGTCTATTTAAAAGAAATTCCTTTTTGCTTTTTATCTTTTTTTTTTGTGTGTTTCGCAATGCAGTCTCACTACAGAACATCTCTCGTCTGATAAATGTGGCTTAGTGAAGCAATTTTGGTACAAAAACACTGGTCAATTAGCCAGCAGGACCAAGCCAGGGTGGAAGATCTCTCTCTCTCTCTCTCTCTCTCTCTCTCTCCTCATAATTACTCTACTTTTTATTCTATTAATAAACTCTTGCAGTGTGAGGATTTTCTGATAAGACTTTGAAGAAGATAAGCAATTAAAGAGTAATGATAAGAAGCCAGGCAAATCCTGTGATTTTGTTAGGAAGTGACGGGTTAATTGGAGTGGGTGTATTCTAGAGAGAAAATCTCACAGTCCTCTCTTATAAGCAGGGCCACTGCTGTGACCTCTTCCAAGTCCAAGGCCAAAGTCCATTACTGTAACAAGATGCCGTTCTCTCTCTCTCTTTCTCTCTCTCTGCCCCTCACCTTGGATCCCATTCAATCTTGAATAATGACTTCTTGGTTGAAGTGTTTGGAATGTGTTAAAATAGACTGGGTTGTTTAATGAGGCTGCCCTACTGTCAGCGTTCCCCCTAGTGGTTACTTTCTTAAGGCTTTTACATTTTTAAAGTTTAAAGACAAGTTTAAAGTTAAAAGAGTTTATTTTGACCTGAACCTCAGTCAGTTTCTCAGCATTTTCAGCTTAGTTATACAGTATTTATTTTCTGGTGTGATTGTGTTCATGCGACCCTTGTATTTTTGTTATTGATTGGTGTCTCTATTGAAGGTCTCAAGTTTACGAAGATAAACTAAGTTTATCTTGGTTTCTTTTTCTTGCTTTGGTACAATAATTATTTCCAGATGCTGGGTCTCCTTTTGCTTTTAGGTTCTTGAGTTTCCTTTGTGTAAATACATTTAGTAAATAAAGACATGCCTGCACATGCATGACCCCATCTTCATCATCATCATCAGCAGCAGCAGCAGCTGCAGCAGCAGGTGTACTGCTCTGGAAAGCACAAATGAAGTTTCACATGGTCATAATAGTAAATACACTTCATGAACAGAGCATTTGAATGCTTATAAGATAGCGACAAATGCTCAAACCTAAAGCTGTAATTCCTCTTCCGTTTCTTTCCGTCTCCTTTCGTCCTGTCATGATACAAGTGTGATGAGACATTAAAGACCTATTGTGTTTGCTGCTGCAATTTAACTGCTCTTGTTTTAAACACAGTAGCTTTTGTTGGCATTTTGGCATTACCGCTATTGTGTTTGTTGTCCCCTGAGTTTTGTGTAATTGTTTTCCATCTTTTTATTGGTGCATTTTAGGTGAGTGTTGTAACACTGCTCAGATTTTTAGCAAAATTTTCAACAATGCCAGAACCATTCACGGCCGCTACACCAGGTGTGTTCTGAGACCACAGATTTCAACACATGACCAAAGATTATTCTCTGTGATATATAATTATATTGGCAAAAGCAAAATCAGGCCAAATATCATACCGTGTAAACACCCACTTGTTTAACTCCTACCACACCACAATGTGATTGATTATTTTCTGATAACAGCGCGCCCCCACCACGTTTTATTCCTTACTCAAATAAAATAACTCAGTTTGTTCATGCAGGCCTGGTGTTTTAGCTAATTAACCATGATGCATGGTTTTTACTGTATCTAGTGAACAGTTGAAATAATAAGCGGGTTTAATGGCATTAGCACGGTGCTGTGTGATGAATTATGAATGTCGTTACAAGCGAGAGGAAAAGCTGGGAGTCGCATAGTGTGACCGAGCAAAACAGTGCGCAGCAGAAAGCAAACAAATCAATGTGTAGAATTATTCCAAAGAGTGTATTAGCAGTTTTAGCAGATATTTCACTATGAGACCCGATGGCATTGTGATTAAATTATGTTTATGATTATCAATTGCAATAAATATTTATTTAAAATGTGACAAGATGTTACTTCTGCTGTGTGTAGTCTAGAGTACTGAGCACACTGCTGTACATCAATACAGATCAACAAAATGAATGGCAAGTTTTGGACAGATCTCACTGAATTATGGCAGTTTATAAAATGCATATAATATGGAACTGGTGTTCAACTCAAACTGGGACTTTTGATTGTGCAGAATAACAGAACACAGTAACGAGATTAAAAGTTACCTTAATTACCCCAACTCTTCTGCAAGTTGGCAACAAATTATCCATCGACTTTCCGAATATTGCTGAATGTTCACGGGAACGACTGCAGTGGACTCCAAGCCACCTTGACTGGGATCGTCATTAAGGGACGTACGGCCTTCTTTTAAACATTTGCACCATTCAAATGTTTTACTGAGGCTAAGAGTCTGTGCTTGAAATCTTCTTTAAATGTCAATTGGTTTATGCCTTCATTCACCAGAAAATTCATTATACTGTAAGTCCTGATTTGACTTGAACACCCCTGGTAGTGCATAAGATACAACTAATTTCCTACCCCTCAGCCTCTCTCACCATCTCCAACACTCACACAGACTCCCTTTAATACTTTGATTTGCCTTTTAAGATAAAGACTGCAAAAATAGAGAACTGCAATAATTCTGACTATTGTCCTTTTATTTTATCTAAATGTCTGAACTTCCACGTTCTCATGGGAGATTTGTCTTCAGAGCTTCCTCTATGCAGAATGATGCATCATTGGCTCTCCTCAGTTCTCCAGTGCTATAAATAATAGTAAAGATTCTCCTGGGCATATATTACGGTGCAAGCCTAGTTTGCACTGGACATGGACCGCACAGTGTCTGCCCTTAATCCATGTTGGTTTGGTGGCACATCCTTTGCCTTAATCACTGACACTATGATTCCCTGAAGGTACTGAGGCCATTAGTTGACTTGAAATGGTTGTCAGGCCATGTATGGAAAAGCCCATTACTGAGGGAGAGACGGGGAGAGAGACTGAAAGCGAGGGAAAGATGGTAAACAGAGAGAGTGAGGCAGAGAGAGAGAGTTTTATACCATCCCCATGGTGCTTATTTTACCATGTCTTTATTTTCTCTCTTCAGTGGTTTGGGTTTTTGGGCTATTTTACTCTTCATAGCGATTTTACTCTTCTTTATGGCTGAAATTTCTTTTTTGAGTGTTGACAGAAATAATATTGATATTTTTTTCTTTTTTTTTTTTCAGCTCCTTTGACCGACAAACCTCCAAAGATCCTCTTTCCGGCTGAAAACAAGATGAGTATCATGGAGATACAGTTAGGTAAGAACCCTGGGGTTTCTTTAAGCACCTCGTCGCTACCTGACTGAGAATCAGAGAAATCTTTACGTCTCTTAAGACCCAGTAACTCCTCGGCCGCTGACTGTTACTGTATGTCTTGCATATGCTGCACATTCATAATGATTGTGTGAAGGTGTTGTGTTTGAACGCTCAGGCAATGGTGACACCTGAATGTATTTTTGGGGGCATATTCCAAGTTACCTGCATTTCTCCGATGTTGCATTGTGTATGTTGTGTTGTGTGTGACAGGAGGCAGAATATAGATATATTACCTGCATAATGCACAGGATTGCCACTGTTTGTGAGACAATGCCCTGCTGCTCGAGGGGAAAGGACAACAATTTGAACACATGGATAAAGTATATATATTAGACGTCGAGGACCTAACTAAGCTTCGATCACTGCAGACATATGGGAACAGTCTTGTTTATCAATGACAGGTCAAAAACCTAATTATAATAAATGAAAAAAAAAAAAAAAACGTCCATTATAACATTCCTCTCTGAAGATGAGCTTGTCATGGTCAGTGACATCAAAGAAAACCATTTGGGGAGCAAATATTCCTGTGAAAGAAAGAAATCCCTTTAAAGGTTTAGCTGCAATTCAAAACATTAGTGACATAACATGAGCCGCTGCAGTTTAGATTTAGATTCATTTAGCTGTAGTTGAAACAACTGAGCAATGACACACAGCCTAAAGGCAAAATACGAGAAGCTTTTATGAATGGCAGCTCCCTTCTGCATCCCTGCCCTCTCACCACTACTCTCTCTGCAAAATAAACTCATGAAATATTATGCTGAGAACGTGAGCACATTGCATTTAATTTCCACCCCGTTAACAAGCACATATGGAGATGTTAAAGGGACTGGCACTTCTTTCACTTTTCAACATGGTAGTGATGTGTGCTTGTTAAGATCCTACATTTCCTTTTCTTTTACACTTGCTTGGGACACTGTTTGGTGCTCATCCTCCAATAATGTATAATAGTAAAATGTGATATTCAGCTAATTAGGTGTGGCTACCACAGAGAACGTTTGTGCATGCATACAGTATGTGTGTGTTTGTATGCGTAAGAGATGGAGAGGAGAAAGGTAGTAAATCAATAGAAGGAGAGAGAAGAACAAGGGATGGAGGCATGGAGCTAAATTCAGCGTCCTGTTGTAAGTTCATTAACACCTCTTTCTTCCCATTTTGTACATTATACATTAATTATGGTATCTTTTTTTCTCTTAATTGCAAGCCTGGTTAGGTTCAGGTGAGGAGCAGACAGCTGCAGAATAACCAACTAGCACTGGGCTTCAGATCATCATAAATCAAATGTGATGTCTGAGTGTCTGCTTTCAAGGTAGAAAAACTGTGAGATTTGGTGGGAAGACATAAACTGCAGGTGTCTGGACTCTGATGAAGTTTTGTACTTCTGGTGGTCTTTGTGCTGGCGAAGTCTGTGAACATTCTGGTTGCTAGAAATAAACAGCACCAGCAAGCTATTGTCAATAGATCAGCTTAAACCCCATGCCTAAGGCTCTGACAAGAACTTTTGCGCACTGCATGATTACTGCGAGTAGTTGTATCTCAGAAATCTCCTCACCTGCTGCTACGCGTGTTGGTTCACTGCCCAGAATGAAGCGCCACTGTTTGTTGACAGCACTTGCAAATATTCAGCGACAGTGACTTGTTTCAACGCCTGGTGTCTGCCCCTGAGGCATGCTCAATTTGGGCTGGTCTCAGCTGGACTTGCCAAAATGATGAATGACAACCCTTCAACCAAGTGTCCCTTGCCCCTGAAGGGCAATATATATCCCCAGCGATTGCCTCAAATGGACTTTATGGCAGCAAATCCTGTATCGGTCAGGCTCTGTCGCCCTGCAATAGATCAAGTGGAAAGTACCGGAAAGTTACGCCGACTTCCAGCCTGTCACCTGGCAAGAGTTGATATGTGGGTTGTGTCTGCGGGTTATAGAATAAGCATGTGTTTGGTAGCACTGCACTGTTTAACCCCACTGTGGGAGTGAAGCTTGATGATCTGATCTGAGCGCCAAGAAGCTGACAGAAATGGAGCTGATGAGCAAATTTTTCTTTTTTCACTTTTTTTTTTCCCCATACGAAATTACCTCATAGTCACCATACTACATCATACAGTGCTGTGAAAAAGTATTTGCCCCTTCCTGATTTTTTTTTTTGCATATTTGTCTCACCTCAATGATTCAGATCATCCAACAACAAATTTTAACATTACACAAAGATAACCCTGAATAAATAAGAAACACATTTTTTAAATAATGATTTCATATATTAAGTGAAAAAAAGCTGTCCAAGCCTGCCTGGCCCTACTGTAATGTAGGTGGAAAAGTAATTGCTCCCTGAACCTATTAACTGGTTGTGCCAACCTTGGCGTCAACAACTACAATCAAGTGTTTGTGATAACTGGCACCGAGTCTTTCATATCGCTCTTCTTTGCAGAGTTGCTTTAGCTGAGCCACACTGGAGGGTTTTCATGCATTAAATAATCATTTAAAAAGTGCATTTCATATTTACCTGGTTATCTTTGTGTAATAAGAATATTTTGATGACCTGAATCATTTAAGTGTGACACATATGCAAAAAAAAAAATAAAAAATCAAATCCTTTTTTTATGGCACTGTATCTTGCTTCACATTGAAAGGAGAGGGCAATTGATCATTTGATAGACAATCACAAGAATAGGTACTGTACAACTCCTGCCATTTGTAATGAACCTTAAAGGAGACTTCTTATGGAAAAATTCACTTTCTAGTCTTTTTAAACATTCAGATGGGTCTCGAGTTTGCGTGCACAAACCAAAAAAAAAAAAGTAAAAAATAATTGTTTATTAGCCTCTAGCGAACTAGATTTTATCCCTAATGTGCCCTCATATACAGTAAGAAGAAACTCTTCCCTGGTTTGTTGCTCACCTCTGCTGTTCTCTGGAGGGGCGTGGCACAGCCATAGGTCAACTGCACAGACATTAAAATGGCACATTTAGTGGAAAATAGAAAGAGTGAGTTTGAAGTATCCAGAGGGGTTATCTGAGGGGTATTTCAGCTAGAGCATTAACACACACACTTTTTGGAGGAGCTCTGAGGCGCACGCTTATCACTGGTGCACGTCGTGCCAATTATCATTTGAGGAATTATGTTTTTACTTGAGGTTAAGATCAGTCACAGACTGCCACACATCTGTTGGATAGCGAAGATACAAGTTTAAGGATCTTAGTAGCTGTTTGATTTTTTTAATGTGTGACTTAATCATGTCATGGAAGTTAACTGATCTATTAGTGTTTTTTTTTTTTTTTACTTATAATGAATTGTCTGATAAATAATGTAGTGATGTCTAACTTACTTACAATTAACTCTCACTGTTGGGTCATTGGGTGCGGCGCTGTATCATGGCTCTGCCTGCACTCTGATCTCGGCTTCCTAACAAACTGTGATATGCAAATAATTTCATTGCTATTTCATTATTATAATGTGTATGTCACTAATAAATCATCCAATAATGATCTAGTTTAATTTTGGTAAGTTGTCTGTCTGGACTGACTTGCGCACAAAGATCATAGAATAGCTCCTTGAAATTCAGGGGCGTTAGTTCAGAAGCTGTTGCTGCTGGTGTGACTCAATGCCTCTTTGTTTCCCAGAATTTCTAATGCACAGTCACTTACTTCATTGTGCTTAAAGAAAAAGTGAGGAAGAGATTCAGCCACATGTATGTACACTTTTTACACCGGAGAGGTAGCCAGCAGAGCAAACCAGACTGAATTGGAACCCAAAGGTGTTTTTGTCTGTATGTGTGTATGTTGGGGGATTGGGGCTAAATGTGCATGATCAAGGGCTTTAGTGTTCTGGACATCCAGAGATGTGGGCATTCTAGTGGAAAAATAGGCAAGCGTTGTTTCAGCAGATAGTGCCAATCAGCACAACTGGAGCATTAATGATCAAGCTCTCTCTCTCTCTCTCTCTCTCTCTCTCTCTCTCTCTCTGACTCTCTCGCTTTCCCCCCCCCCCTCCTCTCTCTCTCTCTCCCAGTCTCTCTGTCTCTCTCTGACTCTCTCGCTTCCCCCCCCCTCTCTCTCTGTCTCTCTCTCTCTCTCTCTCTGTCTCTCTCTGACTCTCTCGCTTTCCCCCCCCCTCTCTCTCTGTCTCTCTCTCTCTCTCTGTCTCTCTCTGACTCTCTCGCTTCCCCCCCCTCTCTCTGTCTCTCTCTCTCTCTCTATCCCCTCTCTCTCTCTCTCGCTCCTCCTCGCTCTCTCCCCGCGTCTCTCAGAATAAGGCCCTGCAGACACTGACTTTGCATTCCTTATGTCCACTGCTGTTTTTCGATCTTTTAAACTCACCCTGTTTGTTCTTTGGACTTTAAAACAACAAAAACAATGTTTCCATCTCTTTTCTTATGCTCTGTCCTTTACAAATCCCCACTTTCTTTTTCTGCTTTCTTTCTGTGTCCTACTTGCCTTTTCTACCGCTTTCCCTGATCAGATAACCCTCTCTGTCTCTATGCTGTCATTCTTGGCTAATACCCAGAGCACCTGCTCTCTACCCTGTGACACCTGACATTCAGCTCCGGCAATGATTTGTGACAAAGTGCACCAGATGGGGGTGGGAATGGTTTTTCATGTTAGTGCCATGGGAGATTCATAAAAGCAAGAAAAGAAGAAAGGGTTTTGTGCATGCACGCTCCTCTCACTTGATTCAGAAAAAGATTTAGAAGAAGAATAAAGTCACACACTTTAATATTTCATTGGACTGCATTTATCTTTGATTACTGTGTGCATTTGCCATGGCATTGCTTCAACATCCATATGCAACGTCAGACCATTTACTCATTCATGGGGTTAAAGGTCACGAATGATAAATCTTGACATTGCTGTCCTGCAATATGGCCCTGCCACCAAACTCCATAGATGTGATAACCTGGTCATTTAGTACATTCAGGTCGTCAGCTGACTTCATTTTATTGCCACATAACGTTGCTGAGTCTAGACCTGAGCAAACTGAAGCAACCCCAGATCATAACACTGTCTCCAGAGGCTTGTACTGTACAGGGGACACTATGCATGATGGATGCATCGATTCATGTGTCTCTCTTTTTCTTGACAAACACATCACTCTAAAATAGCCTCAATCTGGGCTCAGACCACGTGACTATTTTCCACTGCAACAAGGTCCAATCTCTATGATCCCTCTCAAAGTAAAAACTTCTTTTCTGATTTATCCCACTATTAAATGATTTTCTTATGTACAGCTGTTTATTCTCAATCCCAGAAGATTTCGTCACATTGTGCTTGTGGAAAATCTCTATTGTCACTATTAAATATCACCATGATTTCAGAAAGCACCTTAGTTGTTTTCATTTTTTTCAAGCCAATAATTTGACACTTCTGAAACACAGTAAGATCTTTTTCACAATATATTTGGTTGTTTAAGAAATGAAAAATTACTCACTGCTTCTATTAGGGATACAAGCATTATTGTCAAGCAGATTAGGCACTGCAGTGATTAATTTAAGGCCTAATCATGCAGTGATCTCATTAAAATCATAAGTATTCACTTGTTTAAATCCAAACTGCAACTTTTTTTTTTTGCAGGGCAGTGAATATATATATTTTTTTCACATAAAGCACTGTGCAAAAGTCACCCATTTTTAACAAATGTTTTACTGTGACAGGCTGCAAAGATGCTATTTAAAAAATTGTTGTTTATGTAACAGCCTCAGCATCAACCTCATTTCCCCTCTCGTCTGTTCCAATCATTCAGCAGCACCAGTATAATATAATCACCGATCTGATCATCTGTCATCATCTGTTTCTCACTGGTTCATGCCTTAAGTTAGATGTTTTTACTAGGTCACTCTGTGGCTCGGGTACAGGGACTGGACTGAAAATGAGAGCCAAAAACATGAGCAAACATGGAAGTCATTAAAGTCTTTCAGGAAGCCAATGTTAAAAATACAAGGAAATCTGTCTATTTGGAAGCAGAATATGAAGAAATAGGGGGTCAAGTACTGTATCCCAGATTGGGTGGCTGCGTTCAGAGTAAAGGGTCAGCCGTGATACAGCACCCCAGGAAAATACAGGGTCAAGGGCTTTGATCCTGCTTGGTTTGCTTGGTTTTTCACTGACAAGTTTTGGACTGTGAAATACGCGCAACATTTGGTTCAGAAAATTCGTAAGGGAGGTGTTAGGTTTCGCTTCATTATTATATATACATATAAATATATATACATACATTGTACATACAGTACATATAAAGATGTATAGCTTTTTGTTTCATTTCAAGCACCACAATAAATGAAAATCAGCCTGGTGGCTTGCTTTGGGATTACCAGCAATATAGCATGAATGTTAGGCACATGAGATTCAACATATAAATGAATGAAATATGCTAAATACAGTAATAGACTGGTATGCCAGGTATGCTGTTTCTTGTTTTGCGCCCATCATGATAAAGAGAAAAATCAGGACAGTAAATGTCAAAGAGAGTGTTAAAATCACAACTAGATCACAGAAAGCATTATGACCAGGAAGGCTGTAACCTTTGGTTCCCCTGGTCACTGGCAGAAGTTCTAGCAACACACTCTGAATGACATGCTTGTAACACCTGAACAGTTCGCCCTGGAGGCCAATGATTTTCTTGTCCTCTCTAATGTTTTTCAGGCTGTAATTAGAGCATAAAGGTCTGTTATAGTTAGATGTCTTGACCCATTTACTGTATATCACATACAGTACTTCAGAGTTCAGTAGGGTTCAGGAATAACTACAGGAGTTCCTTCCCCTTAACCACAATTAGCTTGCTGTCTTCATGTCTTTGTCCTGCTTTTGGAAATGACACAAGAAGTCTAAATCTTCATATTGTTGTATGGTGAAAGACTGTTGTGCACTGTTGCAGTGGGAGGCATTGCAGCATCTCCAGCTCCAGGGTACATGGTTTGTTTCAGAGCTCTGGGTATTGTCTATGTGAAGATCTGGCATGATGTTCTCCTGGCATACACAAGGTCCCCGAGTTCTTTAGTTTACACACATAGCAAGTATATTTAAGTAGGTGGTTTGGCTACATTAAATTGCCTAGATATGATTGAGTGCATGAATGTGTGTCTATATTTAGTGGGCTGTGATGGACTGGCATCCAATCCAGTGTGTATCCCTTAGCGTTTTATTTTATTATCACTATTATTATTTGTGTGGACCTGCTTCGAGTAGAACATAGATGTGAATTCTTAATGTTTCACCGGAGTCGAGAGCTGTTGCTTGAGTAAATGTCAAGGCATTGGAATACATAGAGCTGCAGCCACTGGGAGCTGTAAAGAAGATCAATATTACATCATTTCTCTCAATTAGGGGATGCTTATTGTTTGTTTGAGGCATTGCTGTGCTTATTTAGTCCATCTCCTTAGTCTCTAGGCCTTAAAGGGAAAGAGAGAGAGAGAGAGAGAGAGAGAGAGATAGAATTAGTCAGTACTCTATAAATGGATTTGTGTATCTGTATGTGGATGATGATGATTATGATGATGAAGATGATGAAAACCAAAGATCGAAATGCATAAGGTGTTAAACCCGCATAAGCCAGAGTAAGTGCAAAGTGAAAAATATGTTTACAGTAAAGGCCAGAATGCTGAATATTAGGTTCTCCTTCTACCACAGTGCTGCTGAATTCCTGAATCTGATTGGTTACAAACTGTGCAATGTTTTCTAAAAATGCAAACCTCAAAAGTAGTTCAAGCTGTTTTATAAATGACATGGTATAGTATTATGCTTGAATATATACAGTGCATTAGTGTTTTTTTAGTAAAAGGTCAAACACATGAACTTGGGTATGATGGACATCCACACAACTTACACCTATAATAAGTCGACTGTAAAAGGTTGTTTTATAGTTTTTTTGTTAGGAAACATTTATTTAAGGAGTCGCAGTTGTAAGTACTTTGTCTAGCATCATTGAATGTGATTTGAACTAAAGAAATAAGACGGTTATGAGAAAGATTTAGAATGTACATCACCATGATAGTCATCTTTTGCTGGCTGTGCTGCATGCGTGGTTACATAGGAGGATTTTGCTATCTATCTTATTGTTGCAGTGTCAGCGTGCTCACAAGCATGCCGCAAGATTCAGTTTTACTCAATTGTACTGCCTTTACGATATTTAACTTTATTCCAACTTTAAGTAAAGCTGTTAAGATGTTACTTTGTGGTGGCTCGGCTTGTGAAGAATATACTTCAATTTCCCTTTATTTCGATCTGTCAGAGTAAATAGCAGTTGTCGTAGGATTTTCTTGATTTTATCCAACTGCTGAAGTTGTCATCTTCAAATAGCTTAAAGGTCTGTACTGTACGGGATCTCACTGTGAAAATGTAGCCATGAGGAGACCATTAGAGAAAAGCAATAGATATAACATAAAACACTATGAAAGCCATAATTAGCAAGTGGAGAAAATGGGGCACCATTGTGACCTTACCAGGGACTGAATGTCCTTCCAAAATAGATTAAAGAGCAAACTTATGATGCAAAGAGATGTGGCAACATTAAAGATGCTGCAGAAATTTGTATCAAGAACTGATCAAATTTCTGCAATACGTCTTGTATCTTTACATGTAAAGGCTCCAGGGCAGCAGAGTAGACACAAGCCTGGCCTATTCAGAAAGAAAGAAGGAAAGAAAAAAAAAATCAAGGCCACCTAAATCACACCAAACCATGTGGGAACCGGCTATAATTGTGAGAATGTTCTTATTTTCAGAGACTCTTATTCACAGGCTACTCACACTGAACATGCTGTAATAATTTATAATCACACTGTCCTATGTCACCCAGTAAAGTCTGATTTCTCTCAGTGTTTCTACGTTTAGTCTCAAAGTGTTTGTTGTCTCTGTTCCCTCTGGTTTGCTTGTTAGGGATTTAAATATATGTTAGAATTTCTGTAAAGCCTTTTCTGTTAAGCTTCGCTACAGTAACCGTTGTTTAATGCACTATATTAAATAAACAAATACATTTAATTAAAATTCATAATGAGCATGACAACATATGGG
>JAQMYJ010000023.1:15550759-15566897 GCA_030014305.1 Clarias laeviceps
GATGAGGGGTGCTCATGATATAATTGTTGATGGTGGTGGTAGTGATGATAGTGAGGACGTGGTGGCAGTGGTGATGATGATGAAGATGATAAGGGTGGTGTATATGGTGACAATGAGGGTAATGATGATGATGATGGTGGTGGTGTAGTGCAGATGATGACAAGGATGTGGTGGTGATGAGGGTGATGATGATCCTGATATGATTGTTCTGGGTGGTGGTAGTGATGATGATGAGGATGTGGTGGTGGTCATGATGATGATAAAGACGATAAAGTTAGGGGGAATGATGATAAGGGTGGTGGTAATTATAATGATGGTGGTGTGGTATGGTGAAAATAATGACAAGGATGTGGTAGTGATGATGATGATTATCATTATCATCATGAGGGTGGTGTAGATGGTGATAATGAGGGTGGTGTAGATGGTGGGGATGATGGTAGTGCTAATGATGATGATGAGGGAAGATGAGGACATGGGTGTGATGATGATGAAGGTGATGATATGATTGTTGAGGGTGATGGTAGTGATGATTTGGATGATGATGATGATGATGATTATGAGGATGAGGTTGATATTGATGATGATGATGGTAGTGATGATTTGGATGATGATGATGAGGATGAGGTTGATATTGATGATGATGGTGGGGATGTAGTTGTAGTGATGATAATGATGATGACAGTGCAACTTTAAAATGCTTATTAGCTGCTACCACCCATACCACTTTGCAAAATGCATATTAGTAGCCATTTAGAAGACAGTAAGCGGGACTTCCCAAAAATGGGTCAGGAAGCCAATGTCCCCCATTTTCCTCCTGTGAAATGTTTAGTAAAATAAACGAATGAGAGAAAGAATTGTTTAGTGAAATGTTTAGTGAAATAAAATAATTCCACTGTTTCTTTATTCACTGAAAAGAGAGTTTGGTGTCCTTTTGAAAGTCAATGACAGAACATTGTGTTTTGCTTTTAGCTGTATCATGATGTGGTATGATCTATAGTCTGTTGTAGGCAAAAATGGTGACTTTTGTGCCTTGAGCCAGAGGAGTTTGTTTTTTTGTTCATTTATTCTGTGCTTGATGGCATCAAAAGCAGAAAATATGAAACTAGTGTTTATATACAACTTCAGATACACATTGGAGAAAGAAAAAAAAGGAGATTTTTATACATTTTTTTATGGTGTTCTGATCAGAAGCCAACAACGCAGAGAGAGTAAACCAACTATGCAGGCTCTTGGTTTGAAATATGCAGCAAACCTGAAGGGAAGGAGTGCAAAGGTGTCAAGGGTAAGAAGAATGTCCATACTGTGTGCCAACCAAGGACCAAGAGCACAGAGCTTAAAAGTGTCCAGGACGGGGAGGCTGAAGATTTGCAGTCCAACATCGCCTATACACAATTCAGCAGCATCAAGACAAATTTAATTTACACTTATTTGGCAGGCACCTTTATCCAGAGTAACTTACTTAGTCAATTGCCACCCAAGTCCCACCCAAGTGGCCATACTCCAAAGTTGCACTGCTGGAGAGGTGAGTCAGGCTAAGGCTCACTTACTGCAAATCATTTGGCAGAATGTGGCATGGCTTGAGGTCCAGCTGGCCCAGCTCTAAGTGGAGGTTGACAGAATGAACTCCCATGCTTGTTTTTTTTTTTTCTGAATGATGTACTGTTGTTTCAGCTTCTTGCCCAGATATGCCACAGTCATGTCATGCCCTATACTAGTTATGTCCTACAGTTATGTCCTGCTGACAGATATGTCCTGAAGAGCCAGCCTTATGCCACATGGACCCAAAGTTATTTTGAGGCTCCTGAGCGCAAGTTATATAATGCTGAGCTTGGCAAGCTGTGCCATGTTAAGTTGAAGTTAAACCCTGTAAGTCTTAAGTTATGCTCTGTTGACCCAGAGTTCTACCCTGTTGTGTCCAGGTTCATGCCCTTTTCCACCAGAGTCATGGTTAGTTATGTCTGAGCCTTGTTCTGCTCTGCTCCTGTGTACCCAAGCTACTTTGATGTCTTACTTGCTTCAGACTCTAGAGTAACCACCGTTGTGCTCACTCCACACTCTACCTTTGTCTGTCCTAAAGCCTAGCTTCAAGAATGCCATTTTCCCCTTTGCCCAGCTTTTGTCTTGCTTATTTCAAACTTCAGGTGGCCTCTTCTGTCCCGTGGCCCAGTAAAGTCCAGCTTCCTATTCCAAGGCCAAGTCCTAGCCTTAGCCTAGCCTAGTGTTAAGAATCGGTTCTCGTGTTAAATGGAAAACTAATGTGAATGCGTGGACAATCCCTTGTTCCACACACCAAATAGTGCCCTTGATCAGTAGTTAGTGAGAAATTTGGGATTCAACCTTGTGTTAGAAGCTAGTTAGCTTTGTGTTAACCATAAACAGAACAACATGGGCAGTTCAGTGGCAATTCTGAACAACTTAAAAGCAATTATTAAGGAGATGAAGTGTTTAAGATGACTTTGCCAGACATGTTTTCTTGCTGAAAGTGCTTATGTAACCAGTGTTGACTAAGGGTTTTTGCAGGCAGCTCTATTCTTTCCAGCTCTGCTGACCATACAGACCTACTTTCAGGTAACTGACGGTTAGTGAAATTAGCAGTTGTTAGATCACCTGTGACATAGAGTAATACATTAGTAGTTAAACACCCTAGTGCTGTTATGCTCTATTATCACCACACGTGGAAAGGCTTTCATCCAATCAGATTACTCGCACTACATATATTATAAAATACTATATATGCATTAAAATATATTATTATTTTGATTCTGTTTGATGTAGTAGCATTTCTGCAGGGTGCATTTATGTTGTTTTGTGGGTTGGCTTTAAAGATTTAGGACTAGTACTGTCTGGAGTGCTGAAAGTAAACCGAGCTTCATATAAATGTGGATACAAGAGCTGGAGGTAGTTCACACATTGACCCTTTTTCAGCCAGTTTCTGTTGTCTTGTTGAGATACCTGAATCAGATATGATTTAATAGATGCAATGTATGAACCCCTATTGCACACAAAGCCTTTCTCTCTGATTGCCTGCAGCTGACAAGAATTTCATCATGGATTTTACTTGATGCAACTTGTTTTTGGGCAAAGATGCCTTGCTTATTTTTTTGGCTATTTTATTTATTTATTGTGTGTGTGTGTGTGTGTGTGTGTGGTCAAACTAATTAAGCTACACCTGACACTGACAATAAAGTAACTCCAAGCGCTGTTACACTGAGATACTTATGGAGGTTAATCATGTTTTTAGTCACTTGGTAGGCTCCTTGTTTGAGTTTAATTTGGAGTGGATGTTTATCACATTTGTGTTGTGTGAGAAACTGTAGAAAAAGAGATTTAGCGGTGTGTTAAACATTGCACACAACATTGCACATTGTGGAGAGAAGCACAGCTTTAAATGGACAGGAGAATAATAGTATAAGAAACTTCATGGATAACCCCTTTAAAACTGTCAGGTCTGTAAGGACTGGTGCTAAACATCAACTCACCAAACTCAACTCTGTCTACAAAGATGAATTCCCAGCACAATCTGGTTGTCTTTCTATTCAGCTAGTTTTTGCCAATGAAGTGGACTGGACAAGGTAGTCGGTCATGTTAAGTAAGATTCCAAAATGTAAGGAGAAACTGTGTGAACAGTGTAAGGGCGAGTGAACAATGGTTCAGCACTTCACTAGAAGTAAGCAAGCAAGATCACAGAGACATCAGTCATCAGTCTCAGTGGAATAAAAAGTTGGAATGAATAGTTTATGCCAGGGATTAATCTTGTGCACCATTCATTGTTATAAAGGGTATTTTTCAATATTGATATTACATAATAATAAACATATATATTTAATTTATTATAATTACATAGCTTATTACTTATCACACACACACACACACACACACACACACACACACACACACAGGTGTGCCCTGTGATGGAATGGAAAATGAATAAATAACTGAACACACACACATTTATATACTGTATAATATACATTTCAAGAGTTTGAAGAGATGATGGTTCTTGCTCTTGTTCAATATATATTAAAAACAATGCTACCATTTTTTTTTTTTTTTTTTAAAGACATGTACATGAAGTAAAATATGAAATAAATAGACATTTTAAATAGCAAACTTGCGTTGCTTGGCTTTCCACGGACACAAATCAGATTTGAATGGCTCCTGGATGTACACGCAACTCTGTTCAGTCGCTCCTATGCTGAAAATGCTTCGTATGCTGGCACAAATTTCTTGCAAAATTTCAGTTCTTAAGGCAAAAATGAAGGTACCTCATATGCAGAGGTTCCACTGTATTTTATATCAGTAGTGTGAAATTTCCACAGTAGCAGCAACCCAGCGTTTTCTGAGCACCAAAGGTTTTCTGAATGGACGGATTTTTCAGGGGACATTTCCCTTTTACAACATTCCCTGAACAGGTAGCAGGGAGCAGGAAGTACCGTTTAAGTACCCTGTGGAATGGAAGACATCCACTGTCGAGGTCAACTGAATACTAACGAGGCACACCCGAACTCTATTACACACTCATTCCAGAATATAAATGGGGCTCTATATCCTGTATTCAGTGGTAAGTATATACTGTGATATTCTTGTTACCAAGCCCTGTATTCTCTGGTTGCCTTTTGTGTAAGATCTCGGCAGTTTTTGATCCTGTTCCTCACTTAGCCCCCTTTTGCGAGGTGCACATTGGTTGACCTTTGCCTGTTGTTTTGAATTCCTTGTTTCGTAGTTTTTCCTGTTTGATTTGTTTGTTTTAAGTGATTAAAAACATGCCGTTTTACCTACAAGTGCATCATCAGGTTTGATAATAAACCTTTTTACAGATTATACTGTATATTTACAGTATATACTGTATCAGAGTGGGCAGTGATTGCATATTGTCTATTATTTTTTTTATTTATAGTGCTCAGAAAATACATTTTTAAAAATTGTTGTTGGTTTTCTTTCTTTTCTTTCTTTCTCTCTCTTTCCAGCAACCACTATTGACTTTCTTAAAATAGAACCTTACATTGTTATGTAAGAATAAAACTAACAAGGCTCTACTGTAATGAAGAATCTGTGACAGGTTGGTGTGAGGGTTATTGCTGATGGTATAGTTAAGCTAAGTATATTCCAGTCCTGCATGGCAAAGCATGGCATACTTTCATGCCACAGCAAATTTCCAACACTAACATATTTTTATTTATATGTTCATATGTAGATATTGTGGAATGTCCATAAAACAAATTAGTCCCTGTCCTTATGTCATTTCCTCATCAGGCTTTCCCTGAGACTGCCAGGTTTTCAGAAAAAATGACAATATTAATTACATAATATGGTACAATTAAATTATTTGGAGGCCCAGACACACAATCCCTGTTTACTCACTCATTCATCATCTATACCACTTTATCCTGTGTACAGGGTCGTGGGAGGCCTGAAGTCTATCCGAGGAGACTTAGGGCCCAAGGCGGTGTATATCCGGAACAGGGTGCCAGTCCATCACAGGACACACCAAGTAGCCCAATCTGCATGTCTTTGGACTGTAGGAGGAAACCGGAGCACCTGGGGGAAACCCACCAAACACGGGGAGAACAAACAAACTCCATGCAAATCTGGAGGTTAAAGGCGACACTGCTAACCACGATTGACACTTTTATCAGGCATGCCATGATACTGTCCCCTTAGGACTGCGCTTGTCTTGTGGAAGACTGGGGTGTGATTCCCTCAGTACGGACCCCTACCACAAGAGTGTTGGTCTTAAGCCCAAATAAAATAGGAGAGACATTGGCAGTGTAAAACCTGATCTTAATCAAATATGCAGGTCAGATGATCCTCTATGATGACCCCTAATAGGAGCTGCTGAAAAAAAAAACCACTGTACTGTTCATTAACACTATAAGCAGCATTTTATTTAGAATTCTGACGCCTGCTGCACTACACGCATCAGCTGAGGTGTGGACTAACAGGCAGTAGAACTACTAGACATGACGTAGACCAGAAGTGCAGGGCAAAGCCCTTGTCCTATGAGTTTTCATGTGTGATAAGAAAACTGAGCACTACAGGTCATAGCCAAAATAGTCATTAAATGATTTCCTACCTATAGTTGAGAATGCAAACCTCATCTGAAGAAGATATTTATTATAGCTACCCAAAGTTAAAGGTAATTCTTCTCTACTCTATTTACTCTCTTTTAATGCAGTTACATACGTACAGTAGATCACTGAGATGAACTGAATTAACTACTACTTTTTAATCTCTCCAGTTTCTGGCCAACTGTCATGACACCACATGGCTTGAGCTCTCACAGGAAAGAACGATCTGCCCATTGTGTAGAAATCAGTGCAGCCGGTGATCACTGACTGGGATTTCTCAGAGCTAAATTATAGTGAAGATCCCAAAATGGGGTGCAGTAATTGTCAGGTTTGCATGCTTGAATAGGGGTTAAGAGAGCATGTGGGAACCAAACTGCTCTTTAATGAACAGATTCCATCTCATTTAGTGACACCAACTCAGGAAGCTAAGGTTCATGGTAATTGTTTGTGTTTTCTCTCTTTATTTCCTATCTTTCTTACAGTTGTCCTCTAACCATCTAATCAAAGGCACACACACACACACACACACACACACACACACACACTTCACGAACTTCACTGCTTTGAGGATCGAATTTCTTTCGGTTTGTTAGAAGTAATCAGCTCTTGCGGGAGGGAAAATATTTTCCGTTAATGGCTTTCACCTGTAGGTTACATAAATGTAATATTTTTAAATGAGCACATTCCATTTGATAGTCCCTTTATTCTTTGAGAACACACACACTTCTTCATGTCCAGTATTTTCTGGATACATTCAAATTAAGTCATTATCTCCTTGATGTACAAATTGTCACACAATCAATTCAAGACTGGATACACAGAGACAAGACAAACAAAGACATTTTAAATATGTGGACAGACACATTACTGTTTATACTGATACTGATACTTGGTGCATGCAGATTTCAGTTTTTTGTTTGTTTATCTGTTCGTTTGTTGGTTAGATTTTTGGTATCTCCCTATGCATTGTATGGTCTGACATGGGGATGTACTGGGACATCCACTCCTGGGAAGATTGGCAACTGTCTTGAATGCTTTCTACTTGTAAATAATCTTTCTCACTGTAGGACAATAAACTCCAAATTGTTTGGAAATGTTTGCTTCTCCAAGACCATTGCTTAAGCCTTTCCCTCTTGGCATTGTGTTAACAAACACCTGAATGCTTCAGACCAGCAAACTGCCAAAACGTCTGCTTTTATAGACGGTCTGCACACCTGCTGATATTCAATAAATCAAGGGCAGCACCTGGCTGCAACTTACCCCTTTTAAACCCTGTGGAAGCAGTAAGAGGGTACTTAGTGTTGCCTGCATGTTTTTTTTTTTTTCCTTTGGTTTCATTTTTTGTTAAATAAATAATGGCATTGTGGTGTTTGTCTGAAGTTGTACTCGCCTATTACTGAGACCCGCTTTGATCAGATGATGATTATTGGTTTTGCACTAAAAGAGGGGGGTACTAACTTTTGAACATGTCCGTAGGTAAACCTCCCTGTGTTATGCTCTGTACCACCACTCATGGAATTGACTTGTCCAATCAGAATACTTGGACAGAAGTAACTGTAGGTCAAAGACCCTAAACCTTAATAAAGTTTAAAGAGTTGTTTAAAGATTTTAAGGACCAAGGACACGTCAGAAATTAGATTCATAGTTTGGCTTGGAAAAGGATATCCAAGGCTTCTCTGGTCAAATAAGTGGTGTTTTATCAAATAGGAATATTGTAACAAATGAGTGTGTAAGTGTGTGTACAGTATGTGTGTGTGCCCCGCGATGGATTGGCCCGCTTTGTGCTGCTTTGTCTCCTGGGATAGAATCCTGACCCCCTGCGACCCTGAATACAGGATAAAGCGGTGTAGACGATGAGTAAGTGAGAATATTGTAACAATTTAAAGAATGTCATTCAATATAAACCACACATTCTGCTTAAATGATAGATTTAGGTGTTTCAGTTGAGCTTTTCTACATCATTTAAATCACAACTGTCTGCTTCAGTAAAGCTGAGCCAGTAAGCTTTGCCCCCTCTGTAATACTTGATCAGTAATTAAACATAAAGAGAGGTTTAGTTAATAGAGCTAAGAGGTCCTCATTATGGAAGTGATGTTTGATGAATTCTGTCATCAGTGAGCTAATGGCTGTGTCTGTAGGTCACACCTGTAATCTGGTTAACCTTGTCTTGTACGATTTTCACTTGATGCCCTGTCATCATTTGACCCAATTTCCCGGCCGGGCTCTTGCTCCCAGGAGACTCGGTTCATGGTGAAGCCGAAGCTGTGAAAGACCAGAATTTTATACACACTACACATCCACACCAGCTAAAGCACAGCGAGTTGTTATTATATATATATATATATATATATAAAAGGAAAGGAAAGGAAAAAAAAAGTGAGTGATGATGGTGTAGATATTGCAGGTATTTTTCATCTAAAACAGGCACGCCGTCTCTCGGTGCTCATCTCTGTTTGTTAGGGTAACGATGGATGTTATTTGGTATTCCCGAGTCCTCCTAGGACAGGCCTTCATGAATATGTATCAACCCTTCATATCTTCATTATATATTTACAGAAAGTGGATTGCTGGGTATAAATATGCAGAGAAATCTGCAGCTCTGGTCCACATTACATAACAACTGTTAGATCTAGAAGGCTTTCATTACACATTTCATTACACACACATTCTGAAGATTAATGTTTTTAATGTTTTTTTATATTTTGTTAAGTAATTGAGCACATTAAGTATATTATCATGCTTCTATTTGTTTTGTTGTTGCCGTTGTTTTTAAAGAACTAGTTCTCCAAAGGCGGGGAGCAACCTACTGGGAGATTTCCTTAAAATACCGCATAATATTTTACCTAGGAACATTTTTACAAATATTATTTGAGGGAGAGAGATTAACACCTTACAGGCATGTTTTGGAAGGTTGGAAGAAACCAGAGAATCCAAAGCAAACGTACACAGACAGGACTGAAACATGAAATACACGCAGCATACTGTATGTTTCTGCTTTTGGAAATTAATTCTGCCCCCGTTAACAATCCGTGACAGCTGAGTGAATCATTTGATGCGAGTAAATAAATTATGCAAATGATATGGCTTTCACTGTTCCCAGGCCTCATCCACATTGAACACCTGTGGGAGATTTGGGAGTGACATGTGGAGACTGGAAGTTGGTGGATGTCGAATTCGGGTAGTGTTTTTAATGTAGAAGTGTGACTTTGCCTAATGGCCTTTGAGCTGTAGCCCTAATGCTGTTAGGGAGTTGTGGTTTAAGTAGATTTCTGGTGTTTTGGAATTGACTGCAGTGCTGACCCAGTTTTTTCCCTCCCTTCTTCTCATACTTTTATCTCCAACCAGACTTCCGAAAGCAGAACACTGCATGCAGCTCATTAAAACGGCAGCGTTAGAAGTTCATACTAAAACACTTTTTCCTTTTTATTTTTTTTAGAACTGAAAACTTTGGACTGCAGTCTTAAATAGGCCAGGCAGCACAGACTACAAATAACAACAATTATAATCCCCCCTGACCTGGGTCTGCAGGGGGGGCACATGAAACCTGCAGGGCGGGTAATAATCATAGTTTGAAAACATTCAGATTCAGGTTTATTTAAGGGATAAAACACTTGTAGGATGCTGTTAACAGTATGCGCCAAAATATACAGTACTGAAATGAAAAGACAAACAATATTACCTTGGTATCATCTGTGACTTTATTTCTCCTGAAAGTAATATACACATTATAAGCGTGTTGATTTACCACAGTATGCGTAATGTAAGTGTTGCAAGTGTGTGTGTGTGTGTGTGTGCACCGGCTTGCTGTAGACAGTGTTCATATCGTTCATGCTGATTCTCAACCCGGATTCCTGGAACAAAGGTTGCTGCAGATTCCTGCAAAAGGAGACGATTTTGATGAAGGAAGTTGAACACAGGCTCCTTTAACAAATAGGCATCTGGTGCTGTAAGATCAGGGGAATGGGGCGGGTACAGGAAGGAACTGTTCTGCCATCTTTTTTAAACTAGATCTTTGTTTTACGACAGCTTCTGTATGAGTGGAAATAATACTCAACTATGAATACCTTTTCCTCTGTCAAGAGACTCATGTCCAACAGCAAATTTTCCAACAACACAGTTTCCTTTTTACTACTGGGAACACATGTGTCTGGAGCTTTGCCCCGTTACCAAATAAGATTGCCTGAAATTGCCATGAATCAGGTTTACAACCAAGTGTCCATCAGTGAACAGTTTGTGACTTCAACAAAGTGGCCTGCTTGTAAACGAAAACACATTTCCTGTTAAACAGTTGCTTTTTTGACCATATAACAGCTATAGAATGGATTTATTTATGGTCATACTATCCAGTCTTTTGAGTCTGAAGGTTCTTCTGAAGGTTTCTTACTGATGTCCTCTCAGCAAGTTTTTCCCTGCCATCATTACCTTAGGTTTGCTCATAAGGACAAAAAAGCATTTTTTATTGTTATTATTATTATTATTATTATTATTATTATTATTTCATGAAAAAATATATATCCACAATTTTTTTTTTAGTTACTAAGGCCATTAGTTTTTCAATAATAGCAAGTACCACATACATATTTTGTTTATATTATACACTTTGCCAGTGCTAATAAGATCTTTCAAAAATTCAAGAATGACACACAACCAGTTTATGCTGAAAACACTCTGAATGCAGAAAGCTGTTACTGTACAAAGCTCTGACACGAAGCTACATTTCGCATAAATGTTACATAAATATCTCTTCATCGTTAATTACCTACTTGATAAATAACTGTACATTTTAATCACTTTATTATTAGGTTTAGATGATATGGATGGTTTTCCATGCAAATCATTATAAATGAGTTATGATAAGATTAATAAGATATAGAAATAAGCATATTAGTAAAAACCTGTAATTCGTCTTATGACCAGGCCTACTGTCAGAGCTGTGTTAGCAGAAAATTAATCAACACCTTCTGACCAAATAGATGTGAGACTTCAACAGCACTGTGGTATAATTATCCATTAGTTTGTGGAAGGTTGTTTTAATTAGACAGCTCATTAGTGATTATTTAGACAGGCTGTTACTGCAGCTTTGAGGAACTATATATTCCTATTATTGAATTTTCAGTGCGCTTAGTTCACATGCAGGCATCAGACACGGCTTGTGTGACTTGATTTGTCACCTGCACGTCTAAAAGTTGGATGTTTTTATTGGAAAAACTATTTTAACAAGGTCTTATTTAATGTCGGTTTATAATGCAATGGATCCTAAGTTCATTTGTAAACCATCTTTTCTATTGGCACCCCATAGTCACCGCTATAATAAGCTGTATTTTTCATTTAGAAAGGAATATGACATGTTGCTCGATCTTTATATTTTACTCTGGTTGTTATTCCTGTAACTGAACATACCTGTACGGTGTGATCTGTTCCTGAGGAGTTTTCCAAGTGGTCTCCTTTTCTTTTTATCATTCCCTCTTTCATTTGTCTTTTCTTTCTTTCTTTCTTCCATTCTCTTCACACCTTCTGCTTGTCATTTAATCTCCTTTAATTAGAGCAGAGTTAATTGACTTCAGATAATCTGGAACTGAATAAAAGCAAAGCGGGAACCTTCCCTTCTATGATCTGTGGCAGGGAAACGGCAGAGGAGGCAACTGGCTCATCAGCTTCCTGTGCTCCCACATTACACAGGCACTGTAAAAAAAAGCAAAAAAAACAAAAGAAAACGTCTTTACCTGATTGAAGGCTTGCAGCCTGGTGAGCGTTAATTGTGTCATTTCTTAATTTGTTTCTGCTGCGCAGGTTCTAAAACAGCTTGCTGACGCATTAAACAAGTGACAACAAGCAGAGATGCTGATTGAAAATCTCTGCATGGGTGAAGGCTAATAGAGGTGAAAACATAACAGAGGACACAAGAGGCTGATGGGTAGTAAAGGCTGGAATCGCCTCTGAGCCCTTTTTGTCCAAATAGGTGCAGCAGCTGATAAAGGTGAAGTGCCTGTCTGAATTATAATTAATATAAGAATATTACCACAGTGCTTCTGAAATCTTCGATTGCGCCTGGGCAAAAGGATTTTATTAATTTTCTTTAAGAGCAGCTCTGGCAGTGACTCCAGCTGGAAGTTTTATATTAATACGGTTTGACAGTAGCAGCATAAACAGGGATTTGTATGGCAGATGCATCAAGCATATGTGTGTGAGTTACTGTTGATACAATGAAGTTTTCTGTGAGCAGACATTAATGCATTATATACTAGCTGATGTTTCTGTACTTGACAGGAAAAGAATTTTGTAGAAAGAGTTAAAAGGTTAAAGCTAAAAATAAGCTGAACAGCTTTAATGTAATCAGTGATATTATTATTTCAGGTTGAAGTCCACGTACATGTCTGTCTGTCTTTCTGTACAGCAGAACTTTCTGTCTGACATATTAATACAAAGGTTAATATCAAATGTTGTAAGGTTAAGTATCTTATGCCTTATTTACACCAAGTTGTACTGCTTTTGTCGTCAGTCAAATACACTCCCTGTTCGGGAATCGGAGAGGGAATTACAGATAAGAAATCGAAAAAGTAGATCAGATAAAGATGAAGGTTTTCAGCAGGGAAATTTTTTAGTAAAAAAAAATAATAATAAGTTTAGCTTTTCCAATTAATATTTATTGGTGCAGGTGTTTGTTTACATTGAGCAAGTAGCGCATTGATATCTTATTTACATTTTATAGTAAAAATATTTTTAAACATTATATTAAAATATAATATAAATATAATTATATACAATTATTAAAAAATTATATAAAAATATTTTGAAATAATTTACATGTTAAAGTAAATCTGGCACATCACTGTTCATAACATCACTTTTACTCAACGTTTTGATTTCATCTACAATGCAGGTTAAACTTTAGGCCGATATCTAAAAACTGCAAAAGTTTCATTAACTTCAGTCCAGACAGTTTTGTATGTTGCTGTGACATAATCTGGCTAGACAGACAGACAGACAGGTTTCTGGTCCTCCAATGTATGAAATGTACAGTAAAGATATCATTGAAAGATCGAGTTCTGACCAACGTACAGACAAAACCTTTCTTTTATTTATGGGGATGGAAGGAGTCTCCAGAGTTTTTTTTTTTTTTTTTTTTTTTTTGGCCATATTAATTTTCATATAGAGACTAATGTTTATAACTGTTTATTAGTGAGAACAAGAACCAGCTCTTCTCTTCACAAACTTTCCACAACAGTTAATACAACTATAAACAAATAAAAAAAAGCACAATGTGTCATCATTTAACTAATTAAACGTAATTATACCACAACAGATTACAGTGGTTTAAAAGAAATAATACGTTGGGATGTGGTGTTATGAGTAAAATAATCAACTTTGTGGTGGTAACAACATTAATCTCAATTACACTGATTAATTTCCTATAACAGCATGCGCCGCCATCTCACAGAGTCCAGCTTTACTTCACAAAACTAGATGAGAAAAATTCCCGATGCAGTAAAGTCTTAGTCTTGTAGTTGCAAAGTCTGGTAATACATCACACGTGATGAAACAACTGATTACAGATTACACACGATTCATCTCCATCAAGAAAATTGTAGGATTTTTAACTGTAGAAAGAGCAGCACTGCTCTGTCGCCACTAAAAGATATGAGATGTGAGCGAAACACACAGCAAAAGTTCAGCAAGGACACATCAGTTAGTTAACAGATTGCCAAACAGTTTTCTGACATTTGGTGAGGATTCTACATTTGTTTCCGTGTGAACATTTTTGCATACAGTAGCGCGCACGCACACACACACAAGATTTTCCGCTGCTCCATCTAGACTGGTTGCACATACAGCATAGCTCACCACCTAAAAAGTCTTGTTTTCCTTTTTGCTTTTATTGCCCCTCGTCAGTCAGTCAGGTAGGACATCTTGACTGAGAGTGGCCAAAGTGGGGCACAGAGCACTCGCTCACCGACTCAATCACCGTCTACACCACTTTATCCTGTAAACAGGGTCGCAGAGCCTATCCCAGGAGACTTAGGGCACGAGGCAGGGTACACCCTGGACAGGGTGCTAGTTCATCGCAGGGCACACACACATATACTGTACACACTTACACACTACGGGCAATTTGGGAACGTCAATTAGCCGAATATGCAGGTCTTTGGACTGTTGGAGGAAACTGGAGTACCTGGAGGAAACCCACGAAGCACAGGGAGAACTATTTTTTAAATACACCAGTCAGGTCCGGGCAAACGATTTATTAACTACTGATTGGACAAGGCAGGGGCGTTCCATGAGTTGGGATATCCTGGCACAATCCCATTCTGACTCATTGGATAAACATTCAAGTTGTCTATAACAAAACTTGCATGTTTTTTGGCAAAACCTGACACTGACCTATTGCAATCCAAAATAAAACATGACATATAATAATAATAATAATAATAATAATAAAAATAAAACTTATTTCTGTGACATGGTCATTGAATTGAGCTTAGCAGCTGAGCAAAACAATAGCTGCTACACTTGAACGAAGGGCATTTGATGGACTTTTGGAGAATGTTTCAGCCAAGAAAATGCCTGGACTTCTATCATAAGATGCTGTCATCAATTACCAAATGTGGTATCAATGTTAAACTTAGACACAAACTGTCTCCCATTTTTCATCATCCCCTTTACCCACAGGAGGATTAAGAAGCCTTTATACGTCCAAAAGGGAGACCAAACCCAATATTTCTATTTTGGGGTCACAAAGGAGACCTTCAAGACTGCAAATCTGCCATGCTCTTTCTCTGATCTGCACTGAGCTGCTTGAACTTTCCCATTTTACTGTGTCTTGGTCAATCCAATACGTGTTGTAGAACAAACCTTTTTTTTTTGTTGGCACAAGCTGTAGCTTGACCTGATCACTTACAGGATATATGATTATTATTATTTTTTTATGAAATATCATTTTTGACAATGTTGTTCTTGCAAGAACTGTTCCAGAACAGGCACTAAATACCATCTACATAAATACACATACACCAATCAGCCACAACACCCCCAGGGCACGACTCTACAAGACCTCTGCCTGGCATCAGGATGTTTGCAGCGGATCCTTTGGGTGCTGTGGGTTGTGGGGTGGGGCTGGACTGGACTTGTCTGTCTGGAGCATCTCATGGATGCTCTATCGCAGTGGTCCCCAACCACCGGGCCGAGGATGATTTGGTACCTGCTCAATGATTTGCCACACGGAAATAATCAAATATATATGTTTAATTTTCTTAGCATTGTATTGGCTGTTTGCAGAGTGGTCTCCCATTTGCTTCTGTCTGCACATCGCAACGTGATTCACATGCTCCAAGCCCACTCTGTATAATAGATTAAAAGTGGCATTAAAAGTGTGTTTGAAGTAACTTCAACTCTGTTGATGTTCTGAATTGTGACAGAAACGAAAACAAAATTACAGATTACATGATTGGTCATGAGGAATACACTTCAGGTGTCACTGTCCCCCATCACTCCTAAATGGGAACGTCTCATTAGAGCTCACACGGATTTTGTGTTATGGTATGTTGTATATATTATGAACATTATTATGCTTTGTTATGGGTGCGTGATGGCCGATCAGTGGAAAACTGTCTTGCTTAAAACCGGTCCATGGTGTAAAAAAGGTTGGAGACCACTGCTCTATTGGATTGGGATGAAGGAGTTTGGAGGCCGGGTTCTGTGTGTTTACTTTTCTTTCCAAATGGGGTTCACCCTGGATGAGTTAGTTCATTTTCTTTTGCAATTTAATAAAAAAAATTTAAATTAATTAAACACACAGCGAAATATTTCCAGTTGTTGTTTTTTTAGGTTTGATGATTATGGCTTACAGCTGATCAAAACCAAAAGTCTAGTATTTCAAAATATTTGAATATTTTATTTCAATTTTAAGTACATTACTATAAATATCATGTATCTCTATACATGCATGGACAGGACTGCTGACTTCAGTTCTCCAGAAGATTATGACTGACACCATCCACTATTCAATTCAATTCAATTTTATTTGTATAGCGCTTTTAACAATTGACATTGTCCCAAAGCAGCTTAACACAATC
>JAQMYJ010000023.1:15594775-15631140 GCA_030014305.1 Clarias laeviceps
CACACACACACACACACACACACACACACACACACACACACACTCTCTCTCTCTCTCTGAGATAAGAGCCATTTTGGACTGAACTAATTCTGCACTTCTTCTTACAGTAATATTCACACATCCTTCTTAATTCGACACTAATATAAAGGTCCGATTGTGTGATCATTGTGTGCGTGTGTGTGATATTTCTGATGTTTCCTATCTCCGCTTCTTCTCGTCCATCGCCCGTCTGCTCCTGCCCGCTGGGGGGGATGTGCTGCAGTTTTTTCTTCATATTTTCTTCCTTCTCTCTGACTGTGGAAGAGAAGCTTAAGAAAGGCAGTGAAGATAAGAGGATGCAGAGAAAAGGAGCAGACAATCGCATTAAGCCACAGTCACCCGGGCCAAGGGGTCTGGATTTAAATGAATCAAAAGCTTTCGGATGTCTTCCTGCCACTCGTCTCAGGCATGGAGGCCCCGGCCGAACTCAAACTCTGCAAGTGTGTCATCAGCACCGAAATCTGTCGACGCACTTTTCCCAGTTCTGAATTTTCCACAACTGACGTAACACATGGGCTCATTATCAGCTCGAGAGTGTTAGTGCAGGGGGAAATGCGAGACTGTGCAGTGTAGGAGTCCTGAGAGAGAGAGAGAGAGAGAGAGAGAGTGAAGTAAGACATGGCTAATAATAAGAAAGTGCTACCTGGAAGAAGTCTTGATCTTTTTTTATTCTTTTTAGATTCATTTTTCATTAGAGTTAATCTCTACCCATTGTACAGCTGTGAATAAACCATGGGCTATATTTCCATGGGTCAGCCATTAACAATTCAGTGTGTGACTCAGTAATGACTTAGTGGTTAAGAAAAACAAAGGTCTTTCCTTATACTGTAGGTCTGTCTGTCTGTCTGTCTGTCTGTGTCTCTGATAAATGTGTAAAGATGGTGATTTAGCTTCATGAGAGTGCAATGCCCTCTGGTGGCTGGTAGTAGATCTACACCAGGCTTTGCAACATTCACTCATTCATCATCTATACCGCTTTATCCCTTAAACGGGGTCATGGGGGATCTGGAGACCATCCCAGGAGTCTTGAGGCACGAGTCGAGGTACACACTGGACGGGGTGCCAATACATCACAGCGTACAGGCTTTGCAACAGACAACCGAAATGTGTTTGGCAGCAAGACTGATCGAAGACGAAATGTTTCCCAGTGAGAGATACATACACTAATTATTTTGATAGAGGTAGAATTTTGTGTGTCTCTCTTCACATCTCCTCAGAATGACGTTAAATAAGGTTTATCGACAAAATGTACTTGTGAAAAAGACTTTGTGGCTTTTTATGGCATAAGTGTGTGCAAGTTGATGTGCATGGACATGCTGTCTTTGTTGTTGTTTGTTACGTTCTAGTATATATGGACAAACCTCCCATGGTCACTCTGATCGAACAGTAGTGTGTGAGACAGCTGTCCTGAATGAAAGGGACGCAAAGAGAGGAAGGGGAGGTGAACTTGAGATACAACCCGATTCATTCAAGTTTTCGGACGGTGGCATTTAGGAATTACAACCAGATTTCACTCTACATAGTCCTTTCATTTTCTCAGACTCAAAAGTAATTAATAGGACAATTACTCACTTTTAATCTCACTCACTCAAACACTCATTTAGACACACATTACAGGCAAGTCTGGAAATGCCAGTTAGTCTCATCTGCATATCTTTGGACTGTAGGAGGAAACCGGAGTACCCAGAGCGAACCCACCAAGCATGAGGGAGAACATGCAGCTCAATTAAATCTCATAATTAGATACCATATGCTGTGTTTCCTCCCTTCAGCCGCTTTGCCTCGCTTTACTGCAGCCACATTTAGTTGCTGCTTGTTTCCCGTCTTCAGTTTTATCTCCAGTAAGTGAAAAACATGCTTGAGGTCAGGTGACTGACCCTGCCATCTAATCATGTTGCATTTCTTTGCCTGAAGAAGCTCTTGGGGTGATTTGGCAGCATGTTTTGGGCCCGTATCTATCCGTACGGTTGAGTGTTATCCTATCATCCTATCAACTGTTTCGCAGCACTTGACCGAATCTGAGCAAAAATTATAGCTCTATACACTTCACCTATTCATCTTGGATCTTCTATTAGCAGTCACATCATCAATAACCACCAGTGACCCAGTTCCACTGGCAGTCAGACAGGCCCACGCCAGAACACTGCCTCCTCTTTGTTTGACAGATGACGTGGTAAGCTTTGGAATTTGAGTCCTTAAGGGTAAACCTTCTGTATTTACATTCACGAAGGCGTCTCTTGATTGTAGACTGTGACAACGATACGCCTACCTCCTTCAGGGCGTTCTTGACTTGGCTAGATTTTATGGAGTTTTTTTTCTTCTCTTCACCAAGAACAGAAATCATCACTTCAGTTGTTTTTCTTTTTGTTGTTGCTCCTCTCAACAGTGCATTCTTTTAGTTTAAGTTTTTTTTTTTTTTTTCAGCTTAAAGATGACCTGCTTCACTTGCATTAACATTTCTTTGAGCAACATTTCCAGAGATCCATATGCAAAAAAAAAGGTCAACACCACCATCATTCAGTCAGATGTCTAATTGCTGATAACGCTGTAAAATTTGAGATATAATTTACAAAATGCAATCATTTTGTTAAATCCCACGAGTTAAAGCTGAAGGTCTTCATTTCGATCGCTTGTTCATTGCTCCATTTGAAATCCACTGTGGTGACGTACAGAAGCAAAATTTATCAACCTTTATGTTACTGGCCACATACTTATGGACCTGACTGCATTAAAAAAAAAATGTGCCGAACATGAAAAAGACAGGACCGGTACTGACGATTAAGGTCGTTCCTCTGGCCGTGTCAGATTAGAGCTCTCGTATTGAATTCAACATCGCTCCCATCCGCTCCTCTTCATTCTGTCGGCCTGTCTCTCTCTTCCTCTCCCCCTCTCTGCGTTGAATGTGTTTTTGTCAGCTCACAGCTCTAAACAGAGTATCGACAGAAGAGCCATTGTACTTACATCAGCTCCTGCAGTACAGGCACGTAATAAGAACAGGTCAACTTAATAAACTTTATTGTTCCTTTACACAGCAGTTTGTTGTCACATCATAAATGCACTAGATCATACATAAATATGAATACTAGCAATAAATATATACAGCATAACTCTACAAATAGCTAAAACTCCTTACTAAGCTTAGTTCAGGTTTATTTTTTTTTTATTATTATTTTTAAAATCCAATCATATAACAACAATGCATTTCTTTTAACATAGCGTCTGGATGGGACGCTGTACTGCCGAGGGAAGGTTAGTTAAAATTCAGGGAATAACATGAGAGAGATCATAAAGTATTAATGATCCCTCGCTCATAACATAAAAAGAAAAAGGATCTAGAATACCCATTCATATTAAAAAGTTTAATGATTTATAAAGCAATGTAGGCATCTGGATTTCTCAGCATAAACAGCCTCAGTTGAGCTTTTGCCAAAATTTCACAGGTGTTGTTTTTCTCCCCATCAATAACCACGCTCATGTTTTTACACAAATTTATAACCTTTACACTATCAGGGGAAATAACCATTGTTATCCTGAAATCAATATTTTATTATTCATTTTTCAGTAAGTGTGTGTTTACTGGAAACACTCGACACAAGACAGGAGAGTTCAACCTGTCAACTGAAGCTCGGGATCGAATCGGCCATCCTGGAGCTGCGAGGCAGCAATGCAACATACAGTGCCGTGAAAAAGTATTTGGTCCCCTCTTGGATTTTTAGTTTTTTGCAGATTTATTACACTTAAATAAAACAGATCAAACAAATTTTTATGTTACACAAAGATAACCAGAGTAAATACAAAATACAGTTTTTAAATGATGATTTCATTTATTAAGAGAAAGCACCTTGCAACATCTCAAAAATCAGCATGATCTAAAGAAATTCAAGAATAGATGATAAATAAAGTAATTGACATGTATCAGGCAGGAACGTGTTACTAAGCCATTTCTAAAGCTTTAGGACTCCAGTGAACCATGGTGAGAGACATTATCCACAAATGGAGAACACTTGGGACAGTAGTGACCCTTCCCTGGAGTGGCCGGTGTACAAAAATTACACCAGGAGCAAATAAACGACTCATTCAGGAGCTCATAAAAGAACATCTAAAGAACGACAGGCCTTAGTTGAGGTCAGTGTTCATGATTCTGTAAGAATCTGTAAGAAACAAACTGGAAAAAAATGGCATGCATGGAAGAGTTCCAAGGCACCAGCCAGTGCAGAACAAAAAGAACACAAAGACTCGTCTCAAGTTTGCCAAAAAAACATCTTAATTATCTCCAAGACAGTCTGGGCAAAAATTCTGCGGACTGATGAGACAAAAATGTAACATTTTAGAAGGTGTTTGTCCCATTACATCTGGCATAAAACTAAGAGCGTTCAATAAAAAGAACATCATACCAGCAGTTACACCTTGTGGTGGTGGTGTGATGGTCTGGGGCTGCTTTGCTGCTTCAGGCCCTGGACGACTTGGCATAATTGATGGAACCATTAATTCTGCACACTATCAGACAATCCTGACCGAAAATGTCTGACCTCAAGTGCGTGATCTCAAGCTCATAAAGGTTAAACCCTCCAGTGTGGCTGAATTAAAACTATTTTGCAAATAAAAGTGAACCGAAATTCCTCCACAGGGATGTGAAAGACTCATTGCTGTGAAACACTTTATTGCAGTTGTTGCCGCCAAGATTGGTGCAACCAGTTATTAGTTTTTGGGGGCAATTACTTTTCCACATAGGGCCAGGCAGCTTTTATTTCCTTAATAAATGAAATCATCATTTAAAAACTGAATTTTGCACTCGGGTTATATTTGTGCAAGATTAACATTTGTTTTATGATCTCAATCATTTAAGTGTTACTAGCATGCAAAGAAGACTAAAACTCAGAGCAACCAGTGAGGCCAAGGAAATCCAATCAAACATCTATGGAATGCACTGGACAAACAAGTCTGATCCACAGAGGTGAATCCCACCCTGCAACCCACATCACGCAAATGATCTGCTCCTGGTTCCAGGCATCACAGCATCCCGGTGGAGCCACACCCCAGAGGCCCGGTGGAGCCACACCCCAGAGGCCCGGTGGAGCCACACCCCAGAGGCCCGGTGGAGCCACACCCCAGAGACCCTGTGGAGCCACACCCCATGGGGGCAGAGCTGCCCTGGGATCACAAGAGAAACCAAAAACCTAGGTGGTTTCTTAGGGATGATCAATGCACATATAATTACAGTTAATGTTTGCACTTGCAGCTATTAACAGCTGTTCCCTTTTAAGCCTCTGATTTTTTTCACTCTCTTGAAGTTATGACAAAGGAAATTGTCATGTTACCAAGAGACCGCAAAGCCTTCTGTTTAAAAGACTCTCCGGTGTCAAAAAGAAGAAAAAAAAAGGAAAAAAAAATCCAGAGATTCTGAGAAGAGAAGAGTCCTTCCATAGCTGCTAAATAAGCATCTCCTCAGTCTTCATTTATCATACCAACAGCTACACGTTTTAATCAGTTTATGTGGAGCATCTACAGAACAAGGCTCTGTCTACAGTATATTGTTAATATAGAAACACATTACTGTAGAATGAGTGCGTTTATATAAATCTTGCAGTAGGAGCAAGTGTCAAAGCTGCTGTTATAGAAGCTTCATCAACACCTCCGAAGCAGTGAAAAGCAAGCATTGAACATGGGATTTGGCAAAACAGAATTTAAAATGAAATAAAATGCTCCCTCACTCACTCACTCACTTCAAATTCAAATTTCATTCGTCTCATAAACAGTATGATATGAAGTGAAATGCTTATACGACTGCAATATTGCAAAAAATATATAAATAAGAGAATTAAAAAAGCTTTTCAATTTACATAATCTACAGCAATAAGAATAAAAATATTAGATTAAGATAGAAATATAAAGAAGGTAAGGAATATATAATAAAAATAGAAAAATATATATAGTAAAATGAAATGTAATGTAGAATGTGCAATTGACTTACCTTCTATACCACTTTATGCTGTGTAAAGGGTTGTGGGGGGACCTGGAGCCTCTTCCAGGAGACTTAGAGAACGAGGGACAAACTAAGATCAATTTGGGAATGCCAGTGAGTCTAATCTAATGTCTTTGGACTGTGGGATGAAACCTACCTAGCACGGGGAGAGCATGCACACAGACCCGAGGCGGGAATAGAACCCCAATCCTGGAGGTACAAGGCGACATTGCTAACCGAATAAAATTATTGATAAATAAATAAATAAATGAATACTTATCAGGAAACCGTCAGTGTGAACATAGCTTACAGTGAGGAGGGAACATTATTTAGATGATTATTTAGTTATCTTTAAAATACTGTAGATGCCATACTGACCTTCTTCCACAACCATAGGACATTTGAATGAGCAAAAAACTCATTAAAAAAAAATTGAATTGAAATTTGAAATATTGTTCCACCATCACTGTCTTGCATGAGTCGCTCTTCCAGCTCTTAATACTACCGCTTTATTCAAGCTGTTGAAATCCATTGACCACGAAACTGACACAGCTCTTCTCTTCTCTAAACTGATGCACATCAAAAGCCATTCACCATATCAGTTTTGTTTGTAAAAGAGCCTCTCAAGGTAATTTCACACTTGGTCTTCCTTTGCAATCCTTCCATAGCCTTTATGCCTCTCCAGGCAGATATAAAGCTGCTGACTGTAAGCTTCTCCTCCACAAAAGTTTTAGACTTTCATTTTGCGGTCGTAATTCTACGACTCACCTCTTTATTGGTCTTTACTTTGCGAAAAGCTGTCGACTGATAAAGAGCCTGGTTCTTCCTTCAAGGTCACCTTCAACAGTCTGGAATTACACAGCACATTAGGATGTATTTAAATATTAGTCTAGGAGAGATAACAGCTTCTTCAAAGGCATTTAAATAAATGCTGACAGAGGATTTAATCAGTTTCTACCGTTTTGTTTAGGATTCAGTGCAGAATAATGTACAGTCTGTACTGTACAGTATATATTGTAAAAAATAAATAAATTACTCTGTAGCAGTATAGTATGAAGCATGTACAGTAGTATTATTATTGTAGAGTTTTCAGCTGCACACTCATGACACCATATTTATGACTCTAATCCCGGCGCGTGCATCTGTGGGACATGTGTAAAAACACTTCAGGGGAAAAAAAAGAAAAATAGTATGATGTATATTATATTAATATATTTATACAAGTTTTTTCATTTCCATGACTCTGTATACAGGATGATCTGCTTTCTCCTTTTTGGATACATTACAAGTGTGTTATATAAACGAATGCAAGTTTTACTATCCTCACGAAGTAAACATAAATATGCTAAGACGAGAATATATGCACTTATATAATGGGTTAAAAGCATAATACTGCTAGTTAAGGGCACTTCAAGGTCTCACGGTAATTGAGTTCACCACCCTGCCTCTACAGCATCAATCTATATATCAGTCTTGGCGAAAGGTAGATGCTATCCTCATCATTCCTGCCTGAACGAGGTGTCTGGAAAGCTCTTATGTACGAAGTGATGCATATCACAAATTCAGTGTTTGATTTCATAAACCAGGAGTGATTCAGAGACTTGTACAGGAAATTAATTAAAGTGATTAAACTTCCCGATAATGAAATATGGTGCTTTCAGTGAATGGAATTGATTGAATTTTAATGTAATTGACTCCATGACCCCTAATGCATTAGCCACATACTGCTTGGAGTAGTTCTTATAGAGTCTGAGTCTACTAACACTAACTGGTTGTATTCTTTACACATGAAAACAGCGTATTAAATATTTTGCAATATTTAATTTTTATGAGCTAGGTGGTGAACTTTGCTCTTTTAAATGTAAAATATATTTTACTATTTACTGAAAGATAACATATTTGTAATGTAAAATTATTTTGTTAAAAACATTTATTTCTGTAGTCGTTGATGTTCAAGTTCAAGTTTTATTTGTCACATGCATGTCAACAATACAATGAAACACTTAGGACAAGAAGAGCCAGTCAACTTGTATGTGAGTGTGTGTGTGGACACAGGATTGTGTGCTTGCGTGTGTATATATATATACGGCGTAACACACTCGGAGGACACTCGGCTGTCCTCCGAGTGTGTTACGCCGCCCCCAACGGTGCGTGAGCGAGCAGTTCGAAAAGATGCGGTCGGTGACGTCATGTGGTTCAGAGAAAACATGTGATAGTCTTCGGCCCTCCCTACTGAGTGGTAGTAGTAGCCTTAATGTGGGAGCCCCCTAGTGACGGGGAGGAATTGGACGCGACTAAAATTAGGGAGAAAATTGGGTAAAAATCAAAAAACAAATTGTATTGCACAATTATGTTGATAAATAAATGTACAGGTGTCCTAGTCCAGCCATTCCTTTAAACTAAAGTTTTTAGTGTCTGGTGACATGGTGTAATATGTAAATACAGTAATATTTGGTGGATTATTTATTTATTTATTTATTCATGATTGGATGGATAAAATTATGCATGGATGGATGGAAACCGTTAACAAAGAGAAATGTGATATTACAATTAATTAATATTTCTGTTTAAGTCAGAAAACAGACTGACAGACACTGCCGTAATATAATGTGGTGATAAGCCCATTACTGTGGTGGGCTGTGACGTTGGCAGCGGATCCTTTGGGTGCAGTGGGTTGTGGGTGTGACCTCCATTTATCGGACTTGTTTGTCCGGTGCATCCCATGGGTGCTCGTTCAGATTAGGATCTGGGGAATGTTGAGACAGGGTTGATGGCATTATGCTCTTTGCCTGCAGGACCGCATGCATGGTGGGCTGTGGTGCATTGGGTGTTCTTATACAGTACCTTTCTTTTTGGTGGGGGGGGGGGGGGATTTGTGCTATGTTTGGCTTTTCTGTGGAATTGGACTGGACACGCTGGCCTTTGGTCCTACAGTTTGTTGACTATGACTATGGAAAATTTATCCAAAGGGTAGCATGCTCTCTATTTCATTAAAATAAAAGTGGGCTGAGTACTGATTCTTGGTGCACACTATGATTATGAGAGGTAGTGAGTAATGTATGTTTTCCTAAAATAATCAAATTTGTTTTGCTGAAGGATAAAATACCTAAAGATATCTAAAATACCTAAACAGACAGAAATGAAATATATCATGGTATATCAATTCAAACCACAACATTTTAGCAGCGTTTTTCTCAGATTGATGAATCCAAATCTAAAGGGAAAAAAAAATCTGCTGTGTGTATTTTTAACTCAGTAATCAACAAGCAATCAGTAATTTCTAACACACTATCTATCAAAATTGGGAGACTTTTCTGAGAAGTGTGTAACCAAGCACTGCCTATTAAATGCTATAAAACTGTCAGAAGGAATAAAAGGGAAGCCGTTATTTTTACCTAGAATGCCTGTGCCTTGTCTTGAATAATTCTTGCGGTATAAACACCAATTGTGTGGTAATGCTCCAGTGCTTGTTTATTTCAGCACATATAACTATGGGCAGCATAATAAGCTCTTCTTCATGGTGAGCATCACCTCATTTAACTTAGAATAAACAGAGATGATTTGGTTTTGTGATGTGCCCAACTTTTGTATCACCATCATCTTTATCTCAAAAATCTTTCTGTGATAGCAGAACCAGCAGTGTCCTGAAAAACACTCAGCATGTGCCGCATTGATTTGGTTTAATTTAGCGTTTTTGACTAAATCTTCATTGGGTGTGAGAATAATATTGCTGTGCCATCATCGTGTGGCTTGTTAAAGATGAGAAATGAATTGACCCTCATTCTGAAAATGTCCCTGACACATTAATTAGATCTGATATTAGATAAATGTGATAGGGTAAAAAAACACTTTAGAATTATTTAAGGAAAATGATGTCTTCGGGCAAATTTATTGAGTGATTGAGGACAGCATTGCGAAGATGATTGGAGAGGAAAATGGTCCCATCACGAACAGCAGCATCGTAGCGTTATTATCTCTACATCTAAAACATCAGGCTACTGCACATCAATCGGGGCTGTCACTTGTTGTTTTTTTCTTGGGAAAGAGACACCACTTGATTTTCCTCATCTTTATTATGTACACATATCTGTTGTGACATAAATAATGTAGTAGGCTACAATAAAATCCTTATCTAGGTGAAGTTAGCATGCAGAAGAAGACCATGATTTATCTCAATATCGCAAGAATGGCAGCGGATAAATCACACATCAATTTGTACACGACAGCTTTCATATCTATGCATCTGATAAATATTCTGAGCATAATCCTGACAAAAAGCAAGCATACACATGGTGTGATTGTCATTTGCATGTTCAGCAGCACCTAGTCAAGGTCCTTCCATGTCTGTCCAGTTGACCAGGACAACTCTGACACTCTGTTTTTCATCTCTGCAGGCAGTCTGGTGAACCTGACATGCCGAGCGTTCTTTGGCTACAGCGGCGACGTGAGCCCGCTCATCTACTGGATGAAGGGCGAGAAGTTCATTGAGGACCTGGACGAGAGCCGGATTCGAGAGAGCGAAATCAAGTGAGGAAACTTTTCCATACCGTGCAAAGTGACCCGCTTTCTTTGAAGTGATATGCTGTAGCTTACCTTAATACTGCAAGAGTCCTTGAAGTACTTTTCAGATAAACTAAACTGCTCATTAATCTCTGCCTTTTATGAGATATCGGATGCTAAGTAGAAACAGAGTTTTAAAAAAAAAATGAAGTTTGAACTACGTTCTGTTTCTATTCTAGCCCCAGTTTCATCTTGACATCTAATCTCCCTGTAATAAGAGACTTACTGTAATGCGTAACATTTACAAAAAAATCTGTTCCCTTATGCAGTTTGATCATACTGCTCTGATGGCTGATTTTTGGTGTCTTTTACTATTTTTCATTTGAAATTGAGGACATGGTTAGTGTCAGAGAGCTCCTTCAGAAAATCATGTTGACTGCTCTTTTTTCTGATCATTATTAAAGTTTAATTCTTTGAATTAATAATGTAGTGCAGCATGCAATCTTGATTGCTGTAGTCAAGACTGAAGGTACACAGTGCTGACACGATCAGATGCATGAAGTCGGGGTCAAACAAACCTGCTGGACACACAGCTCTGAAAGCTTTGCACTCAGTACAACCAAGTCAACCAGTACACCCCGGCTCAGAGAAATAAGTCAAATGAAAGACAAAAAATGGTGCATGATGAGAAACTTTTATACATCTAATAACACTGCATGCAAAAAAAAAAAAAAGAGTTTTTCTAGAAGCTGGACAGCTTTGTTGAAAGCTATGGGTAAATTCCATGGTGCAACCCAACAGTACACGGTTTTAATTTGATCTCTTTGTAACTAATCTCTAAATCTGCTTATTAAAATCTAATGAAGCAACCGATATAAGACATACGCTAAAGCCTACATGATGATAAAGCTCCTGCATGCTTACATAACCTCTAGATTTTATATGTAAAGTGTTTTTATATATAAAACACTTAAATAGCAAAAGTTTTGTTAAAGAGATACTGTATCAGCACCGCAGAACAATAGAGGTTACGAAAACCATGCACACATACTGTTGTGTTCAGGGGTCACTATCATATTGGCAAAACCTCTGGTAAAATCAGTAACCTTAGTATAAGCAGACATAGTATTCAGCAGCAGTATTTGGTTTGGATGGATACGCTTATTGAACGATAGTTAAACTTTACCTCGATTCATTATGTATATTAATATACATTGCCTGGCCAGAATAAAAGTCGCACACGTTAAAAGTTCAATTAGTCACTTTTAGCTTTGATTACAGTGTGGGGCAAACTGATCGTGTGTGAAGTGTGTGATTTCTAATTTGAGTCTTAGAAGGAAAGAAAAACTCCATAGATGTGATGAACCTGGTCATTCAGTACATTCAGGTCGTCAGCTGACTTCATTTTATCACCACATAATGTTGTCTAGACCTGACCAGCTGAAGCCACCCCAGATCATAACAGTGGACACTATGCATGATCGCTTCATGCGCTTCCCATCTTACCATGATGATCTGGGTCAGTCTGAACTCATCAGACCACATGACCTTTGCTCCAAAGTCCAGTCTTTATGCTTCATTAAAAACTATGGACACAGCTGTTTAGTCCAAATCCTGGGAGTTCTCATCACATTGTGTGTGTGTGTGTGTGTGTATATATATGAAAATGCTCTTACTCTCATTATTACACATAGCTTTGGTTTTTACTGTTGATTTTTTTTACCATCTTCATCAATTGTCCATAATTTTCTTTCTTCCACAAAGTTGACAGTTCACTATTCTTTCAGGTTTAATAACGTGTTGAACGATTCTTAACCCAGTTCCACTAATTTCAAACCTCCTTAGTTGTTATTTAGTTATTTAATAATGTAGCTAACGCTATTCATAATAATTTTTCCTTCCCCATATTGCAAATGCATACACAGAGTCTGCAGGTTATGCACTTATTTTCCATTTTATTAGGAACACCTAAACACCTGCACATTTCATCAGCCAGACATGTCACTGCACCACAGTGCAACAATCATCCAGATGCAGGTTGAGTTTCAGTTAATGTGATTTTAATAGGGTACTAATTTTAACAGTGTGGATGTTTGTACAAGAAAGGCTGGTTTGAGTAAGTTCTGGTTCGGGAATTTCCTACACAAATGCCTGTACAGAATGGTAAGAAAACTGAAAAAAAAAAAGAAAAACCATTGAGTGAGTGAGTGATGAGAAATCTCAGAGGAAAATGAACAGATTGGTTCAAGCTGCTACTGTAGGAAGGATATAGTACTAATAGGATAAATACAGTAACTACTCTTTATAGTCATGGTGAAAAGAAAAGCATGTACAGAACATCAAACAAAGCAGTTGATGGATGACACCAGCAGAAAACACCATCAGGTTCCAACGGCTCTTTTTGTCAGAATTTAAGATTCACAGTTTAATGCATCTATTCCTTTATGTCCTTATGACTGTCATGACTAACATAGAAAGGAAAGCCAACATTGTTTGCAAATGAGATGTCCATGAGCCTGCATATGAAGGGGACATCACTGCAGAGCAAGAACACGCCCTTATGGGACACCATGTTGTATATTTGCATGACCAGTGGAAAGAATTTAAACTGGAGGACACAGTAATGGGGAATCTAGAACAAGAGTAGGATGTTATAATGCACATTTTATGGTCTGAAGAATTTTATATCAATCTCTTTTTCTTCTTCTTCTATTTTATTATTAACATTATTATTATTGTTATTATTATTATTATTAGTAGTAGTAGCAGTAGTAGTAGTTGTGGAAGACCAGCCAATATGATGTAATCATGATACCTGCAGTAGGTGCCGTTTCAATTTGCATTCTGATTCTGTAAGTATTGTGATTTTATAAACACCCGGATTCTATGTTAAATTTCTTTCAGATTTTGTTGCAATTCTAAACAAACAGCTAATATTTTACTCCTACAGTTCCACACAAGGTGATTAGTTTAGATATGCGCCACCTTCAGGCTTACTGAGGATCAACAACATTTTACCACTTAAAAAATAGTTGTAAATAAATGAATAACAATTATGGAGTCAGTGTGGCGATACATGAATCTTGATAACGGAATTGATCCCCCCCCCCCCCATCTCTTGTAGTAGTAGGAGCGTATTAATAGTAAAAATGCAACTTTGTGCTTGGGGTGGTTTTTCCATTTTTCATTCATTACGCTCATTTTTGCTCTATTTTCTCTCGTACTCACATGAAGTCTTGGCTTAGTTCATTCATCAAGACACTCATTTATGATAAAATGTCCTGTGGCTGCAGTAGAGGAAATGATTATTGTTTCATTATGCTTGGCCACAGTGAGAAATGAGATAGGAAAGATCTTACAATGAAAAGTCTTTGTTCTTCATGACAATTTTTTCCCGCATTGTGACTTGCAGAAAACATACTGCATTTTTCAAATTAATTAAAAAGACAGAATGTATCAGTTTACCATATGCTTTTCTACTGCATTTATGCTGTATAGTCCATGCACATACTGTATCTTTACACACATACAGTATATTGTACAGTCACAGTGTTACTTCGGCATTCGAATTTAATCCACCTCAAGTTCTTAAGGTGAAATTTCGTATTGCGAAACTCATTTTCATATAGGAAATAATGTAAATGCAGATTAATATTGTCAATGTTACCATTTTTGAATACTATAATCATATTTGTACATATACAAACAAAAAAAAGTATACTTTCCACTGACGCAATCAGGTTTTGAGCGGCTCCTGGATGTTCGTGCACCTTAGCGACGCTCGGTTTGCTCACTCGTATGCCAGAAGCAAATTTCTTGCAAAATTCAGTTCTTATGGCAAAAATTCTTAGGGTGGGACATCTTTTGTCGGGGTACCACTGTACTGGGCAAAGTTTTGAACCATCCCTCATTTCTTAAAATATAAAATTTAATAAATTGTTGTAAATTAAATGAAAGAAATGTTTTCCTGTAACAGAGTGCACAAACATACAATAAAAAAAATTGATTGTTTATATGTAACGGCCTCAGCAGCAACCTCATTTCCCCTCTCGTCTGTCCTGGTCGTCTGTCATCTGTCATCATCTGCATCTGTTTCTCACTGGTTCATGCCCCAAGTTCGATTCTTTTTTATGCTTGAATGATTCATAGGTCACTGTGTGGCTTAACAAACAACAACAACAAAAACATTTCTCTGAAAATGTATAGGTACAGGGGTTCGATTGAAGATAAGAACCTTTCCAAAAATGAGATCCAAAAAAGTCCTTTAAAAAGCCTGAAGCACTATTCCTCAAAACTAGATTAAAATGCACTAAAGACTGGAAAAATGGAGGAATTGAAAAGTCGGGGTAAGACTTTTGCACAGTACTGTATGTGCACATATGCTGCGTCCAGCCAGAGTGCACATTATTCCCCTATGCTCAGCAAATGGAAACTAATACAAAGGTTAACACCGACACCTGGTCAGACAAGCAGTGAAAAGAATGAGAAAATGAGACGGTCAATCGAGTGACATTTACAAAACATATTTTGTTAGACCAGCAAAGGGCGGGAGTGCCAACACCACCCACTATCCTAGGGGAATATTCTACCAATTAGGAGCTGTGGAGGTGACTGTTGGGGGAAATGGAGAGAGGAGAATAGAAAGAAAGAGGAAATAATAATATGGTATGGAGTAAAATGATAGGAGAGAAAACTGACAGAATGGAGTGCATATATACAGTATGTTGACTGACAGGTTGACAGATTCAGGAAAAAGCCAGGGTGATGTATGTGTGTGTATATATACAGTATGTGTGTGTGTGTTTGTGTATTGCCTTGTAGATCAAGCTATACTTATATTTTTCTTGTCTCCAGCTGTACAATTAAAAAGTTTCATGACAACATTTGAGATTTATCAGCATCCCAACAGCCATGAGAGCCACAACCCTGAAGCTGGGAATGTTTTAGCCTGTGGGTTTGTACCATAGGGATCAGATAGTGTATTTGTACTGCCACTGTGCCCTGGAGACACGTCAGTCATGCATTGCCTCGATGCTCCTATCTCACGTTGCTTCAGAGCCATCAAAGCCGAAAACTACATTCTCACGAAGCTGCTTATCAGAGAACCACCGGAGTCTTGGTTATTACTTGCTTATTTGGTGGTTGATTACATTTTTTGTTTATAATGTGTGCATTTATGTGTTTGAGTGTGTGTGTGTGTGTGTGTTGCATTTTTCATATGCCAGTATAAACTGAAAAGATATTATGCATGTTGCTGAGGGTTAGATATTAAATATTTTGATTTATAACCAAAGGCTCCTTCTGCTTGTATGAATTTGAATGGTTTCTTTGTATATGATTTTTTTTTTTCCCCACATTCATATCGACTACAGTCGGGGGCTTGAGCTGTCTCAAAGCACACACATACAGATGCTAGGCTGTCAGAGCGCAGATGAATAAACACCCTGACCGCCCCGGTATTTCCCAACTGCCTTCTTTTTTTTTCAGATGACACTTTAAAGCTAAAGCATTACACATGGTCAAGTGCACATTTAAAAGTCATCAGCTTCTCACCAATCCTGCTGTCAAAGTACCAGGGGAGTAGAGAGAGAGAGAGAGAGAGGACGGATGGATGGATGGAATAGAAAGAGGTGCTGCTATTTTGTATATATTATACTCTGCCTTTTTATCAAAGCAATGCATCTACAACTACTGTATTTGTTGGTGTAATGATGCCAAAAGGGATGCGCTAAGAAATCGCTCAATTACTCTTCACAGGCTTTTTCAACATCTGAGAGATAAAGGAAGTGCCATATTTTCATAAACCTGTCATTTTGTTTTTACTCGCAGACAGTTTACCTCCTCGCTTACAATACAGTAAGAGCTTTATATGGAATATTTAACCGAACATAACTTTTGGACTTGCAATAAGGATGGTGTGTCAGCAAATCTCTGCAGTGTGCAGGTGGAAGTTTGTTAAAATGGATCCTTAGGCGAGTTTGTCATTTTGGCCGTTGGCAATCAGGGTGTGCAGGGGCTATTAGACTAGCTGCAGAGGCAAGTTCACAAAGGATAACACAACATAACTCACTGTAACACATAAGAAGAAAAAACAACAATATACTGTTTTAGAAAAACTAGTGTTAGTACCAGTTGTTGATGGGTAAAGAGTTTTTAGAAATAGTTAAAAGGTTAAAGCTAAAAATAATCTGATGAGCTTTAATGTAATCAGTGGTGTTATTATTTCAGGTTGAAGCCCACGTGCATGTCTGTCTGTCTGTCCGGCAGAATTCTCTGTCTAACTTATTAATACAAAGAAATCAAATTCTTTAAGGTTGAGTATCTTACACCTTGTTGAAGCCAAGTTGTACTTCTTTCATCGTCAGCCAAATACACTCCCTGTTTAATGTAAACGACCCGTGGTTTATCTCATAGTGGCATTTCACATTACTACTTTAGCACCATGGTTTCGGAACATATGAGACAAACTGGTTTTAAACTTCCTGCAGGAAGAATAATCATCTAATGATATGTCCATACATCTTTGATTCTAAGATTCAGTTTTCTAAAGTTACATACCTTTTTTTTTGGAGTAAGCCATGCTGTGTTGCACGTTTGTTTTATGTTTCACAAGGATTTGGGCGCTTTGTAGGGGCATTATATATATATATATATATAGAATAAAGTATGTATGAAATGTAAAGATATTGAGAATACTATATTACCAGCTATACTGTGTACAGTGGAGCAAGAAAGTATTTAGTCAGCCACCAATTGTGCAAGTTCTCCCACTTAAAAAGTAATTTCCATCATAGGTTTACCTCAACTATGAGAGACAAAATAAGAAAAAAAATCCAGAAGATCACATTGTAGGATTTTTAAAGAATTTATTTGCAAATTATGGTGGAAAATAAGTATTTGGTCAATAACAAACAAGCAAGATTTCTGTCTCTCAGAGACCTGTAACTTCTTCTTTAAGAGGCTCCTCTGTCCTCCACTCGTTACCAGAATTAATGGCATCTGTTTGAACTCGTTATCAGTATAAAAGACACCTGTCCACAACCTCAAACTGTCACACTCCAAACTCCACTATGGCCAAGAAGGTGACTGACTAAATACTTTTTACCCCATTGTAACCCTAATTGCCACTACATAAATATAGGAATATTATATTGCCAAAAGTATTCGCTGGCCTGCCTGCACATGTATATGAACTTGAGTAACATCCAATACTTAATCCATAGGGTTTAATATGATGTTGACCCAACCTGATGTTGGACGAGAAGGCCTGGTTTGCAGTCTCCACTCTAATTCATCTCAAAGGTGTTCTTTGGGGTTGAGGTCAGGAATCTGTGCAGGACAGTTAAGTTCTTCCACACCAAACTCACTCATCCATGTCTTTATGAACCTTGCTTTGTGCACTGGTGCGCAGTCATGTTTATGGAAATTGACTCCAAATAAAATTTAATAATATAAAACAAAAAAAAAACGAGCGAATACTTTTGGCAATGTAGTGCATCATTGAAAGAGCGAGTTCTGACCAATGTACAGACAAAACATTTCCTTTTTTATATAGATAATCAAGTCTGATGCAAGATGGATTTTAATTTTGGCTCCATGTTAGCTGAGTGGTTAAAGCACTAGACTACTGATTAAAATTATATAAGATTAAAGTGTTTTATTTCTTTTATACTGCATTAATGCATTAATAAATCCACACAGCGCCCCCTCCCTGAAGTGCGAATCACTGATACTACAGGCTCTTTCCAAAATACCAATGTTAAATAAAGTTCACAGAAAACTCTATGAGAAATGTATGAAAATTGTGACTGGAAGTCACACTGCCAATGCCACTGCCAAATATAATAATAATAGTAAAAGTAGAAGGCATTAAGTTATAATTGTACTTGTTTTATAAAAGTACAAAATTACCTAGTTTCATTTTTACTTAAGTATTAAAAGTACTGAACTTTTTTTTTATGTTGACTCATAATAGCCTTTAATGTATAGTAAAAGTCTCTATCCCTCTCTCTCTCTTTCCTTCCCTTCTTTCTGATCATGAACATGTTTTCTTCACTGCCTGCAGTCGTCTCCACTTCTGATTTCAAACACCTGCTACATGATTAAACAGAGGGAAGGCAAATCACACAATTATGCAAAATAGTCAGCAGTTGTCGATACTACTGCTCCAGATACTACACCTTACTCTGGTTATCTAACACAAAGCCATGCAGAAATGTAGTGAATTAGAAAGTACAGATGTTTGCTGTAGGATGTAGTGGAGCAAAAGTAAAAATGTATCTACTAATAAAACTCCTCGAGTAAAGTAGACGTACATGAGATACGTAAATATGTATTTAATAATATGTACAACAATGAAGTAAATGTACTGTAGTTAGTTACCTTCTACCTCTGATCTCTACACACAACATAACAGATACAGTAGATGCACACAGCATCCTGACACTGTTTTAGATGATGATGATGATGATGATTCTTTGATTTGTTGAGTGGCATCTCATTATTTTTAGTTCTCAGTGTGTTAAGTCTCAGCATGTTTCTGAGCTAGTGCATAAACGTGTGTATGTGTGTGTGTGTGTGTGTGTGTGGTACGAACGCGAGACGCACTCCAAGACAATAGCAGCCCTCCCTCCTAAAATCACAGAAAAGAAGGGCTGCTTTGATCTAGTCAGGTCAGTCCAGTTTCTGCTTCTCCACTGTTATAGAATGCCGTTTGTATTAGTTGGAGTCAGCAGAAAAAAAAAAAAAGTCAGCCCTGAATAGAACCTGTGAGTGACAGGAACACTGGACACATTTCAGCCATTATTAGCCCTTCTGCCACAGCCCATGTGCTGTAATTTGTCTGATTTACTCTCGGCGCAAGTGTTGCCAGAGCTGTGGTGATTAATTGTTATTAAATGAACTGGAGTGTCCTCTGGGGAGGACAGGGTACAATACACTGGTGCTCTGGCACTCGTCTGTCGCGTGTTATTAGTCCAGGGTGATCTGAAAAGCGCCACAAAGACAGCAGAAATAGATCATGATGTGAAACAGGGCGATCCAAAAGTGATGAGAAGCTTCATTTCTTTTACGGAATATTGTTTCTCTCTCTCTCTCTTCCTCTAACCAGGCTTAGTTTCCATGGTAGCTGCTAAGAAAAGCAGCCTTGTTTTTCCTTCTCTAAACCACATTATTGAGTAGTCTTTCCTACCGTGCAAGCAAAATCTCTGTATTTATACTGTATAGCCCGTGGTCTATTCTTCTGACAGTCTCTTACTGAAATTCTCATTAATACACTTCTTTTTTCCCCCATAATCCAGTGTGTTATTGGTGTTGCTTGGGATCACTGCTGCTGTTTATATTAAACTGGGTGTATTGATTTTTGTGTCATTACCATGCGGTGTTATGATGACAAAATCACTAGCTAAGGCTACAGCTCCCCACGAAGACATCATTAATATCTTATTATGAAAACTTACATTAGCAAACCAAACCAGCATTACTGCAATATTGGATGAAGTAATGGCACCCTACTTTTTTTTTTTCTTTTTTTTTTTTTTTTTTGTAGGACTCTGCGGGAGCACCTGGGAGAACAGGAAGTGTCCATCTCTCTGACCATAGATGCCTTAGAAGAAAATGACCTGGGCAACTACACCTGCTTTGTGGAGAATGGGAACGGCAGACGACAAGCAAACGTCTTGCTCACCAAGCGCGGTAAGAAACCATGCACATAATCTTTCTCTCTCTCTCTCCCTTTTCTTTCTCTCTCCCCCTTTTCTCTCTCTCTCTCATACACATGGATAAATTTTAATGGACACACAGAGCAAGCACCGGAACTGTTGGATGATTTTATGCCTGTTTTAAATGCTTCTTTATGGGTGCTTAACATAACATGCATCCAGAGCCGATGTAGATAATTGTGACCATATTTTATAATTTAACAAACGTGTTGGCTGGTTTGTTTAACCACATTTACGTACTGTAGTAAGAAATATTGCCACTGCCAAGCACATCTTCATTGTAGCACAAATGACAGATATTTGTAAGTGACCATGCTCAAAGCCTTGTTTTGAGTCCTATGTAGGCTGTCTAAGCCAAACAGCAAAGTTATCAGTGTTGCTAAGTGTCTTTCTGTGTGCATTTATGAGTGACTTTCTCAGATTCCTGCTCTCTCTTGCCTTTTAATGGTACTCTATACCCCAAAATCGCTGCACTCGTTCTTTGTCAAGAGGTTTGAATCCATGTCTGAAAGGATTGTTAAGGGGCAACAAAGGAAGCAACAAATCCATGGCCACTTTCATCTCTGTTTCGTGTTTCGGGGAGAGAAAGCGAGTGGGTAGATTGCATTTAATCTGTTTTGGAGCCGTCTATTTTTCACAGCATATTTAGCTCGGTGCCGGCCTGTCCTCTGCGCCGGTGTACGCTGCTCGGCAGGTCCCAGAGCCTCAGGGTCTTCTGGTAATGGAATCTCCTGCAGTGTGTGTTCAATGTCAGCGTGGGATGGATAGAGGCCACTTGTGATGCAGCTGTACAGGCACAAAGACTGTGTGCCCAGTTTGATACCTGCAGGAACTATTAATTATGCATTAACAAATGCAGATGCTTTTATTTGGAGTCAACAGATTTGGTACAGTGCGTCTGTTTGTGCTTCTTAGATTGCTAATGAACTTGCATAATAAATCAGGTCAGATGGTATAGGGGAAAAGTGAACATGCGTAGTATGAGGTTAAGCAGGGGATGACTTGTCCATAGGGGCAGATGGGACACAGCAGAGCTGTATATATATATCATCCCTTAAACAAATGGTGAATCACTATCTGTGGTCACAGTACCACATCAAACACAGGAGACACGGCGCATACCACCATCCATCCATCCATCCATCTAGAAACCTCTGTAGTCCAACTAGGCCGATGGTGACCATTGTATGTATTCCCATTATTACGGCTGTCGTAGGACCTCCAGTCAACATTCACCAAGAGACCCACCAAGTACAGGGAGAACATGCAGACACTGACCCTGAGGCAGGAATCGAACCCGGACCCTGGAGGTGCAAGGCGACAGTGCTAACCACTACACAACCATGCCATCATACACTTCCAAACCAAACACTGTTCTTCCTGTCCAATCATCATCATCACTGAAAAATGGGTTTCTAAATACCTTCACCATAGAAGGATTTACCTAAAAACTGCATTTTCAGTGAGATAAAGTAGAGTTTTACGGAGTTATCCATGTACCCACAGAACAGCTTCACTATAAGCTTGATAGGAACATTACAGAATGCATTCACTGTTACTCTAAAGCTTCAGTAGATTGTAGTCTCCTGACTTCCTGCCCCATCAAAAGCTCTGTTAATGAGCTGTTGCACCTCCACCCCACACCCCCACCTCAACCCACCTCCACATATAGACACAGAACAGGGCCAGTTACCCAGCCGTGGATGTCTTTGGCTCAGCTTTAGTCAGATTGCTGTACAATAGGCCAACTGCCAGACCACACAGGAGAATTAGGTTAAGTGGGCATTTAACATGTATTTTTTGTTGTTGTTGTTGAATTGTGTGATACGAGGCCATACCGGACACAAAAGGCTAATAAACTCTGTATTCTTCAGCCAGGCAAAAACTGGGTGGTCTGGTGCAGTGAATATTACTGCATCCATATCTGTCTGTTTAAATATTAAAGCCATTCAAAACCAGAGAGTCAGCCATGACTGACAGCTCCTTGTCTGTGAACAAAGACCTGCTTATTCAACTTCAATATAAAGTGTATGTGTGTGTGTGTGTTGGGGTAGTGATATAGAGTTCTGAAGTCAATATTCATCCTAATAGTTAGAACAAGGTTGACTGGTGATTGTTCACGACTTCGAAATCTTTCTGAATAAGTCAGAAGTGCTGCTCTACGCTAGCTGAACCTGACAAGCTGCAGGCACTGTGTCTTGTCAATTTTTATGCAAAAGTAGTTACTTTATTTCTTTTATCCTTTTTCACAGTCAAGTCTCTTTCTCTCCTTCTCGCTTTCTCTTTCTCTTTGTTCTCATCTCAAAACTGCGGTCACTTCATATTTCACATTTGACCTTGTTTTCCCTTGTTATGAGCTACAGTATCATGTTTGCTTTGGTCATGTTGATTTCCTTCATCTTCAGCCCGAGGATTTAGTAAGAAGTCGGTTTAATTAATATGTTTTATTTTAAACCAAAGTTCTGAACATATTATACTGTAGCACCACTGCAATTCACACGTGACAAATTAAAGAAAGAAAATTATGCTCTGTTATACAGTAGATAGATAGATAGATAGATAGATAGATAACTGTATTATCAAGCTGTAAGCTACTCTGAACTGCGCTGCAATGCAACTGAAATGTAGTTTACAGTCGTGTCCAAAAGTTTTGAGAATGACACAAATATAATTATTTTTACGAAGTCTGTGTTTAGTCTAGTCTAATGCTTTTAGATCTTTTTGTTGACTTTTTGTCAGGTGCTTCCCAGCCAAGAGAGTGAGCTCACTCACGATTTTGCCTAAGAACTCAGCCATTAATAAAGAATGGTACAAAAACATTCTCTACTTGACTTGACTTGACTCTGAGAGCAACTTCTCCCAACCATCCAAGAACAGTTTGGTGATGAACACCGATTTTCCCAGCATGATGGAGCTCCTCGCCATAACGCAAAAGTGATAACTAAGTGGCTCAAGGAACAAAACGTAGAAATTTTGGTTCAATGGCTAAAAACTCCCCAGACTTTAATTCCACTAAGGTGAGTAGACAAACAAAACCCCACAAATTCTGACAAACTCCAAGCACTCATTATGCAAGAATGGACTGCCATCAGTCAGGATGTGGCCCAGAAGTTGATTGACAGCATGCCAGGGCGAATTGCAGAGGTCTTGAAAAAGAAGGGTCAACGCAGCAAATATTGACTTTTTGCATACACTTGTCAATAAATGCCTGTGACACTTATAAAATGCTTGTAATTATACTTCAGTATACCATAGTGATATCTAATAAAAGGATCTAAAATCACTGAATCTAAAATTAATGTCATTCTCAAAACTTTTGGCCATGGCTGTAGTATCTCCAAGAAGAGTTGGGTATATACTGTAAATGTAAATATTGGCATTGTGCAACTTATATGATGCAGGTTAAATACATAAATTTGGGTGCCAATGATGTGCTGGACAGCCTTCACCACCCTCTTCAGATCTTTCCTTTTAGACTCAGTGGAGCTGCCATACCAGAGTGTGTTAAAGTTATGCTGAGAAAGGCATATATTTACTAAGCTTTATGCTTTAAGCGTAACTGTGAACTGTGTTAGCTTATAAAAAAAGATTTCTGTTCTGATACCTACAGTATTGTGCTGACTCCGCCTTCTTTCACACCACACCAGGGCTTAATAAACAGTTCGATGAGGATAAAATTAAGGGAAATTATATACTCTGATGTTTCATCCAGCAGATCTCATTAGAATCTCACATACAGTATAGGGTAGATTTTGGAGTGACATGTTAGACATCAGTAAAATACCAGCTGAGAGAATATCTTTAGAAAGATCAGTTGCTGTGCCAAAGTGCATCAAAGCTGTTTAGGCGCTTCATGGTGGCCTGCACATGACTAAGGCGCTTCTCCCCCTGTAATTTGTCACCCATCTGTCTGTAAACAGACACAATATGACACTCCTCTCAGTCATCCGAACAGAAGCATGTAGATGTGTCATGATAGAAATGATTAAACAATTATGGTTATTATCTTGAACTACAATAAAAACCTGACAAATGGTTGACTATGAAACCACACACATGTTTGAGGCTGGTATAGATTCAAGTATCCTGTGGTGGGTTTGTTTGAGCTTTCGCTTAGTAATGGCATATCAAATCAAGTTTATTTATCCTTTCAAGACATTATGGTGAGACTCTGATCAATATAATTAAAATTGTATGATGGTAGATACAGTAAATACAATATAAATGTACAATATAATTATTTGAAGAAACAATATGAGTAGTTTGAACGAGACTGTGTAGAGCATACTGTGCTAAAGGAAGGTATAAAGTACAGAGGAATGATTAAGCCTACAGGCCACAGAGCTATTTAGGAACTTGCTAACCTGCAGGTAAAACCGTCCTTCATCCGGCTTGTCCGTGACTGGATGCTTCAAAAACGGTTGCCAGATGGCACTCTGCAAAACAGACTGTGTGCTGAGTGACTGAGGTCTGAGGTGATTCTGTGAGTCTTCCTCAGGCATCGTGTCCGTGATGAGTTCTGCTGTCCTCGCCACTCTTAGAAGAGTTTTGCGGTTGTGGGAGGAGAAATTGTAGGACCATGCTGTGATGCAACCAGTCAAGATGCTCTCTGTGGAACAGCAGTAGAAGTTGTAAGGGTGTTAGGGGTCAGAGCAAACTTCATGGACTTGCAGAGGAAACGCAGTCCGACTTGGGGTTATTGACTTTTAAGCAATCAATTTTAAACTTTATCTACAGAATGTAATGGAATGAAGAGCAGAGAAACAGAGTGTAAATATTCTACATTTCCTGAGGCACAATACCAAGTATGGATGATTGAATTCAAAGCTGCTTTACATGGGAATGGTTTTCTAAACCAGAGTTCTGTTCAAGGTTCTAGCACGTTTGGCCAGGAATATGTTGGTTAAAAACACAAGTGTGGCCCAAACGAATAGCCTAATAAAGATGACTACATCTGGCATCATGTAGGTTCTGAATTATGATTAATGAAATGCTGGAAGGTCATGTTTCGAGATTTTAAAATGTAAAAATAAATTATCACTACATGTATGCCAGCCATTTCATTCCAGTGAATTTCCATTGATTACTACTAGCTGACTAGGTGATCAACTGTATCCGATCATCACTCTCCTCTTGCAATACAGTATAACCATGGCAAAAACAGTGCTAGTGGTACCTCAAAGGTAATAGAAATGTTACAAATAACCATCGACCGTACCAAAAGAGTTGGAAAGAAAAGTATTGAGGAAGGAAAAGACGGATTAATTCCTGGCAGTACTGGCTCAGGGGTACAGCGAACATCAGGTTGCTTGCATCCTTACAATTTCAAAGACGCCAGTTCACAAGAAAAGGTCAAGCAGTAGACACTGGGGACAACAAAGCTACAGACTGGAAGAGGGCAAAAAAAGACGATCTCTACTGACCGGGATAACCACAAACTCAGTCAAATGTCACTCAACAACTGTAGGATGACATTAAGTGACCTTCAAACATGGTGGCAAACTGAAGTGCATGGTGAGGATGGTTCGAAACAGGCTCCTAAAGGTGGGGCTGAAGTCATGCAAAACCAGAAAAAAAATGTTTCATCACTGGTGAGGTTTGCAAGAGACCACAGGAATTGTACCATAGAGAACTGGAGTAAGGTCATCTTCTCTGATTTTCAGCCAAATGTTCAGCTTTGGCCAACACCTGTTCTTCTTCTGGTTAGACAGAAGACTCGAGAGACCCACAAACCAACAGTGTCTCGCACCAACTCTGAAATGTGGAGGAGGATCAGTGATGACCTTGGGTGCTTCAGCAAGACTGGAATCAGGAAGATTTGTCTTTGTGTAGGCAGCATGAATCAAGTCATGTACAAGGTTATGCTGGAAGTTGTGCTGTATGCTTCCTTCTGTTCATACTATGTCCCCCAACTCTTTTCCAACAGGACAATGCTCCATGCCACACAGCCAGTTCAATCAAGGTGTGGGTGGAGGACCACCAGATCCAGACCCTGTCATGGCCAGCCCAACCTCCAGATCTGAACCCCTCTGAAAACCTCTGATCAAGAGGAAGATAGATTGTCACATCAAACAAAGCTGAGCTGCTTGAATCTCTTGCACAAAAATGGCATAAAGTTACCATACAGCAATGTGATAGACTGCTGAAGAGCTGTGATTGCAAATCAGGGTTATTCAACTGAATACTGATTTTTAAATATACCTAAGTTTAAACATATTGTTTAAAAATTAACATGAATTTGTATTCTTTGTATCATTTAAGATCTGAAAAATAAATTTGAGGAATATATTTGTTATGAAAACAAATAAATGATCAGATCAGGTGTTTACGTGGCTAATATTTACTTATTGAATGAACAGATTATCAAGGTTTACAACCCCTCTCTCACGATCGGGCCGGATCAGGTCAGATTGTTTCGATTAAAGTGTTTACATGATGCATTTTAATCCAATTTGGCTGTTATTCCTGTTATTAGTGAAATTTTGGGGTCCATGTAAACACATCTAGTGACAGACAAGAGTAAGTGTTTATTTATTTCTTGCTGGAAAGAACATAGTGAATGATGGACAGATGATTTAACCACGACACTCAGACAGAGGTGGATAGTAACTAGTTACATTTACTCCGTGACATTTATCTAAATAACTTTTTGAAAACAATTTACTTCCATGAGTAGTTTTACTGGGGAAAAAGATCTAGTGGTAGACAGGGAATGAAAACATAAAAACAGAGGCGCCTGTCTCCAATGCCACAACAGAAGAGGATGAACAACACTGGCCTCAAAGTAGACAAAGCATGCTTCGCTTACACACAGTGCCAAAGAACAGCTTCATACTGCAATGTCTTTTCACCAAATACTTTTTACTTCTACTTGAGTAATATTATATTGAAGTACAGCTACTCTTTCTTGAGTACATTTTTAGGCTACTCTACCCACCTCTGCACTCACATATCTTCGACACTACACACTCCCATGCAGTAGCGTTTTTCCACCAAAGAGGGAGCTGGAACTAGAGATACTGTAAATCTTTTTTTCTTTTTTTTTCAGTGCAGATTTCAATATTTCAAACCATTTTTTCAGACACTGTTGTGAGCACAAATCATTAGGCCTCAAAGCCAGATCAGCAGAACACAGTGGAACAAGATGTTGCGCTCTGAATATTATTACCCAGTGAAGCCGTGGTGGTTAACACAGATCGCATGCATAATTCGAACTGCAGAGTGGCTTCTTCCCATCAGGAGCTTTCATTTGATGCAGCATATGGAAAAGATTTACTCCAAAACTCACAGAAACATCTCTGGAGCTTTTGGCTCTTGGTTCTTAATCTTCGGCGCTGAAGACACCCAGTGATCAGATGTTTTTTTCATGAGTGTAATACTGCAGTATTAATGCGTTTCAGATCTATTGCAGTTCTGTCATGTTGCCTATGTAGAAATCTCTAAGATTATTTCATAGTCTCTAAGATGAGGGCAAGTTCCAGAAAAATTGTAAGAATCATCACGAGTGTGTGTGCTGACCACACACACACACACACACATACATACATACATACAGTATATACATTATATACTAGTATAGTATGTTCTACTAAGTTCATGCACAGTCTGTCTATCTCTCTCTCTTTCTTTCTTTCTTTCTCGAAGCTTGTACCTTTAAGAGCCCTTAAGCCCCAGAGAGTTTGAAAATAGGCCACCTAATTAGAGGATGTGTTCAAATTAGAGAACAAAGCTGCTTTGAAGATGCATTTCTACCTGTTACATATTGCTTTCTCTTTTAAACTTAATTAGCCACCGCGCTCATGCATGCTGTAATTTGTGCCATTTGAAAGAATGACCCCATTCCCTTTTTCCTGTTTAATGGCCACTAGGAGTAATGAACTTTTCCTTTCAGCTCATTGTGTACCTTAATGCTACACTATTGACTTTTAGATCAGCTTCACTCCATTTTTTTGGGCATTTGTTTTTGTTTTTCTCCTAAAGTTTCCCCCGAATTAAAAATAAAAAGAGCGTTAATCTTATACACAGGTGACATGGGGGGAGGATGGACCCCACTTCTGTGCCCCGGAATAGGCTCCAGGCCCCCCACGACCCTGTATAAAGGATAAAGTGGTATAGATGACTAGTGTAAGTACTTGTCATTCACACGTAGAAAGTTTGTAGAAATAGTTACAAATCTAAAGCTAAAATACGTTGATCAGCATCTGGCACATAACTGCTCATAACTTCCCTTCTACTCAACATTATGATTGCATTCATGGCGCCAGGTTCACTTTTCAAGACGAGTCGCGCTGTCGTGTCTGTGTATTGAGGGTTGTGCCAGTGTGTAGGTGCATTCTGGTCGTTTCTGTGTCTAATGGATACTCTATGTATCTATGTATTGGATCTGTTGAGTGTTGCATACAGCCACGCCCACCTCTGCCGTCACAAAATCGGGCTGGACCAACGTACTAGCATACAGAAAGAAATTTTTCTGAGACTGGTTTCAGGCTTTCCAATGTATGAAATGTACAAATATCATTGAAAGAGCGAGTTCTGAACAATGTACAGACAAAAACTTTCTTTTCTTAATATAGATAAGTGAGTCATGGGGTGGTACAGCGGGTACAGCGAGTAATGCTGCTGCTTCAGGGCCTCAGATTTGATCATGATCTCATGTTATTGGAACTTCGCACATTGTCCATTTTTGTTTCTGTGTAGGTTTCCTTCAAGAACTCCAGTTTCCTTAAAATTCGCAGAAACATGCTACTCCAAATTAGTTGTGTTTGTACAGTATGCTGTTGTGTAATGGTTGAGTGTTCTTAAGCCATTGTGACACTGACCAGGATGAAGTGTTCATGAATGAATAATGCTCCTGTGCTAAAAGATTATACTGCGAGTTTGAATAATTTTGAACTGACCATCTTTCCTCCTGCCAGATGATGCGTTCCTCCCGACCGGGTGGCTTGGCCCGGTGTGAATCTTTCAGTCTTTTTCTCACCGCTTGTGTTGGCATTATGTAAATGCTTGACGTGCTGCCACCTCTGCCTGCGTTCTTCTGATAATTGTTGTTTTCTTTACATCATTTGGCACTGACAGCAGCTGTAATAAGTTATTAATGGTGCCAGGGGTGTCTACTCTGACATCTTGTGCTTGGTTTTCCAGCACATTAGGCAGCCCCTTCATTTCGGAGCGCAAAGGAAAGATGGCTGAATTGTTATCATGGATGAGATGTGACAGTTAGAGTGGAGGACGAGGTACAAGGTTCTCAGGGATCGAGAAAGACATGCATCATGGAATGAACTTCCTCTAGATGTCCATACAGCCGAGTCACTGTCAATCTTCAAGCGACAACTAAAGACCTATCTGTTTCTTAGATATTTGGGGTATTAAAAAAATAATAACCTGCCAACAGTGTTTGACTGATAGTATGTAGTTAGTAACCCAGTAACCAGTGTAAGGATCCATCCATCCATCCATCCATCCATCTATGAATGACTGTAGTGCAACTAGGGACCATGGAGGCCAATGGCAATGATTGTATTTATTCCCATTGGTTTCACCATGGTAGGACCTCCAGTCAACACACACATGCACATTCACACACTACGGGCAATTTGTGAACGTCAGTTAATCTGATCTGCATATCTTTGGATTGTGGGAGGAAACCGGAGAACCCGGAGGAAACCCACCAAGCACGGGGATAACAGGCAAACCTCAGCACACAAACCCGACACAGGAAATGAACCTAGACCCTGGAGGCGACCGTGCTAACCACTAAGCCACCGTGCCGCGCTGCAAAACAGTACGTAAGGATCCATTCAATGACAGAACCCTCAAAGTACTTTTGTAGGCGTCAAAACTGTAAATGTATAAAGAGTGTGGACACCTAATGTATGGGTTTGCAACAACCACAACTAGAAATGTATTTAAGTTTGTTAGCTTCATCCTTCGGTAAAGACAAATATTGTGTGTGTGGTCTTTTATGTGGACAAGCTCGTATGAGATGACAAAACACATTAGAAGAGGAAATCGTGATCAAATTTACAGTCTTCAGTAGAGCACTTGACTCTCAGCATGTGAACAGTTTCCTCACTGCAAGCTGCGTGTTTGCAAGCATTAAACAAAGCATTATCTTCTCCTTCTTCTTTTTCCCAGCCGCACAAAAACACACAAGATGCATTCTGTGTCAGGAAGGCGAACCAACTAGCTCCTTTTCCATTTGCATGACAGTAAGCCTCCAAACAATGAACCTCATCCATCTTCCCGCTCTCATTCTCCTGCGCTCTCTCTCTCTCTCTCTCTCTCTCTCTCTCAGCTTCTTTCCTGAGTCATCCCTGCTTTCTCCTTTCCTAGAACAGAGCAAATATCAGTGACTGATTCCTCAGCAGCTGCCGTCCAAATATCAGCTCTGACAGATCGAGATGGCAGCCGCTCCATCTGAGAGAGAGAGAGAGAGAGGAATGATGAATCACACAACACCAAGTGGCTTTGTAAAATCTATTGGCACATAAGTGAAGCATGGACCTGCCAGTTCACAGATAATTTGTCTTAATCTACACGGCGGTCAGGAAGAGAGAGGAAGAACAATCGGAGAAAAAAGAGAGAGCAGCACTGATGGACGTGTCAGTGATGGACATGGCAGATATTGTTAGAACACAACAGATCTTCAGGATGGATGGAAGAAAAAAAAGAGAGTGAGTGAAGAAAAAGTGGGGAATAGGGACAGAAGCTAGATGAAGTTAGTGATATAGTGGGGCCCTAAGGACCATTTATGGCTTTTATGCCTGTATGAGCATGTAGACACATTTTCCGTGTGTGTGTGTGTGTGTGTGTGTGTGTGTGTGTGTGTGTGTGTGTGTGTGTGTGTGTGTGTGTGTGTCCATCATTATTGTGTTCTCAGATTGCCCTGTATGGACTTCTGTGACAGATTAACCTTCTACAGGGTTATGTGATGGATTGAGACAAGTGCAGTCCATAGTAGAACTAGCAAACGTTAGTAAGTTGATGGGCCAGGCCTGAATCTGGACACACACACACAGACTAGTTCAGCTCCCATATTATTCTATCTGCATGCCCGACGTATTCTAGCAGTAGCCGTATTGGAAACTGGCAATTGAAGCCGTGATGAGTTGGACCTAAATCGATTTTCCTTAAGTGCTTTGGAGGATTTGGAGCGTTGCAATTCATTCTCTGCAACAAAGCTACACAACTGTGGTTCTTTCACAGGGGAAAATGTGCCTTAACTATGTCTAATTGGTAGAATGGCTCACATCCTTCTCCGCATCACTTCCTCAGGTCGGGTGTCGCCGCCCTCTATATTACACTCCGTACACTTTCAGGCGCCAGAATATTCCCTTGCTCAGCTTGTTGTTGTTGTCGTGGCCACCGGACTGATGGATAACAAGCCTCCGAGTTAAGTTCGATCTTCTATGAAACCGGCTGCTTGAACACTAATCATTTGATCCTGCTGGTTCTTTGTGACCCACAAGAAGCTGTTCACAAGCAGAGTTTTCATTTACTACAAAGTGTCCGTGTGGGTGTGTGTGTGTGTGTGTGTGTGTGTGTGTGTGTGTGTGTGTGTGTGTGTGTGGGTGTGTGGGGGTGTTCAGGGAGTAGTGTCTAACGAGCCCTCTACTCCAGCAGCTACTGTACCTTAATAAATGCTGTGGAGTCATTTCTTTTCTTGGTCAAATGTTAATTCAATAGAGACGGTGTTGTGCTGTTTGTGAGTAAATCTTTCTTCTCGTCCTGTCCCACTCTCTCTCTGTCTCTCTCTGTCTCTCAGCAGAGCTCATGTACACAGTGGAGCTGGCCGGTGGACTGGGTGCCATTCTTCTCTTGCTCGTCTTCCTGGTCACCCTGTATAAGTGCTACAGAATTGAGCTCATGCTCTTTTATAGGAACCACTTTGGCAGCGAGGACGTGGACGGCGGTAAGACAGCGATGACTCTTTAACAGAGAGCACTTTAACAATAGAAGTGATAAATCGTTTATACTATACAAAGATTTCTTTGCTATGTTACCTTTATTAAATGTTGTGTGAATTTAATGTAATTGTGATATACACAAACCTTCCATATGAGCAAGATGCACTATATACAGTAGATACTGTATATATCTTGTAACATTGCTACTGTAAGTAGTAAGAAAGTGTAGCAACATCAGATGCTTTATTTCTTTAATCACTAGCTACTGCAATATATCCTGTATGTCAGAGGCATGTATATGAAGGCATACGTGTCTATCATAAGTGTAAGTGTAAGTTAACACCTTTAAGACTAGGGACACTGAAAACTGCCTTTTGATGAGCCCAGTCCAAAAATTATATGTATTAGACTTTTAAATGGTTTCTTTTTTTTAACGTATCATCACCTACTTTTTGTCCTTGTATTGGTTGGGGCTTAAACACACCCAATTAGATTTTCCCCCTAATGTGACCTCATATAAGGGAAACTCTCTCCCAGCTTATTGCTTGGCTGGCAGTAACTCACTTACTTTAGTTAATGAAACTTTGTGTTTAAAAGAAAAGTGAAACAGAGGGAGGTTAAGGTTTGTCTACTTAGTAATTGCTTTTAAATCGTTTTGAATTTCATCATGTTGTGATGTCCACGTCGTCCAGCGTGAGCACAAGGTTCAGCCAATGCGATGACCGTTCCATGACTAACCTCATCGCTTTGCTCACAGCTAACGTGAGCGATAAAACTACAGTAATTAGCTTCTAACACAAGACTGAATCCAAAATCCTAACTAACCCCTGAACAAGGGCACTACTTGGTGTCTGGAACAAGAGATTTACACCCTACATGCTGCAACTGAACCTATTTAATTATTGTACATTGGACACTACGTTCAACCGTTTATGGAGGCAAAGGAGACGCCTCAAGTCATGATTGTCTTTGTTTACTCCAGCACACTCGAACCTGATTTACTGATTTAGGGCCAGGGGGACCCTTCCTCAATTCCACCCTGGCCCAACCTGTAAAATGTTTCAGTGTGCTGGAGTAAGCACAGACAATTGCCTTCCTAGAAGTTATAAACCTCATTTAATTTGCAACATGTTAAGGTTAAGGAAGGCTTTGACATTTTACTCTCATTAGCTTGGTATGTAAGTTCCTGTTGGACCAGCATCATTTCCAGTAGATAACATAATTGGCTAGGTGGAAAGTTAAATTATAAATTATAGCTAATGGTAAATAATAAAATAAAATAAAAAACTAATAGAGGTTAAATTAAGTTGAGTTTTTATGCTAAATGTCTGCATTAAAAAAAAAAAAAAAAATCTGGTACTTTTACTTGATGACATTTTCTGGCTGGATACTGCCACCTTTAGGTGAATGAGATTTAGACATTTTATTGATCCTTTTACTTAAGTGTACTTTTTCTACTCTTGGTTTAAAAATGATCCTAATATGATAAACATCTGTGCATTAAAATGGCTATAAATTAAATTAATAGGACACAAGAAAGTTTACATCAGGTTTTATTTCATCCTTTTCCATCACATACTGTATATATGACACACAATGATCACATTATTATATCATGAATTCATTAAATAACACTACAATCACATCAGTAAGGTGAGCTTTACACTACTGTACATGTGGCCAAATTAATCAGCATGCATGATCATGACCTTTACTCATAAAGGCTTGTCACTGGACACATGAGGTAACCGTGTAACTCTCCAAATCATCACTGATTCAACATTACGCCTGTCAGCTTCGGCTTTCTTGTTTTTACATTGTAATGTACAGTATAGGCCAATTCCTGCATCCAAATTCTGCACAGCGTCCAGGCTGAATTAAACTCATGTCCGTGAACTTGGAAAATTGCCCCGTTTGTAACGGTGACACCACTGATGTGTCCGGTTTAGCTAAATGTGGCACAACCTTTTAACATAAAACGTTCTACAAAAGCTGTCCTTCAAGTCATTATTTAAAATGATGCTGAGTCTCACTTGCAGATAAACTGTGCTCACCTGCCACTTTATTAGAAACACCTCCATGCAGCTATGTAGTTATCAGTGATATGGCAGCATAAAACCATGCAGATACAGATCATGAGCTTCAGGTAATCTTCACATTAAAGAATTTATTTGTCAGGTGTTGTTAATCAGATTTTGGTCTTCAGGATTTTTGGTGAAACAGCGATCGCATTGACCGGTTTTGTAAGAAAAAATATGTATATTTGTTTCAATTCAATTTTATTTGTATATTATTATGGTAATTATGGAAGTTTGTATGAAATATGAATGTGTGTGAATCAAAATGACAAGAATTTGATGAATTTGTTTTACTCTTGCATTAGTGTAGCAGACCGTGGTAGCTCCATATTCATATTACATTATATTATTCACATGATCGATTGCCCATTTCAACTGGAATATCTGAAATCCTGAGCAAAAGCTAATGCTATTTAGTATAAAATTTTAATCATATTAAGGCTCCAAAAGTGATTTGTCCTCCCAAAGTTAAAAGAGAGACAGAAATATAAGACCTAGAAATGTGTCTTGGAAATAAAACACTCGATGTGTACAACTGTATCTCACTGCCATTTTTTTTTTTTTTTTTTTTTGAGAGACAGAGCATGAGGCCATGACTCACTCACCATATTCATTCATTTAATACTTGTCTATTTGGTAATTGGGAATTTATGCTTGTGTGTGAATTACTGTTTTCTGCATAAAAATAATTTTAAAAAACAGTGAATCAAAAAATAATAGTGATAATAATTCATTAAAATAACTAAAATAACTTTACATTTCACCAGCTTTTCTATATTGTTAGTCCACATTTTCTCCTGAGCTTCAGGTTTTTGTGTGTGAGGTCATGTAATACAATGGGCCTCATGCAAGAAGTGATATACAAACAAATTTTCTCTTATTTTTTGGACAAAACATGGTATTGGCGCTAAAAAGTGAATTTTCAAATAGGATCATATAACACTTAATCTTATAATACTTAATGCTTCGTATCTCCTGATCCATGCTTCATTTTTTTGCAAACATGCTACACATTTATATTTACATTTATATAGTGTTTGTAATTTTTTTTTTTTATTCAAATCTTTCTGTGATCTTAATTGTCATTCAGATGAAACTTGGCCATTTTAGATTTCACATGAAAAGACATAAACCTGAAAAAGTGTATTAGAATGCAAACTTGTTAAGATATTGCAACATGTATTTGACATGGTTATGGACCCTACAGATTTTGTGTGTTTTAAGCTTTTACCAAAACCCAATTTAAGCAACATGTTTTACGGGTCAGATGCTTCTAGAAACTCACACCAATTGTAGTATAAATACTCAAAGAAATATGAATCATTTTCATTTGAAATGATTATTGTTTGAAGAGGGACAGTATAATGATGAAAAATGGCCATTTTGGGGCCACATATAAAATCATCTGTCCAAAACAGCTAAAGTTAGTCACACACAAATTTTAGTGAAGCAAGATTGGTCACTTCCATGTTGCATAAACTTCAGAAGTAGCTTCTTTGGCCACACACATTGTCTGTATGATATGTATAACATAAACAATAAAATAAAATCAGCACCAGTACTGTGTTTTGGCCGTTTGATAATATTAATCAAGATTTTTTTCTATTTCCTTCATATCCATTCATTTGTAGGATTCACCAATATTTTCTTCTTTTTTGTCTTCTCTTACGTGAGAGAAAACGTTACGAGTGATCGAGAGTACTGTTACCAAGATAGGAAAAAAACCCTCCCATTTTCACAGTCTGCAAATTGTTTACCCGAATTGTATAACTGTTACCATGACAGTAATAAAATTAAGAAACACAAATAAATGTCATATAATCAAATTTAGATTATTATGTTTTTGGATGAATTATACTGATTGGATTATTTCACTGACGTGCTAAAGAGATAATATTGGTCCAATTGATCCAATTAAGACTATAAATACCCTTGGATGCTTGTGTGTTTACTGCTTACAGATGCTGTTGGGTGCTTTGGCCATGCAGGGTTTACTCAGGGAGCGCACTTTCAGAGATCACACAGATTTGATGAGACGAATAAATGGATGCTGAGCCATTTCGGATTGCCACGAGCACTCAAACACATCATTAAGGAAACAGCTATCCACTTTAAATGTTATTAAAAAAAAAAAAAAAAAAAAAAAAAAATATATATATAT
>JAQMYJ010000023.1:15643928-15674276 GCA_030014305.1 Clarias laeviceps
ATCTTGTATGTACATATAGGGCTTATATGTGGATATAAAGAAGCAATACAGGAGACCTATATGGCCTGTATATGCACCTCAATTTGCCTATATGTGGCATATATACGCATATAGGTTTCATATATACGCATATATCCTCATATAGGTGAGGATATATGCGCATATATACTGCATATAGGTTTCATATATGCGCATATATCCTCATATAGGTTCTTTCCATGTGGGTGTGCATGGAGACACTGAGACTCTTTGGGTGTGCTTTAGTGTCTGTGACAAGGACATTGGCAGCAGATCCATTTGGGTGCTGTGGGTGGCGGGCTGGGGCCTCTGTGGTTCAGACTTGCTTGTCCAGCACATCCCATGAGTGCTTGATGGATTTGGAGAGTTTGGAGGCACGACAGTGGACCCTGTGCACGGTGGGCTGTGGTGCACTGGGTGTTCTGTGTAGAAATGCCTTTGCCAGCATTTACTTTTTTAGGCAATTTGTGCTGCATAGGTTTTTCTGTGGCAGCACAGTGGCTTAGTGGTTAACACTGTCGCCTTACACCTCCAGAGACTGGGTTTGCATGTTCTCCCTGTTCTTGGTGGGTTTCTTCCAGGTGCTCTGGTTTCCTCCCACAGTTCAAAGACCTGTAGATGAGGCTAATAGGTGTTCCTTTAATTGCTCGTAGTTTGTGAATGAGTGTGTAAGTGTGTGTGCATTGCAATGTATTGGGACCCCTCCAGGGTGCTTAATAGGTTCCAGGCCCCCATGTTTCTGTATACAGGATAAAGCGAGATAAACAATGAATGAGTGAGTGTGTGAGGTTTTTCAGTTGATTCAGACCGGACGGGCTCGACTGCAGACATGGATAAACCTTGGGTGCTCATGATCACGTCAGCAGTTTGGGGATGTATAGTTGGTGATCAATGTTGTTCAGTTTGCCTGGCAGTGGTGTTGATGTTACAGCTGATCGATGTATATAATGGATGATTGCTGTTATAGACAATGTTATTTATTTCCCAATAACACCTCATTCCAAAGCGGTTTGTTCATCTTATGCCATAGAGTTCTTTTAGAGCTTTTTATTTTATCTGTTTAAAATGATGCTTGTTGTTGTGGAATGTCCGAAAGCTGTAGCAGCTGTTCAAAAGTAAAAAAAAAAAAAAAAGTTTTTTGTTACAAAAGAAACTACAGCATAATAGAATGAGCATGTTCATGTACATAATGTGTCAAAGTTGGTGTTATAGAGAATTACTGAACACCTTCTGAATCAGAAGCAAGCTTTTACTCGCATATAGTATAATGCATTTCCATATCTTCATGGTCTTCACGCTCTTTAGCTTTTAGATATATGCCTTCTAGGTCATTTAGATTATTCAAAAGCAAAAAAAGTCATTATAGACACTGTGCAGTGTGTAGTCATACAGCGCGGGTAAGTGTGTGAACTTGCAAGGACTATTGACTGAAGATTTAAAGCCTTTAAACTCTCAAGAGCAAGTCATCAAGTGTGCTGTATTAAATAAGCTGGGAAGCTGAAATTCAGTGAATTGCTGAAGTGAAGGTGGGAGAGACATATGGCACAGAAGTTAAAGAGTTGGAACTTAGGCTATAACAGTTATATTGTTAATTGAAATTGAATATAACGACATGTTAGTGCCAAACCTTTCTCCGGTGTCCTATTGAACTAAAGCCTGGCTGTCACTCATCATCGAGTTAACAGCAGTCATCTCAACCCCCAACACACACACACACACACACACACACACACACACCCACACCCACACCCACCCCTCTCACCTTTTTTCTTTTCTTTTGCCATACTTGTCGTATTAGAGGAAGACCAGAATAATTGCACGTGTTTTGGGCAGCTGGAAAATGTGATCCTGTCTTATTTACTTAGTTTCACCACGAAATGAATGGCAGTGTAATTTTACGTCTAGGCCTTCTGTACATTTGCTGTTAAGGAAAATTTTTTCAAACAGCTGTGCTCAAATGGCCACTTACAAGAACAATTCAGCGTGACCATTAGAAAATTAAGGACCATTAGGATCAGCCAGGGGACTAAAAACATCAAAGAGTCAGCGAAATAGCCCATGCAAACTGTTCAATCATACTAGTTAAAACCTGTGACATGAAACAACCCACTAAGACGGAGCTGAAAGGCTCTAGGCATGTACAAACAGAGTAGCACCGATGGATGAAGGCTAACAACAGTATTGATTTAACTGTCCTAATTATCTGATTTCTTTTGTTGCAAATATGTCTGTATTCGCTCAGGCGTTGCAGCAGCTTAATTGATTTCATTTCTTTTTTTTTTTTTCTTTTAAAAAAAACACAAGATGATGTGTAAGCTAAAGTTGTTGACATTTTCAGAATTTTGTGTTTGATCTTTCGATATATCCATGGTGGGGAAATCAAAACATGATTGATTCCTCTTTATTATTAGGAGTCCTAACTAACAGATTAGTCACTTTTGTGCCAAGTACAACAGCTCTCACTCACTCACTCACTGATCGTCTATACCGTTTAATCCTGTATACAGGGGCACGTGGGGCCTGGAGTTAATCCCAGGAGATTTAGGGCATGAGGTGGGGTACACCCTGGACGGGGTGCCTCTATCTATGACAGGGCACACACATGTATATACTCTGCATACACACTCATTCATACACTATGAGCAATCTGGGAAGACACCGACTCCGAGATGGGAATCAAACCCAGACCCTGGAGGTGCAAGGCAACAACGCTAAACACTAAGCCACCATGCTGCCCAAAAGAGCTCTCTATTAAATCAAATAAAGTTCAATTACAGACAAGTATTTTATTTATTTTTTGCCCCAGGGGTCCTTACGCATTTTTTGCAGGCCTGAAAAGCTCTTCAAGTTTCCAGCATTTTCATAGATTGATATAAAGACAATGCAGAACCACATTAATGACTGTGCAGCCTTATTTACCTCTTACTGCATTTCAGTTAGGCTTGATTTTTGTATCCAGCTTGAATTTATACTCTGATCAATAACAGCTGGTTTTAATAGCCTTGATTAGGTAATATTTTCCTTTTTTTATATATATATATACAAACACATTAAAAAATAATAACCGTATGAGAACGAGATCTCCAGCCAAATCTTTAGAAACCAGCAGCCACAGTTCATTAGAGATTACAGCCAGAATCATAGATGTAAAAATAGTTAATTATGCAGAGCTTTATTTTCTCCATGAGCTCATGTTGAAACAAACAGAAAATGGCTGAGAGGAGGAAGAAAGCAGCTTTTCCACTTTTGGAAAAAAGACATATCCAGCATGTTACATCCTGTCTCGGACAGCGAGTGTGTCAAAGTCGATAAACCCCCATCATGTCTCTGCTGGGGGCTAATTTTAAATGAGAGTGTTCAAACAGCCTTGCCACCATGACTTAGCTCACAAACCACACATATCCACAGGTTGCCTTGGCAGTAAGTGGACGGTCATTTGGAAAAGGACCGAGATCGATGGCCCACGCTGTTCTCGCTCGATGAGCATTAGCCTCCTTTTGTGAGCGAGAGCTGCTCACTCCTAGATTTGTTGATTACTTTGTTGTGGTAAATCAGCCCAGTGGAGTCGCCCTGAGCTGTGAAAATCTAATACGACTTGCTAATACAAAAAAAATAAAATAATAATAATTCTCTGCCAACCTCTTTGATTACTGTGGTGCCATTTCCCAGTGCCACGAACAGCCTGTGTACAATTTAGTCACAAATCTAACACAGGGTTTTTTAATGCAATTTATCCTGAATATCTAAAATCATTTCTTTTATATTAGCCATTTATGAAAAGCGTGTTATGAAAAGTGTTATTAAAAGCCACTTTTATCCACTAAATATTTCAGACAGTGCACTTATCATGCACTTTTTAAAAGTGTGTTTTTGAATGTTTTGCAGAGAATAAGGATTATGACGCATATTTGTCCTACACTAAAGTGGAGCCAGAGCAGTGGAGCCAGGAGACCAGAGAGGAGGAACGTTTTGCCCTGGAGATTCTTCCTGATGTTCTGGAGAAACATTATGGGTATAAACTCTTCATTCCAGACAGGGATTTGATTCCTACTGGAAGTAAGTTTCGCCAAACAAACATGCCATTCTGTGTCGATTTCTCACTCTGCCTGTGTGTATGTACTGTACTGTGTGTGCAGCAGTCTGGAAATGCCCATCCAAAATCTCCGTGCCTGCATTCAGTAAAAATAAATAAATAAATAGAAAAGTTTTTCATTTGGAAAAAAAATAGACTGACATCTTGGCATTTTCAGGATGTCTAAAATCACGCTAGCTGAGCCTGATTTCCTTCCACTGCAAGACATGAGTTGTTAGACAGCTACCAGCTTAATCAGCGGTGCTTGTGATCAGATACCGGCTGTCCAAAAGTTCATAATGCTTCTTTCACATCCTCATGAGGAGAGCATGTACAGTGGGTTTAGAAAAAGATCACCCCATTTAAAATAAGCACATTTTGTTGCTTTGCAGCCTGAAATGAAGACAGACCGTTTTTGTTTTATCCAGCTGTGCCGTATTTACTCAGCGCAACGTATAACATCCAAGTGAAAGATATAACACCAACATGTCAGGGAAAAAAAAGACTTTGAAAACGATCCCCATCCTAAAAATGACCTGTAAACTCGATCAGGTGAAGCAAATCACCATCTTAACGGCACACAAAGCTTTGCACATCTCGACTTTGCAATATTTACTCTTCTTTGCAGAAGAACGTTGAGTTAAATTTGATGGTGACCTTTTATGGACTGCAATCTTTAAGTTATTCCACAGATTTTTAATAGGGTTTAAATGACTAGGCCATGTAAGAACATTCACCTTTTTCACCTTCAACCACTGTGTGGTCAGTCATGCTGTGTGCTTTGGGTGATTGTCATGTTGGAAGGTAAACCTTTTTCCCATTGACGACTTCCTGGCAGAGGGCAACAGGTTTTCCTCAAGAATTTGACAGTATTTTTCTCCATCCATTTTACTGAACAACTTTCCTTCTATCCTGACAAGTTCTTCAGTCCCTGCTGCAGAGAAACAGCCCCATGACAGGATATTACCACCTCTACGCTTTACTGTAGGAATGGTGAGCTGTGTTGGATTTCTAACAGATTTTGTTTGGTATTGTGGTCATATAATTAAATTTTAGTCTCATCTGACCCCCTGTGTTTTTGTAAAGCTCTGCCTTTCTTGAGGAGTTCCTTTTTTTTGTAACCCTCCCATACAAGCATGATTTGTGGCAAATTTGTGATATTGTTGTCACATGCACACAATGACCACTCTCTGTCATAAATCCCTGCAACTGCTTCAGAGTTGCTGTAGGCTTCCTGGTAGCCTCTCTGACCAGTTTCCTTCTGGCTCTTCATCCAGTGGATGCAGCGAAGCCCTGATCCAGGGAGGGTCTGTGTTGTACCAAATACCTTCCACATTTTAATAATAGAATTAAAACACTGTACTTTTATTTTGTATCCATATACTGACTTGTGCCTCCACGAGGACCGTGCCTCGACACCTACAGTTTATTGTTTGCTTCAGTTACGCTACCAGGGAATGAAATGCTCCAGCCTTTCATGCTGAGTTAATCAAAATGACCACAGCTAATCACAGTTGAAAGTCAAATTTTAAATAAAAGTTTGTGTGTCATTGAGAAGATGATTAGCGTCACCTGATTGAGGTCTTGTATTTTTTAGGAGGGGGTGATCCATTTCCAGATTCTGTTTTTTTTTTTTTTATTATTATTATTATTATTATTATTATTATTTTCTGACATGTTGGTGTTATATCTTTCACTTGGATGTTAAATCTTGCAAAGCAACAAAATGTGATTATTTTAAAGGAGGCGATTCTTTCCTATATCTACTGTACACATTTTGTCAAAGATGAAGGTTTAAACGATCTAAGAAAATGGATTAATAAAAGTAAATTCAGTTGAACAGAAGTGAATGAATCAGTAATTCTCCAGTGAAGTTAATATGAATGGAGTTCAGTCGAGTGAAGCGATGACAATGAGGTTTTATGAGTGACATTTACCACGAGTCATGAGACAGAGACGGCAGCTGTTTATCTTTAATCAGATTAGGTTATGAACGGAGAGATCGAAAGGGCAACTTTTAGTCTAATTCTTAAAATGAGTTTTCACTAATCAGACTATAGACGACTAGAACTTAATTTAAAGATGAAATACACTGAACAATTGACTGTCACACCCATGTGGTTTTTCCCCAAACTACAGTCGTATAGAATGGATTAAAGTCAATGTGTGTGTTTATATCTATATATGCACACACAACAAATATGCTTTTACATGTGTATGTACTGTATCTACCTGATTGATTATTTGTACTGCATGTGGTTGTAGTATGTACTGTACTGTATGTCTATGATGTGTCTTTCAACCCCACATTTAAATTCATTTTATATTCCATGAGTCGTATCAGATCAGCCATAACATTCAAACATAAAACATTAAGCCCAGTATGGTGCAGGTTTCCCTTGTTCTGCCAGAGCAGCGTTGGCCCATCGAGTCCACAAGACCTCGGGAGTGTGCTGTGGAGTCCGGCACTGGGACATTGTGCATATCTCAGCAATTTATAATACATTGGCTGTTCCGTGGGATCCGACCACACGGGTTGACCTTTGGTCCCCACACGCATAGATAAGCCTGAGGTGCCCATAATCCTGTCACCAGGTTACTGGTATATAATTGATAATCAATGTTATTCAATTCACCTGGTGGTGGTGGTGTTAATGTTAAAGCTGATTGGTATATGTTGTGCATCAGTCATTGTCTCCAGCCTCATTTTAATATGATGTATTAATATATATACTAATATATTAGTTATATTAGTTATATAAACAAAACTCTTGGCAAACCTCATTGCTTTAGGACCTCATTAGAATTTTGTCACTCTTCCATGGCATTACCTACTTTTATTACTTCCAGGCAGCAAACAACACTAAAATGCTTCTGTGCATCCACGTCTGTCAGGGTCTATTTCTGGATAAAAGCAAATACCTAATTTTTTTACACCTACTAATGTTACTGAAGGTGTTCATTTGAAATACTTATTAATTTAATGCTGTTTTTAAAAATCTGCTGTTTCTTTCATTTGTCCTGCTTGTTTAAATTTTCCATCGCCACACTGTGTGTGTGTGTGTGTGTGTGTGTGTGTGTGTGTGTGTGTGTGTGTGTGTGTGTGTGTTTATGTGAGCGAGAGAGAGAGAAAGAGTGCTTGTGTAATTGACCTCCGATGGGACTGTTTGCCTTTAATATGGGATGAACACACAGGGTTACTAAAGCTCACCGAGCTCTACACCTGATTTATTTTTGCAATTATGTTTTTAAAGTTATAAAGTGTTTGGAGTGTTTAAGTCACAGGAGCTCTTTGCAGCTCCAGACGTATCCTTCATTATCATTACATCGTTTACATTAAATTCCTGTTAGCAGCTTAATAATTTATACTCCTAGATAAACATTATTAAGTTAAAGACCTGAAATGAGATGCTTGTGTGGTCGGCAGGCGACTGGTAGCCTTGGAGGAGATGGAAAAAAGGTTATGAAGAAAGCAGTATCATACAGTAGATAGATACAGTAGATAGACAGACAGACAGACTGTCACACTGCTGACAGGGACCTTGGAACCTCTGTTGTCCAACTAGCAACTGTGGAGGCCAATGGTGACCATTGTATTTATTCCTATTTTTTACACCATGGTAGGACCTCTGGTCAACATTCTCAAACTACAGGCAATTTGGAAATACCAGTTAGTCTAATCTGCATGTCTTTGGACTGCCTGAGAAAACCAGAATACCCGTAGGAAACCCACCAAGTAGGGGAAAATATGCAAACTCCATGCACACAGACTCAAAGACGGGAATTGAACCCGCACCCTCTAGGTGCAAGGTGACAGTGATAACCACGGTGCCACTAGCTAGATTGATTAATTGATTGATATCGAATCATAACCTGTAATCTAAAATTCAGTCATTTAAAAATCTATGAACATATGGTAGACTTTCACACACTCCCACTGCAATTCTTTTTTTAGTCTTTGGTCTCTTAGCCTTTGGTCCAATCTACCTCTTCAGCTCCATTTTTCAGTTAGACGTGTGTGTGTAACAGTAAGTCTCAGTGTTGTGTGACTACTTTAAAAAGTAACTCCTACAGGCTTTGTTAGCCCTGCAGTGCCGAATCCCATATTAAACTGTGAAAAACTGGTCTCCTTCTGTTTTTAAAACACAAAATCAACTAATAAGTGGCAAAAAAAAAAAAAAAAAAAATCAAATAGCTTGGTGCCAGTTTCTCTTCTGTCAAAGTCCCTGCACTGTTGCTGTGATAAGTTTCTGCTGAATCTTTCGATCACACTTTGAATGTTGAAATTATTTATGTTTAGGTTTCGCCAATGATCATTTCCAGGATGACACGAGACTCCTTAGAGGTACAGCTTTCACCACTTCTGTCAGTAGTCGTAGTCTGCACTTTTCTTGTTTTTAAACTTTTCAGACATGGGTGGCTCAGCGTTTTGACTAAATGGAGATTCAGGTCTGTCACACTGCTAGCTCAGGGACCAGAACCGTGACTCTGATACGAGATGCTCAGACGCCTCTCAAGGGCTTACTTCTGTAATGTCAGCTCACTGTTAGTAAACCTGGTATCAGACAAGCTGCAGACAGTGAAGAGTGTGGGAGTTCATATGGAGAAAGAGAGACAGAGAGAAAGAAGAAAAAGAAAAAAGAGAAAGATAGAAGTGGGACAGACAGAGACAATAAGACAGACACATAGACACAATGAAAGTAGTAACACTTACTAAATCCATTACTAAATCCTGAAAAAAAAGCACATTAGCACAGCCCAAAGTGTTACGCTTTGTTGTCTTTTTGAGCTTAATAGCAACGTACGGCATTGGTTTCGCATGTTAAAGTGTCATTGTTGTTTCTGATTAAACCTGCAATTGAGTCGTTGAAGTGCTACAGCTGGCTCGGGCTTTCTTTGTTAAATCCAACAGAGAAGAGTGTAGTGTTTGGGGGGGGGGGAAACAGCTTTTAGAGAATGCCTGTGCTTTTGTTCACGTCCCCATCCTGTGTGTGCTTGTCCTGTTTTGTGTAAATTGTCTCACATTAATAACGTTTTATAAATGTACCTGATAGAAACACTTTGGAAGTAGACACAACACTATTCTCGCATCAGTAATGCTGTTTGTTTAACTGCGCGCCTGTATTATATTCTCTCTTCCTTTGTCTCTAAGCCTACATCGAAGACGTCGCGCGCTGTGTGGACCAGAGCAGACGGCTGATCATCGTCATGACACCGAGCTACGTGGTGCGGCGTGGCTGGAGCATTTTCGAGCTGGAGACGCGTCTGCGCAGCATGCTGGCGAGCGGCGAGATCAAGGTGATCTTGATCGAGTGTGCCGAGCTGCGAGACACCATCAACTACCAGGAGGTGGAGGCGCTTAAGCACACCATCAAGCTGCTCACCGTCATCCGTTGGCCCGGGCCCGAGGGCAGCAAGCTTGGAAGCAAGTTCTGGAAGCGGCTACGTTATGAGATGCCGTTCAAGCGGCGTGAGCGCGCACTCTCGCACGAGCTTTCGCATGAGCTGTCGCACGAGCAGGCACTGGATGCTGGCGAGCTGCAAAGCGTCTCGGCTCTCTCCATGGCTGCGGCGGCGTCCACGGCTGTGGCCACCGCACGCCCCGAGCTGCGCTCCACCTTCCGCAACAGCAGCTGCCACGCTCCGCTCGGACAGAAACACTACTACCGCAGCTATGGGTATGACATGCCACCGCTGGCGACGCTGCCCGCTCATCATACCTACTGCAACATCCCTATGACTCTGCTGAACGGACAGCGCACACAGGGCAAAGCACAGCGCACCGAGCAGCAGCAGCAACAGCTCGAGGAGCAACACGCCAATAACGCCATGCTGCCGCTGCTTCCACGTGAGACGAGCATCTCCAGCGTCATCTGGTGACACCGTCTGGTGCCAGAAAAGGACCGTTTAGTTTGTTTGTTTTGGGTTATTTTTGTTAGCAACAGTCTTTAAAACCTTGTTGATACCTTTCCTAGTAATGTAAGCGATAAGAAAAATGACTCCATAGGGACTCCTGTTACTGCTGTTGAACTTACGTTCACGTGCATAAACAAAATGAGACGTCCAGGAGCTCTGGGCCTGAATCTGTTTCAGGTGATAAGGTGCGAGTGCAAAGGTCTACAAAAGCAGAGAAGCTGCGGCATTTCAGATACACACACACACACACACACACACACACACACACACACACATACACTGATACTTAAGGAATACAGGGTCTTGTACATATATTTTCTACAAAGTTTCTTTGTAGCATCTGTATTTTTTTTTCAGTTAGAACATTTCTGTCTGTTTTACTTTTTTATCATCCAAACGTTTTGTATCAGATTTTTTTATTATCATTATCATATTTTTTTTTATGAAAAGGAATCTGTAAGGTATTAAGATTTTTTTTTGCATTTTTCTCAACTTGTAATTAGCAAGATTTTTTTTGTGGGTGTTTTGGGATTTATGCCATTTGATGTTTTCTTTCAAAGAACTCAGTTGTTCTGTTGTATTTTTTATTTTCCTCCTTTAGTCGATGGTTGAACCGTGAGTATCTCAGTTTTTTAGAGACTCATGAACAAAACTCGATTATGCAAAAAGTGCAGAAGCCTGGGAGCTAATTTTCTTCCTGAACAAACGACCAAGCAGAAGACACGAGAGAGGAAGCAAAACGCCTCAACATGATGATCTAGTGTCTCTGTACACACACACACACACACACACACACACACACACACACTCTCTCTCTCTCTCTCTCTCTCTCTCTCTCTCTATGAAATATTAATACTTTATATCAAAAAGAGAAAACCAACAGCTTTGCTGTTTAGCTTGATAGTAAAAACGTTCACCATTAAAAAAAAATCTGTATATTATTTTAAAAGATAAAGAAGTATATTTTTATAACAAAAGAATTTGCTTGAGAAATAGTCGCATTTCATTCCACTAATCAGAGGTGTCGAGTAATCTGTTTGCATAAAGACCAATCTTGAATTTAAAAGAACAAAAAGGGTGGATTTTTTAGTTTTTTTCAGTTGTTTTTGTCAAAGTATTAAATCAGGGATGGGTGATGTGTGGGAAATGGGAAAAGACTATATTTGTGTTTTTATCTTACTCATGGCGACGGTGTCATTTTTGAGTGTCATAGCAACTAGATATGTATTCAGTTTATATTATTATAAATATCTAATTCTATATTAACAAAATATTTTACAGTACATCGTCATCATTAAATCCAATCGGGATCGTTTAGTGCCTCCCTGCACACTCGCTCACTTCCTGTCACGTAACAAAGCAGTTTGTTCTAAAGCTGCACTGGAATATGTGCTTACTTCCTGTTAGGAGCATAATGACATGATGTCACTTCCTCTCTGTGCCTCGTCTTTGGTTTGGAACGGAAGCTGAAATGAAGTGTAGGCGACCGACTGGTCACGAATTCATCTACAAGCAAATAAGGCCAGGTCTGAGTTTCAAGATAAGAATCATGTTGATTCTCTCAGGAGCAGCTCAGACGCCCAGGTTCGATCGCTATCATTTGGAGAGGAACAGATATTCAACCGATTTTCGAAAAGTAACCTTCATGCAGTCGTTTATAACAAACAATTATACGTTTAGCATAGACCCGGAAAAGCAAATCTGCACAGCCAACTCATGTATACATAAGGAAAGCATAACTTTTCTGCTCTTTACTCCTCCATTCCTCCATCCTGCTTGGTAAAATTCTATTCAGTGAGACTGGGTTGTTTATATCCTCGGCCTTAAGTTGAGGTTCGTAGGGCAACCGAGCTTTAGGGTTAATCTAGGATCCAGCTGTTTTCCACATCCATTACCATTTAAAGATGAAATGCAAAGCTGGTCTTAGACCAGCCCCCAAACGGCACTTCCACCGTTCACGCTAACGTACAGTCTGGTCGTCCGTCGCGCTGGAGTCGAGCTCTGTGTCAGGCCCGGTGTCTGTCCGCGCGATCGCGCTCCCAGGCGCTTTATAGCTCTGCCAGTTTCGGATGCTAATCTAAGACGAGCTTTGCAAGTGTCCTTTAAATAGACAAAACCAAAGCTGTTCAGTGTTTTTGTCAGCATGTGGAATCGATAATATGTGCAATTTCTTTTTTTAAACATGTATTTATTGATGTTTAAACAGAATTGATCATTCCCAGGTTATGACAGAGAATGCAGTATTACAGAATCACATCGTTTATTAAAAAAAACTTTGGTCATGATCCAGTATTTGCTGCTCACGCAGCTGTGCTAAAAGAGTGGTGATTATAATCTAAAAGGACAAATGATATGCAAAATTATGTAAATTAGGAAATGGATAGGAAACAGAAAACACCGTTGTCTTAATTTACTGCTCATCAGACAAACATTTGAAAATTATTTTTTTCTTCTTTTTTTTTTTTTTTTGAATGACTCTATTAAACACTTCACTATTACAATATTTGTTTTGGGTGTTATGTGCTGGGAATACACTGCTGTCTCTGAGTCGCTGCTATGCTAATTTACACAAATGTGTGGAATGTATAACTGACAGGAAGATTGAAGCAGAAGCCTGATGGATTTCAGAGCGCGCTGATCGTTATTCATTATTTCCCGTTTGGATTTGATTTTCATTTCTTGCGTATATTTGTCATAAAAATTTATATGGTAATAAGGTAGGAGGGTCCAGGCACATACAGAAGATACCAGTGTCAGTGGCAAATGAAGCACCTTCACAAGAACATTCAAGATAATTCTGGTAAAATTAGGCTTCTGAGGTTATTTATTTATTTATTTATTTTATTTATTATTATTAATAATAATGTAATAATAAGCAGGTAATAAATATACTGTATATAAAATTTTCAGCAACAGTAATATAATAACTTTTCGCATAAAAAAATTATAAAATGTTCTCCTATTTGGTTTTAAAAATATATTTAGATTTTTAAAAATATTAAGTACACACTTGCTTTTTAATGTTCATTTATTATTATTATTATTATTATTATTATTGAAAATGTAATATACAGTATATGTATTACCTGCTTTTTAATCATTTAATTATCTAGAATTTTATGCTAATGATCTATGATTAACACCAGGTTACATAAATATTTAAGATTAATGAGTTATTAAAGAAGTATAATGTGCTGTTCGGTGAGAATGGATATGTTTAGTTTTGTCAGGAAACGTCTTGACAATATGTTCCACCTACCAGCAGCATGTAATATTGACAGATCGAAACAAGGAAAGGCATGCGCACACACACACACACACACACACACACCATAGTGTGCTATGTTTCTGCAGAGAGTAAAAGGAAGAAAAGAAAATGTATGTTGAGTGTTATCCTGCACTGCAGCTATTGGCCTGTTACCATGAGAACTACATTTTACACTTTTCTAAAGATTTAGGGAAAAAAAAAATCTGGAGATGCAGGAGCAGAAGAAAATAGCATAAAAACACAATAGAGGAAATATGGGATTGCTATATAACAAAAGCTGTATATACAGTAAAAACACACACACACACACACACACACGTGACTACAGAGCACACAGATTCACACAGCTCTCTGCTGTAATAGGTCAGCTTGGTCCACAGCTGACCCCGGGCCAAGCGTCCATTTCAGAACTAATTAAGATAATTGTGTTTGGAGGCCAGTGCCGATCCCTGCCCGGAGACCGTAAAGCCCAGCGTGGCTCCGTTAATTCCCCAATGGAGTGCACAAATCAGGTTGCACTCAGTAGTTTAGGAGCTGGTGCAGTCATCACTGTTGCGAAGCTTTACTGCAAGTCAGAGCTTGGCTGAGGGAGTAATCGGTGAAAAACTCGAGTCTCTCACTCTTTTACTTTATACCACCCTCTTACTCCTCCCTCGTGCTCTCTCTCTCATCAGTACCTATAACTCACAGCTCCGCTGTAAAATCGGGTTTCTGCAAATCAATAGGACTTTTCATTCTGTTCTGCTTCTTTTTTAGCCAGTGAATCCATGCACACACACACACATACACACACACACTGTGGCATATGCAAGTATATAGTGCGACTTAAAAAAATTGTGTCATAGAATGTTGTTTTTCATAATTTAATTCAAAAAGTGAAACTCGTATATTCCTTACATATAAGATGAAAATGTTCAGCTCATGAAAATCAAACAGCCAGTGTTTCAAAATATTTGAATATTTTCGAAGATCAACCAAAAAAGCATTTACAGTCTAGAAATTCTGAAAAATTGTGTTCATTTATAAACTCTACACTCAGTCAGGGCTTCCTTAGCAGGAATTACTGCATCAACATGACATGGCATGGAGGTAATCAGATTGTGGCACTGCTGAGGCATTATTGAAGACCAGGTTGCTTTGATAGCAGCCTTCACCTCATCTGTATTGTTGAGTCAGATCAGATCTTCCTCTAGACAATAGCCAATAGATTCTCTGTGGGGCTCAGGTCAGGTGAATTGGCCAACCAACCAATCAAGCACGGTAATACTGTATGTGGGAATGTGAAAATTTTACATTGAACCTCAAGCAACTTGGATTCTGGCCTCTCCATTCTTTCTTCGGACTCTGAGCCCTTGATTTCCAAATGAAATATAAAATTTATTTTCATCCAAAAGATGATTTTTGACTACAGTTCGGTTCTTTCTCTCCTAATCCCTGGTAAGGCACTACTGATGTTCTCTCTGAGTGGCTGGATACTAAAAATGAAATAGTTGTAGCCCATTTCCTGAAGACGCCAGTGACATGGCATGGAGGTAATCATGCCTTGTGGTGGCTCTTGATGCACTGGCTCCAGCTACACTTGTCAAGCTCTTCCAAGGTCCTGAATCAGCTTTGCTTGACCGTCTTCGTAAGGCTGTAGTCATTGTGCACCTTTCCTTACCACACGTTTTCTCTTTTAAACTCAGTACAGCAGACTGCAGCAATTTTGGCGATGACATTCGGTGTCTTATCCTCCTTGTGGAGGTGTTGGTAATCATCTTCTGTCATCATCAGCAATCTTCCCCATGTGTATACTCAACTAGACCGAGAGATATATTCATACTGTATAAACAGTGAATTACTTAAACTTGAAATTAAATATTCTAATATTTTAAGATACTCGATTTTTGTTTTTCATTAACTGCAAGCCATAATCATTGGAATTAAAACAAAAACGTCTTGAAATATTCCTCTTTATGTGTAAAGAATCTAAGATATCACCCAAATGATTATGGGTTCCCTGTGCAGTCTGGTTCCTCTCGAGGTTCCTTCCATCTCAGGGAGTTTTTCCTTGTCACCTTCGCCCTTGGCTTTCTCATTAGCAACAATCAGGGAAAATTTAATAATTATGATTTCTACACCTCTCACATTTCATACGCATTTCTCTAATTTTCCCTAATTATTCATTTGATTCTGTAAAGCTGTAAAATTTACGTGAATTGCCTGCTGCCTTGCATCTCCAGGGTCTAGGTTTGATTCCCAGCCAGGCTCGATTCCCATCACTGTGTGCATGGATATATATATATATCACTTTTGTAATTAGATTCCAAAATAATAATAATAGTAATAATAATTTTTCCCATGAGATACAAATTTTTCTCCTTTAGATTATTTGGATGTGAAATATTTGACACTTACTTGTTCTGGTCGCTGTACTAGTTAAGTTCTTCCAACATATAGATAAAAGATGGATGGATGGAAATTATTCTAATGTTCTAATGCCTCATGTTGTAACATTTACTTTAATTTTAACACATAACACATTTAACCAGTGCTATAATAACATTTTGATTGCTCAATTACAGTAACTATCAAAATCATAACTATTACTCAAGAATATTTACAGGGTGCTTAACCAAACTTTTTTGGGGTGGCGTATTATAAAACAGCCACAGGTTACAAATTTGACTTTTGTAGTTTAGTATAAAGGTATAAAGTATAAAAATTAATTAACAAAATACGGTTAACACACATACACACACACACACACATGCAGAGTAATAAAGGTGATGTTGGCTTGCACTCTACTAACTAGTATTACATGTAAGATCCCAGTAAATGCGGCTCTAGCACTGGCATCTCCTAGAAAAAAAAGAAAGAACTGATTAAAAAAAAAGAAAAACTACCACACCAGATGTTTTCATTTAGCATAAAGCAAACGCCATCTGGCTGTTCGAAATCAGTCTCGCCTCTCCAGCTAAAATACCACTCGCTTCATTAAAGAGGCACACAGTGAAGCCAGCCTCCAGACAGCCACCAGAAGTGTGAACAACTTCATCACATTAAGCACCTTTCCTCAGAAGGCAGTGTGTAAGAAGCCATGTGTGTATGTATATCTGCTTTCATAGAAAGTAATACAGTTTTGACGTTTTTTTTCTCATTCCCTTTTAATTGTTAAGTTAAAGGTTATAGGTGTCACGGTGTCTTGGTGGTTAGTACAGTCATCTCTCACCTCCAGGACTGGGGATTTAAATCTCACCTCTAGAAGTTTGCATGTTCTACCCATGCATAGTGGGTTTCCTTCAGGTATTCTGGTTTCCTCATGAGATGTAGGCTGATTGAGATTCTCACACTGACTGATTCCCCCGGCGATGGGTTGGCACCCCTTCTTGTGCCCTGGTACAGGCTCCAGGCCTCCCACAACCCAACATAGGATAAGCAGAATAAACAATGGATGGGTAGCAAAGTTTATGATTAGTTGTAGTCATTCCCAGTGTTTCCATGTTTAAAGAATATAAAGCTTTTCAGCAGATGGAACCATGAGGTGCTCTAAAATCCTGGTAGATGGCTGTGTTGACTTTGGATCTGATCAAATGTAGTGGACCAACACCTGCAGGTGGCACCCCAAATCGCCACCAACTGTGGAAACTTCAAACTGGACTTCTCCACTCTTCCTCCCAACTCCAAATGAAATGCTAAGGTTACTTTCATCTGAAAGGACTTTGGAACACTGGGCAACATTTCAGTTCTTTTCTCATTAGGCCGGGTAAGACACTTTCTGACATTTTCTATAGTTCAGAAGTGGCTTGATACTAGGAATTCAACAGTTGTAGCCCATTGCCTGAAGATGTATGTGCATGGTGGCTCTTGAAAAACTAACTCCAGCTTCACTCCACTCCTTGTGAAGCTCGCAAGTTCTTAAATCGGCTTTGCTTCACAATTTTCTTGAGACTGCTGTCATCGCTGTTGCTTGCACACATTTTCCTAAAACACTTTTCTCTTCCAGTCAACTTTTCAAGAATATGCATGAATATAAAAAAAATAATAATAATACATAGTATTGCATTTATACTTATAGCTTGTAAACCTTCCCTGTAAGGCTTACAGTAAGGTAGACCAAGCTAGAGAGGCAAATATTATTAACCTGGTATCTGCTATAACAGGTTTCTAAGTGACACGCTAGAAATATGCAAGATTATTATGTAACTGTGCATGAATTATCCAGTGCCTGAAACAAGCATGCATCAATTATCAAATACATCTAAGCAAAAGCATCATGCATAAGACATCAGAGGAGTCGTGCTTTAAGAATGAGGCTTCTCTCTCTCTCTCGCTCACTCTCTCTCTCTCTCTCTCTCTCTCTCTCTGTGGAACAGTGCCATCTGTTGGTGCTCTAGCTTGTGTATGAAACATCTGCTGTGTTACCTGACAAGATTCCTCTTCGCCTCTACCTCAGATTTCAGACCCTGTACAAAATGCGGAATTTTAACGCCTCCCTTGTCACTGTGATAAGGCCCAATCCAAAGATTCAAAACAAGTGATTTTAAAAATAGAATCTTAAATTTTATGTTTAAATGAATTTCAGATTTGACCACATACTGTACAGTATTTGGATTTCACAGGATGTCCCTTGTCTATACAATAAGAATGAATCTTGCTCCTCTGCAGTGAAGCTGATTGTGGCTGATCAGATCCTAAATCAGTTGTTAAAGACCTAAAGTGGCCATTGGGTCTGGTCTTAAGGGAGCACTGCCCTTCAGTGTGGGTTTGATGTAAAGTGTCTTAAAGCAAAGCCCTAAGTGATTCTCCTGAGGCTGCTGGGAAACCAAACTGCCTCAGACCTCCTCAGACTGCAGACAGGAAGATGAATTTTATGTGTTGTCTAGATGCGGCCCACAGGGCCTGTAAGAGATGCAGTAGATAGAAGCAGTAGTTTCTCCTCTTAAAGCACTGACGCAAATCTCACAGCACTCGCTGTTTGGGCAGACATCAATCTCCTGATTGTGTTGTGCCCTATGTTGTGTGGAATTATTGTTCTGAGGGTTGTGTGGTGTGAGCTAAGCTGGGTTGGCCAATGTGGGCTGAGCTTATGGGCCATAAAGGAGAAGGAGTATAAGAATGATCTATCATTTGAGGACCATAACCATAGTGGCTTTTAATTCATATTGACATTATGGGTCTCTATAGAGAGAAAAAGAGAGAAACCAGGAAGGATTTTGGTTTTAATTTATTGTACAACATTAGTTGATGTGTGTAATTTTTGCAATAACGCTTTCGGTCTGGAGTCCCTAAATAGATATTGATTGTGCGATGCTGCCTGGTATAAATAGGGTTACTTGATTTTCAATAACAGCATAACCCAAAGTGTGTATTTCTCTATAGACAGTTCAGAGCAACAGTTTATTTATTTTTTTACTATGGCTACATTTGCAGCAGGAGACAAGGGTTGCTTGATGGTTAAGTAAGTTGCCACTGTTGGATGCCTGAGCAAGGTCCCAAGTCCTCAGATACAATTGGGCGTCGACCTGGCAACCCGACCCTGTAAGTAACTGCCACATACATGACAGATACAGTATATCTCCAGGGTGGGGAGAATCCATTGCCTGATGTGCCAGGTGACATGTAGATGGACCCTTTCACCTTTCACATTTACAGCAACACAGGCATTAGCTAGAAAAGTGCAATGTTATTTTAGAGAGATCTAGAAGAACAAAAATTTAAGCTATTAATTCTATTTAAAAAAAAATAAACCTCTATTTTACCACTTTAAACCAATAACTTAGATTCTGACACAGATACAGTCAGCTTATAATATGTCAACAACGTCATCATGGGTGGCCCGGTGGCTTAGTGGTTAGTAATGTTGCTTTCCACCTCCAGGGTCCGGGTTCGATTCCCACCTCGGGGTCTGTGTGCATGAAGTTTGCACGTTCTCCTCGTGTTTAGTGGGTTTCCTCCGACAGTCCAAAGACATGTACAGTAGATTAGGTAGATAACTGATGTTCCCAAAATGCTTTTAGTGTGTGAATGAGTGTGCGAGTGTTGACCAAAGGTCCTACAACAATCATAAAATGGGAATAAATACAGTATAATGTAATCATCAATGGCCTCCACAATCCCTAGGACTACAGATTCCTTGAACTTTAAGTTTAACCCTCAAACAAATGAATATGTCAGGATCTGCTTTTACTAACAATGTTTTGTGTGATTTTATTTCAGGGTTAAATTGAGTAGCTTATGCACTAAATGGTTATGACAACAAAAACCTACCATTAGCGCTCATCCACTTGAATGTCATCCACTCAAAATAAGGCATATAACACTTTCCAACTAAACTGTCCAGATCACATGGTAATTTCCTCATCCCTCATTCCTCATCCCTGGCCACTGCCAAGACCTGATGCGTTTCTAAATTATTTTGAAACATGGATTTAACTTGCATCAGTTGCAGTGGATATTCGTTGATTTTAACTCATAATTCAGCACTACAGTATATGATTAAGCAGTGCTGTACATGCACAATGATTCAATAGATAGTACAGATCATTCAGAATGAATTTTGGCTAAGCACCTTGAGTTTGTCACATGAGCATCTAACATTACATCCTCATCCTGGGCTTACGAGAGACGGAATCTTTGATAATCTGTATCTCTAACCATGACGCATTCCATGGTCACGCACGTCAGGTGGCTCGGTCCAATTAAAGGCGATGTAGAAAAGGAGTGCTATGCAAGTAAGACATATCATTGTCAGTATGTAGCTACGATGTGTTTCTTTGCTTGTGTTCACACTTTCTTGCACTATAATTAGTCTTCTTACTTGTCAGTCCTGTATTTGACAGTAACAACAACCAAGCAGAAGCCCTGTCTGAGCTCAGGCCCTAGGCTCTCGCCCCACCTGCTGGAGACCCTGTCAAAAAAAAAAAAAAAGTTAAATCTCAGAGAATGCTTCATCCTGTCAGTTATAATCCATTAATGTGGAGCATCTGTCATCCTGTTCTCTGTGTAAGTTGTTACTATAGAAACTATGCTGCTGTAATAGAAGATTACACATGACTTTAGTTAGATTTTGAGATAGACAGACATTGCATTATTAAGCCGCAAACTCATGCAGAATCATTAATCATTCACACTCTGAATGTGAAGAGCCTGGGAAAAAAAAGGATGTGAATAAGGACACTCAATACCCAGGTGCACATGCAAATCAATGCTCTCTGTACCTAGGAAAGGGTCCCTGGGACTCTTCTAAGTATGTGTGTGTGTGTGTGAGAGAGAGAGAGAAATTCAGCAGCTGAAGTCCAGGGAAGCAGAGCAGAATGAAGAGTCCTATTGATTGCACAGTCCCAGTTTTACAGCAAGCCTGTGAGTTATAGACTCTGATGAGAGCAAGAAGGAGAGAGAAGAGCCGAGACAGAGAATATCAGAACACAATCTTTCAGTTCACAGATGCACACAGTGAGTTAGCAGGATTTATAAGGCTTCAGGACACACACACACATGCACACATGCGCGCACACTCATCTCTTGCTTCGCCACGGATGTCACCTTAGTGTGTCACTGTGTGTCAGAAGATGTTACGCGGTATAAACTCCTTAGCTCTTCACCAGACGTGATCTTCCTCTCCGGGAAGTTATTTAATCTTTACTTATTTGTTACTTAAAATTTACATTTCTGTGCTGTGTATAAATATGACAGAATCCTGGCCTCATTTTCTTTTAAACCACAAGAGCTTCAGTGTGATACAGAATTTACTCCCGTTTTTCGCCCCTCAGGCATCAGCGTGAAAGTGCCGACAATTTACTGACAAAGGCAAGCTGTGCACATCTCCATCGAACGTTTTTTGAGAGACTGACTCAAAAGAAAATTCAATCCAGCACCGCTTCGGGTAGTACTTCTCTCTCCTGATACATCTGTGCCTCCTGAGCTGTGGTTAAACTTATCAAATACTTGCTTTCACTGGTCCTATCAGACATATCATATATAGCCTCGGGCTGGAGTTTAGGTCAGCGTGTAGTTCTTATCATCTTCAGTAGGATATCACAGGCAAGCTATTCAACAAGCAGTCCGTGCATGATGATATACTGGTGCACAGGCAACAAAATAATATTTACCGATAGACAGCCATTCAGTATTATCATTCAAAAATATGAAAAAACACAGTATTACCATTCAGTATTTCAGATTCTGAAATACATATGGAATGTACTGTACACTTACCAGTCACTTCATTAGGTACACCTTGTTAGTACTGGGTTGCACCCACATTTGACTTTCGTAATTCTTCACATAAGAGCTCGTATTATAGTATGAAAAAAAAAAAAAAGAAAATATTTGCCCAAATTATGTTCATGAACATTTCTTATTAAAAAAAATTATTATTATTTAAAATAGTTCTGCACGATGCCGCTAGGGGGTCAAAGCAAATCGGTAAAACTTTGGGCGACATGGTTCATGAAATTGCCTCACCCCCCCCCCCCCCCCACTTCCCCCGACCGCACACCCAGTGACTTCTTTCTCTTCCGTAACTTCTTCTCTACCAGCTCATCCATCATTTGGAGAAGTGTGTCGCCTTAGATGAAATAGACAACTAGTAACTAATAGAGAATAAAGAACTAAGCTCATGACCAATGTGAGCTCCATGTTGTCATGTTTACATCCTAAAGGCGCTCCATTGGATTGAGATCTGGTGACCATTTGAGTACAATGAACTCATTTTCATGTTCAAGAAACCAGTTTGAGATGATTTTAACTTTGTGACATGACGCGTTATTCTGTGATCATAAAGGGAGGGACAACAATCCTCAGTAGGCCGTGCCATTTAAACCATGCTCAACTGGAGTGAGTAGAAAATCTCCCTCATCATTACATACAGCCTGAAGCATTGATACAGGGCAGAATGGATCCATGCTTTCATGTTGTTTACACCATAGTCTGGCCTTACCATCCAAAAACTGGAGCAGAAATTGAGACTCATCAGACCAAGCAACATTTTTTCAATTTTGTCTAATTTTGCCCATGTGAATTGTAAACTCAGTTTCCAGTTCTTTGCTGACAGGAGCAGCACCCAGTGTGGTCTTTTGCTGCTGTAGTCGATCTGCTTTAATGTTTGACATGTTGTGTGTTCGAAAATGCTCTTCAGCATACCTCAGTTGTAACAAGATGTTATTTAAATTCCTTTTGCCTTTCTATCTGCTCAAACCGGTCTTGCCATTCTCCTCTGACCTCCGGCATGAACAAGGCATTCTCAGCCTGATGGACTGTCTCTCACTGGACATTTTCTCTTTTTCAGATCATTCTCTGTAAACCCTACTGATGGTTGTATGTGAAAATCCCTGTTGTTCAGCAGTTTCGGAAATACTCAGACCAGCCTGTCTGGCACCAACAACCATTCCATGTTCAAAGTCATTTAAATCACATTTCCTCCACATTCTGCTGCTGGGTTTGAACTTGACCAAGTCTACATCCCTAAATGCGTTACTGTAAGTAACTGCTAAATGCATTAAGCCATGTGTTTGGCTTATTAGATATTAGCATTAATGTGCAGTTGAACCTAGTTGAAATGACTTGTGAGTGTATTATAAACAGTACAGTACTTTTCAATATACCTTATTGCCTCTTTACTTAATTCGGAAAATGAATAAATTCTAGGAGAAATTTTAGACACAATGTTTTTATATGCAGCATTTCACATTATTTATGGTTCATAGGCATAAATACATTTGTTTTAATTATATCATATATATATAGCTTAAGGCATTCTTGATATGTGTATACAGTAGTGCTTTAAGTGCCTCACTGATTAAAGCAATATATAAAAAAAAGTAGTATACCCTTCTAGAACTCTGTAAGTACACACAGCATATCAGCAACGTGCCCCTCTGACTGAACTGAGGGCAAAATTTTCATGCAAGGCAGGAATTTATAATGCATTTGCAAAAACCTGCCAATGACATTGTATCCAAATACATATACTTACTGTAAATATGGAGTTGGTGCCCCTTCTGCAGTTATAACAGCTTCCACTCTTCTTGGAAGGCAGTGGACAAGATTTTGGAGTGTTTCTGTGGGAATTCATTCTGTAGAGCATTTATGTTGGACGAGAAGGCCTGGCTTGCAATCCCTGTTCCAGTTCATCCCAAAGGTGCTCAATGGGGTTGAGGTCAGGGCTCTGTGTTTGGGCCAGTCAAGTTGCACACCGAACTCATCACACTGTGTCTTTATAGTACTTGGTTTGTGCACAGTAATGTTGGAATAGAAAAGGGTCTTCACCGGGGATAAGGGGCCTGATTGAAAAGCCTGAATTCGATAAAGTAATTAGCAGTTTGGCCAAATTGAGGCGAAAGCAGGTTATGGCACAGGACACTGAAGACAAGTCACGAAGAAGGCATTGCATTTTTAAGCTTACAATCCACCAATCAAACTTCACCAACAAACATCAACATATTCAAATAATTTCCTGGTAGCTGTGTGTGAGGATTGTGTGTACAGGCTTATTTGTCTTGGCAGATTGATTTCTGAACCAGCAATGCATTACACTGATAATGTGTCCCCGACAGTGTTGGTATTTTTGGAGGAGTTTTTGCGTTTTTTTTTTTTATGATGGTTGGTGTGTATTGGTGCAGGTTGGATGAGTACTCTTGTGATTTCAGAGGCACGACCAATTTCAGTTCAATCACCGCAGACATCACACTGATGCCTTTTGTTCTCCGCATTACATCTGGAGTGGTTCCTTTTTTCAGAACTCATTTAGGAATGATTTTCTTCCATCCTCCTACTTCTAATCCAAAATATACTGTAAGATCTAAGATCTCTGAATCGCAGCATGTCATCAAGGTCACAGAATCCTCAGCTACACAGCATGATAGCACGGTTTCCGTGGTGACTAGCGACAGCAGCCGTGCGGCTTTGCTCGGTGACAGCTGCGCTTTTATTAGCATGGAGACAAATAATTAGCTCGTTATGATCTTTAGCAATTATAGATTTAAGTGGAAAGGAAATCTGGCCTGTCCAGGGGCGTGAGGTGAAATACTGTAACGCACACAGACATATGAATTAACGTGGCCTGTTTTATTCCGAGACAGGGGCGGGGTTGGGGTTTGTGAGGTGAGGTGAGATCTTATCACCGCCTGTTTTTCTATGCACCCCATCGTGTTCTTTTCCCCAGCGGAGATGAATAAATCTCACACAACAGCTGGAGGAAATTAACGAAATTAGCCGTAATGAAATTCCCCCTGGAGTGAAGGTATGTGGGTCTGTCAGGTGCAAAAGAGGAGAATCTATCAACGGGCTTCTTAATTGGCACAAGGAGTAGATCAGGACTCACAACCATCTTGTAGCACACTTTCTGAAGAGCTGTTTTGAGAGTTTCTGACAGTTTACAGTGTGTTCCTGTACAAGACACAGAGAAAAAAATAGAAAGAGAGAAGAGGGGAGGGAGGGGAGGGAGGGAGGGCGGGCGCTCTTCAGCTAATTAAAATCTACCTCAGTGGAATGTGATCACCTGTCATTGTCTCCTGGTTCTATTCCAGTACAATTATACTCATGAACCACAGAAGACAAAATGAATCCTACTTTTCAATGAAAATTTGACATGAACAGAATCGTGAGACTCATGCCCTTGTACAGCCAGCATGCTATGTAAAGGCTTTACAAAGCTCAGCACTCTCCAGGTATCTCCAATACAAATGATTGACACTTTAATTACCCAACAATGATGTTCGATTATTTAATATTTAATCTCATGACCTGTATCTAAAAAGGTTAATGAAATTTAAATGTAAGACATGCTTACAAAAGGAGAACTATTCTCATAAAAAAAAAAAAAATCACATTCATAGTCACTGTTCATGACCTGATATCAGCACTTCTGATACCTCTGTGTGTCCTTGGACCACAATCCTGAAGCTTACACATTGGGGAGCACATGAGCATTTTAATAAAAACATATTATTATTATTATTATTATTATTATTATTATTATATATTTATAAGGTTCCAGTTTTTTTTCTACATTCTAGAACAATACTGTTCAGAGTTGTTCAAAACTATGACATAACACATACAGTATTATTTAAACACTAACAGTCAGTTGTTATTTTATATATAGACACAGAGGTCAGTCTTTCTGGAATAGTTTCTGCAAGAACAGTATTGTGTCAAGTGTATTTGCAAAACCTATCAAACACCATGATGAAACTGGCTTGTCATGAAGACCTTCCCAGGGAAACAAGACCAAAACTTATCTCTGCTGCAGAAAAGTTCATATAGAGTTTCCAGCCTCAGAAATCACCAATTAACAAACAGCACATCAGATTAGAGCCGTTGTGAAGGATTTACAGATCATAAGTAGCAGATACGTCTCAATATCTGAGATCTACTGTTCAAAGTAGAGCATTGTATCTTTTGGATCCATTCAGCATTATTTTACAGTGTAGAAAGAAATCATGGAAAAGAAAAATCAGGACAAAACATGAAAATGTGTGTCCATATTAACAGTACATATACTGTACAGTATACACACCTAGTGTGGCCAAAAAAAATGTCACACACTCCAAGATTTAATTCAATCACCTTTAGCTTTCACTCCACTGATGTGATAACCTGGTCATTCAGTACATTCAGGTTGTCAGCTGGCATTTTATCTTATTGTACCTAAGCATCCAATTAACAAAGTGGACTCCGTAGTACCTTAAACAATGTCCTGTAATACTGAACTTCCCTCAGTCAATCCCTGCTATCTGATATCACTCATATGAGGATGGGTTCCCTGTTCGGGAATTTGTTGTTGCCACGCTCCATCGCTTCCCTTCTTACCATCATTCTGGAATAGTGTCAGTGTGAACTCATTAAACCACATGACCTTTTTTCCATTGACCTTTTTTATTCTTTATTCTCTCTACAACATTCAAATCTTTTTTTTCTGATGAGTCAGTCTTTCTGGTTGTAAGAAAGTTGTCAGTCTTTCTGGTGTATCATTTTCAGTTAGAATTCTGTGCCTGGCTTCACTGGTTCATTCTGACCTTTAAAGGATCTGTAAAGAACCGTACAACTGAGTGTTCCGTGTCAAACCCTTGTTTATCAAGTTTACCATCAAGGTACAAAGTTTTCTCAGTATGCCGGAAGCAATTACTGGACTTTTACTGCAGCTAAGGGTCTCATTACTGTGCTGTGCTTGAAGTCTTCTGTAAAGGTTTATTCACCACAAGTATCATCACAAGTCCCAGTTTGACCTGAACGTTCCTTCTATCTATCGTCCAAGTTTGTTTTGTGAGTCCATCATTATTGTTTGCTTTTTGGAATTTTATTGACTGCAACATTATGTTTTTCTATCTAATTTAATTTCTCATTCTGATTAGCTGTTTCATTGAAGCTCTGCGTAAAAGTTTGCTGTTTCTGACATTCATGTTGATTTTGACTTTTCCTTTGTGTATGTCTTGAATGGAGAGGCTTGTAGCGAATCTAAAAATGATATAAATGATTGAAAATAATTGACTTATTTCTATTTTTTTACCCCTAAAACCAGTTTAAAGCCAAATAGAATACCTAAAGGCTTTAATATATGAGTCAAAATAGTTATTTTATTCAAGGTCTATACTGTAAGCAATCAAATGTAAAACATTATACAAGTGCGCCTTTTCAGTTCAGTCCAGATTTCTTGTTTGCATCACGTGACCTGGCCCAATCTAGCATGCAGTCATTAACAATCCATTCCTGGGTTAAGCTGTCCTTTAAGCTTTAGAGCTTCAGCAATGCTTGGCATATGCTGTCATTGCACAGCCTGCCGAATTTACAACAGATTGTTATCACTTTTCCTCCAGATGTTGTTACGTATGGTTAGCAGACTGAAGTGTGAGGCATATGGGAATCTTTCAGTCAGCTCCGACTGTGAAGGAGTGGCAGGACGGGGAATTCCAGAGAATGTCTGAAATCCAGGTACTGCTCATTTTAAGGTAGAAAAAATAAAGACATGATCTGGTGAGTTTTTTTTTTTTATGTGGAACTCTACATGATGATGATGTGACATTTGGGCTGAATCAGACCTTTACTGCATGTACTCTTCACATCATTTTTATATCCTTATTTAACAGGAGAAGCTTGGAGAGAAAGAGAAAGAAAAAGAGAGAGAGAGATACAGTACAGCCCTGTCCATGCAGTCTGGTGGCTCAGGGGAGCAGATTAATTAGCCAAGATGTGCTGAAAGGTCTTCCATAACTGGATGGGCTGTGACAGCACCGCAGGCCTACAGATCAATCCATCATGATCTCCTGCCTGCTTGGGAATGAGATGAGATTGCCCTGGGAACTGAAGTGTGTGTGTGTGTGTGTGTGTGTGTGTCTCAAACACTGACTTTAACTTGAGCTGCTGTAGATTGAGCGCAGGGACATATTTCACCTTCCAACAGTGAGTGTTGAATTCAGAAAAGAAAGTGATGTTCAACAGAGCACTAAGATTATCCTTTAAGAGGTAGTATGGATTCTGTACTGCAGATACTGATCACTTCTGTATCGACTCACAGGGTAACAAGATCAGTGGGCTTTTCCATTAGCTGTTTCTAATCTACACTGCAATACAAACACTTAACATTCTAATAAAATTAACTTTCTGCACCTAAGTATTCTTTTGAAGTTTAACCTTTTTTGTTTCTCTTTAACAATTTCTTCATCTTCAGTAACCACATTACCCTGATCAGGGTCACAGTTGACGTCAAGCACTTACTGGAGCGAAACTGAGAACACACTTATCACAAGTCAATGACAGACACTACATATACTTTCACACACACATTAACACCTTAGGATAATCAAGAACATACTGGCAATCTGGCATATTTTTGGTAGAGGAAAGGAAAACAAGAGAACCAAGAGGAACCCGCTGTATCTAACCAGGGGCCTGTAGCTGTGAGGCAGTAATTTTTTTCAACTGAAATCATGTATTTTTACAAAAAATACTGTGAAAGATCATTATGTTTATAATGTTTATCTTTTGCAGACCAAAAGACTCTTTCGTCTCAGCATAAATTTTAATATTTCTGAATATATATATATTTTTTTTCATATTTCTTTCTTTCTTGAAAAAAAAAATAGTCATGGTGCCAGGTTGCCTTGTGTACATGCTGATGTCCTATCGAACGTTTTATTTTTATTTTACATTGCTGTGACTAATTCTTTCAGAGACCAACATATGGCGTCCTGTCCCAAATCACCCAAGCATATCCGATCCTGTCACAAGGACACAACACAGAGTTTTACACTTCAGTGCTCATGTTCAAGCACTTTGTTTGGTCAAATGCTTGTTTGTTAAAAATGATATGCCTTTTGCCTGAAATAATGAAATTTAAATTTGAAGGCGTACCCTGTGCCGCTTTAGATTCAAGTTTGTGGGCTCACACTGCCCTCTTCTGGTATGACACTTCACTTTCTCACTCATTTTTATTTTCCTTTTTTTTTGTTCAATTTGCAATCACTTTGACACTTTTTTATTCCAAGTATATATATATATATATATATATATTTTTTTTTTTTTTTTTAAATGCAGAAAACCAGAATCCATAATTGTGTGTGTGCAATGTAACAATAAAAACAAAGGCCTAGAACAGTTTCTAAAAATTTAAATATACTTAAATAAATAGCCTGTTTCATAATATGAATATGGTTGTACAAAACAACACAGAAAAGCTAATCAATTGAAGAAAACAATGTAAAGCTATTTCCCCATCAGATTTTGGATTCAGCAATGAGTTCAACTCAGAAGGCAATAAGGGAATACAGTCCAAGGAAATATTGTACAAAAATAGCATGTGTAAAAATTTGTGTGTGTATGTGTGTGAAAGCCTACAGGCCACTGTCTCTGCTCACTGTCCCTCTTGGATGAGACCTGTCAGGTCCACAGAGCCGTGCTGCCTCTTTCTACTTTCCGTAAAACATCTCGAGGAGAAGTTCTTCCATGTTAACTGTGCCAATGACGGGTCTGAAGAAGAGCCCTGCCACAACGTTGGCATTGATGGATCGTAGCATTGAGAGGGCAATGAAGAGTTTGGCAAACCTCGTGGTGTCTCCTCGGTGAATCAGTTTGACATGTTCATTAAGAGCCTGGTGCGCTTCGCTCTGCAGAGCCTGGATGTAGTGCTGACACTGCAGTCCGGCAATGTCTGTGAAAACAAGGCACACACACACACACACAGAGTGGGAGAGTTAGTAGAAGATATCGTATATCCTATATACTATATACGTTTCTTGAATATCTGGTAAGAATGAAAATAACAATAAGAAAATACCAAAGTAAAGAAGAGGAAGGCATTTAATAATCTGTATGTTCTGTTATTATTATTGATGATGATTATGATCGTCATCATCGTCTATACCACTTAGTCCTGTATACAGGGTCGTGGGGGGCCTTGAGCCTATCCCACGGTACGAAGCGGGGTACACCTCAGATCTTATGGGGTGCCAATACTTCGCATGGTAATTTAGGAATGCAAATTAGATCTCCATATCTTTGGAATGTGGGAGGAAACCCACCAAGCACGGGGAGAACATGCAAACTCACAGACCCTGTGGTGGGAATCGAACCCAGAACTTGGAGGTGCAAGGCGACAGTGCTAACCACTAAGCCCCCATGCCTTCTTATGATGATGATGATCACAGTGCTCACCTGGGTTAAACAGAATGGCTCCTTTTAAGTAGGCGTACTCCTTGGTGCTGATGTCCAGGTCCCAGCACTTGCTGAGGAACGCTTTGATGCCCTGCGCCTCGACCAGCGCCACTCCTTCTCCTCCTCCGCCGCCGCCGTTATTGACGTGAGCGGTGTGGTCTCGCGGACTAGCGGTGCGCTCGTGCGCGCCGGTGAGGAGGCGCTGCAGCATGCTGGGCTCGGCGCTCTCGCGCGTCTCGAAGTCCAGTCCGTCCTGCGCCATGCCGAGCACGAGCAGCGGCGCCCAGCCACTCCGCACCAGGGCGCGCTGATCGCAGGCGGGCAGCTCACCGAAACACGGCACGCTCTTGACGAAGCGCAGCGTCTTGGCGAGCACAGCCGAGGCCGCGGCGCACGTTGCGTGCGGAGAGCGCAGCGCTACCGGCCTCGCCACACCACACGCGCA
>JAQMYJ010000023.1:15704091-15724487 GCA_030014305.1 Clarias laeviceps
TTACACATTAAGTTTACTGAAAGTAAAAACAGTTGAAAGTCAGAGGACGTTTCTTTTTTTGCTGAGTATATATTACAACGCATAAGAAGAATATCGCGAAATCTTTTTTACCACTGACGAGGTAAATTTTCGATTGCTTATAGGTCGCAAATATGATGTTTGGCAGTAAAATCAGGAGAAGACTATAAGGTACTGTAATTATCTTGCCATATATTATTACATTATGCTAGAAATCACTGATCAGTTAGATTTCCTGGGAATGGGCAGCATGTTGGAGCTTTCACTACTTTATAAATGTATCTGTTTCCAACTAGGGGAAAATGGCCTTAATAACCAATAGTTACAGTACAAGGTATAATTGTACGATTATCGACTTTGCCTGTTCTGGTACCAAGAGATCCCTGATTTGAGGCCTCTATCCAACATCTGTTCACTGTTGCCATTATTCAGAGATTTTCAATAATTGTAACGTGAAAAGACAGGCCACTGCCCTCAACTCCCTCACTACTGCTGCATAATTAGCTACAACCATAATGATCTTTAGAAACATCTGATCCGTGACTTTTGTGTTATAGGTCACGTGGTACTTATACAGTAGTATATATGTGTGTGTGTCTGAAATATTTCCCCTGCAGTCTTACTTGGAGCAGTCACTGAAAGAAAAGTGAATGTTTTCCCCCCATCACTCTTTCACTCGATACAATCGAATTGTGAATGTCTTTCACCCTTCACATCAGGTAAAGTGCACCATATCTTATCCCAGTCAGTCAGTGAAATAACATATGATGCACTTCACTTGATGTTATTTCTATCACAAACCCTGAAGCTAGAAAGAAAATGACAGGATTTAATGTCAAATGTCAGATTTTAATGTTTGTTTTTGTTTTTTGAAAGTAAAAACTACCTTCATTTATCTATATAATTCTCTGCTTCACTAATGCACTTTCCCAGCATTTTATTAATGTTTGGATACCATCAAGGTGGAAAGTTTTCTCCAAACACTAGAGCCATGGTTGGACTGCCTGCTTCACATCTGAAATCCTGGCCTCCTATGCACTCCTTTTGACCCAAAGTGGAAAAGGGAGTGAGGTCAGGACTGTACGGGATTGTGGCTATAATTCCAGTAGAAAGCATTCCACCTGTTCAGGCTCTTCAGGTGTAGTCGTGTGGGGCTTCTTTTCTGGTAACACTATTGGTGACTTTGGTCAAAATTGAGAGCATGTTACCATAGCAAACTTTTGCTGCAACTTTCCATCCCAACAGGTTTGCACTTAGTGGAACCATCATTTTAACCCATCATTTGACAAATGCCTCCAAACACACTAGGTTATTTAGAGCTAGAGCTATTTGTCCAAGAAGGAGAATGATGGAGTGCTGCATTAGATACCCTGGCCTCCACAATCACCCGATCTAAATTCAGCTAAGGTGGTTTGGGATGACTTGGAATGGAGAGTGAAGGAAAAGCAGCCAACAAGTACGCAACACCTCTGGGAACTCCTTTAAGAAAACCATTCCAGGTGACTACGTCATGAGGCTGACTGAGAGCATGCCAAGTGTGTACAAAGCTGTCATCAAAACAAAAGGTTTCGGCTACTCTGAAGAAATTGCTAACAAATATGAAATGTTTGAGGTGCCCTCAACACCCTCACTACATATAAATAGATATAAAAAATTGTCTTTCAATTCAATTTTTTTAGAATTTTTTATTTTTATATGATCCATGTCTGCAGTCTCAATAAGGAGCATTATTTAACAGGTTTCCATAATTCCATAATTGTTCTATTATAATTTTAATGTCCCGAGTATTAATATACAATGTTGAAATCAATAAAAATACAAAAGCGTTGAACCAGAAGATGCATAAAAACTTGTGATTGGTACTGTATAATAAATACACCAGCTCAAAAGTTTGCATAATACCTTGGGAGAATTTGGAAGATATGTACCATTTTTTTTTTTTTAAACAAAAATAAGTGATATAGCAAAACATACAGTATTTATTTTTATAGGACTCAAGATCATATATAAGGCATAACAGATAGGCACAATCATCACAATAAAGAAAATGAGAAAATAATCCCTGTTTAAAAGTTTATATAACTTTGGTTCTTAATATGGTGTATTTCCCCCTTTAGCATTAATGATGGCATACAGTCTTTTTGTAATAATTGTGCATGAGGTCCTTAATTCTCTTAAGTAATATAGCTTCCCATTCTCCTTGGCAAAATGTCTCCAGTTCCTGTAAATTTATTTGGTTGTCTTGCATGAACTGCACTTTTGAGTTCTCCCCAAAGTGACTCCGTGATATTGAGACCAGGAGCCACTCCAGAACTTTTTCAGCTGTAGCCATTGGAGGGTCAACGTGTCCTTGTGCGTGTCCTTGTGCTTTGGATCGTTGTCATGTTGGAACATCCAAGAGTGTCCCATGTGCGGCTTTCGTGCTGTAGAATGCAAATTGTCTGCCAGTATTTCCAGATAACATGCTTTATTCATCTTGCCATCAATTTTGACTAACTTCCCCTGCGCCACTCATGCAGCCATAAACATAAGAGATCCACCAGCATGCTTTACAGTGGGGATGGTTTACGTTTCACCGTAAACATAGCAATTATGGTTATGACTGTATAGTTTCATTTTGGTCTCATTAGTCCAAATGACTGTGCTCCAGAAGCTTGTCTAGGTTCTGTCTGGTGTACCATGCAGGTCATTTGTGTTCAAGTACCTCATTATTGCGATCCTTGAAACAGCACCACCACTTTTTTCCAGAGCAACCTGTATTTCTCTCAAAGTTGTTTGTGGGGTTTTTCTTTGCGTCCTAAAAAATTCTTCTGGCAGTAGTGGTCAAAATCTTACTTGGTCTATTTGATCGTGGCTTGGTATTTACAGAACCTCTTATTTGAAGAGAGTTTAAAGAGTACTAACTGGCATTTTCAAGCATTGAGATATCTTTGTATATCTTTTTCCTTCTTTATAAAGTTCAACTACCTTATTACGCAGGTCCTTTGGCAGTTCTTTATTCTTCCCCATGGTGCAGTATCCAGCCAAGTCAGTGCATCACCTCATGACTGAGAAACTGACTATTTATACACAGATACTAATTACAATTACAATTATTAAGGGGAAACTTAATAGCAATTTAATCGTGTGTGTGTGTGTGTGTGTGTGTGTGTGTGTTTATAATGCGGCCAAATATTCGAGCATATGTAAACGTTTGATCAGGGTTGTTTGGTTGATTTCAGATATCATTAGGTTGTAAAAAGGAGTCAAACAACTATGTGATAATTAATGACTTCACGTTACCACTACCTTTAAATAAGAAAAAAAAAATCTTTTGCATTATCAGTCATATTTTCCAAATTAATGGCAATGTTTAACTATTTCTTTCAGAGCTATACAGTTGTGTGTATATGTATGTATATATATATATGTTCACTCACTCTCTCTCTCTCTCTCTCTCTCTCTCTCTCTCTCTCTCTGTCCCAATAAATCTGCATGCTGTCACCTGTAATAAAACCCATTTGTGGAGCACAGGATGTGAATAAGGAAGGACAAGGTCAGGGTCAGCTGACTGGTGAGGGGGAGAGAGAGCAGGACAGCACTATGCAAGACATCCATTTTCTGTCTTTTCACGCACAAACACACACACACACACTTTCTTTTCTTTCATGCATGCATAGACATAAAAACAGGGTTCCAACAATAATCACAAGTAGACTTTTGATTACTCTCCCTGAAGAAATATGCTTTAACAAAGACACAGCCTTGAGCATACAGTGCAGTGGACAGAAGCGGCACTCAGAAAATTAACTGTAAAAAATATATACTTTCAAAGGTTTTAGATGTTTTCCAATTCAGCCGTGTGTAATCAAAGCACTCAATCTGAGTGAGAGAGAATGAAGGGAAGTAAGAGAGAGAGAACTGGAGCAGGATATGTGAGTGGTTAGGAACATTCATGATTGAAGAAGAAAAGGGAAAGGGAGAAACAAAATGGCCTTCATTTTGATTTGAGGTGTTCTGACCTTGCTCTTATCTAAGCCCTGGATTAATATCGTCTAGTGTTTGGGAAATTACTTTACGAACCAGTAAAAGACGCTTATTTAATTCTATCATATAGTATCTCGTCTGTCATGCTGCACTCAAAATATAAATTTGTTTCCACGGCGGTTCTCTTTATGTGTCTGCCACGAGTCGATGTGTGAGTACAAAGGGCCGAACATGAGTCCAAAACAGGACCTCAAAACAAGTCTTAAAGGAAATCGTTAAACAGGAACTGTTAACATTTGTTGATTAATACTTCAATAAGAAAATTGATATTTGCTTTGTGACATGGTGCGTTATCATACTGATAGATGGATAAATTGCGGCAATGATGGAAAACACACGACATCAACAATACTAGCAATCAAGTGATGATTTACAGTATTAGTATTAGTAGGCCCAAAATGTGCCAAGGAAAAAAGAAATTGTGCCAATTACACCATTACACCACCTCCACCAGCCTGGACGGTTGATGTCAGACAGGTTGGGTCCATGCACTCATGCTGTTGGTGCCAAATTCTGATTCTACTCCCTGTGTGCTTCAGCAAAAACTAAGAATCATCAGACCAGTTTTTAGCTCTTCATTGGCACCTCAGCTTTCTGGTTTTGGCTGACAGAATTGGGATCATACGTGGTCTTCTGCTGGTGCAGGCCATCTACTCAGTGTTATGCATTGTGAGATGATTTTTCTGCTTAATCACAATTGTGCAGAAATCCTATAGCGTTTTTGTCAACCTGAATCAGTCTGGCCATTGTCTTCTCTCATCAGGAAGGCGTTTCAGTTGTGATCAACTGATGTTGTGTTTCTTTATTGCACAATTCTGAGTAAAGACTGATGGTTGTGCATGAAAATCTAAGGAGATCAGCACTTACAGAAATACACAAATTAGCCCATCACAGTCAAAAAGACCACCTTAATTCTAAAGCTGATATGAAGAATAACCCAAACTCCTGGAATTGTTTACATTGCACTGCATTTACATTGTTGACTGATTAAATAGTCACATTAATGAGTAGATATACAAGTGATTCTAATAAAGTATTTGGCAAATTAGGGACCAGTTACCATTATTCAACAATATACAGTAAGTGGGAGACAGCCAATAAAGACAATAATGACATTGTGCCTCTCAAGGCTGTCCATCACTTCGGACCCTGTTTCATGCACAATATTTTGAGCTCCTTTATATTTTTATTCAGGTGGCACAATGTAGGTGCCGTGTGTATTGTTGCTGGTTCACAGGTCCAGGGTTTGATCCTGAAGTCAGGGTACGGTCTGACTCTGGCATGTTTAGCATTGGGCACTGTGAATGTGTGTGCATGTGTGTACTATGATGGATCAGAGTTCAATCTTGGCTGTATTCCTACTGTACCTCATATCTAGTATTCCTGGGAAGGGGCCCCAGATTTAACACAACCCTGACCAGGACAAAATGTTTTAAAAAGGTTGATTTACTGTATATTTTTTGTTTTGATCATGTTGATTTTTTTTTAGTTCAGACCACTGATTATCATTAAGGGTTTAAATTAATTTTACAACCATTTCTGTGCTGATTTTAACTTTTAAAAAATGTCATTGTCATAAACACGTGGAAGAAGGAACCAGGCTTGGGGTTTTACTGGCGCATTAATAATCGACTACATTTTAGAGAGGAATGTTTGCTCCTATCTCCTAAACTTTTTGAAACATATTCCAAGTTTAATATCAGTTTCTTGACATCACGAAATTCCACTTGTATTTCCAGTGATGCCTGGTGGTCTTATTTACTGTATATCGATTCCTCATCCATGCATATGTGATGGTGACTCCCTGAATGTTTTGAGTAGCATGAAAACGATGTAAATAAAATTGCATAGTCTTTGCAGACGCCGTTGGAAGACTTTGGAGCAATGTGCTCGACATTACTTTTTATTAAAACACTGATTGAGGGAATCTCTTTTAACATAATAGCGTTCATCCCTCCTGTACACTTCCAGAGACTTATGTAATCTCTGTGAATCTGTTCAGGGAGCTTTTGAAATCCTGAGTCTAAGATGATTGCCCTCAAAACAGATGTGTTTTGTTTCTCCCTTTTGTAAAAAACAGAAACACACAAGTTACACATGTTAGTGGAGGGTGGAGTAATCTCAGATTGGATTTCGTGGTCGGTCCAACATAAACAGAGGAAACAGTGGGTGGAAGATTCTTCATACATTTGTTCTTTTTTATTATTACTATTATAGTTTTTTTTTCTATAATTAAATTGTATTTGTGTGTAGGAAAGAATCTGGTATAGGCACAAAAGCCTGAGCCCCAAGGCCTCCATGCAAATGAACAGAGGGACTGCTTTATATCATGAGACCTTGGGCAAACCAAACAAACCCCATGTGGACTGCATTTGCAGGCCACAGTTTCTTTTAATGATCAGCCATATGCTTTATGTCTCCTGAAATTGTGATTTAAATCAATAAAAAATATATATATTTTCATGTATTTTATTTCCATGTATAGCAGTAGCTTTTGGATTTTGCTCAGGTTAATGCTTTTTATACTACATACAGTATGTTGCTGTTTAGCCTGCAGTCCTGTGGTTGAAATTACTGTGCTGTGATCTGTAAGTTTAAATCTATTCTTCTTTGGAGATTTATGCATACTTGTAACAGATATAACAATAAGTATTTTAATGACAAGTGTTTGTCATGTTTAAAAAGAACAAATTCACATTTCAGTGCTTATTAAAATGTTAAATCAATTACTCATTTATCTGTTTATTTTTGTCATATTACAGACTAGTAAAACGGTTAGGTTTATTCAATCGGATTAGGATTTATCTTTATTCCTGACAATGAATATTGTCTATATACTATAATTTTACTATATACCCCAGTGTTATTTTTGCCACATTTAAATACAACCTTTATTGCAAGTAAAACTACACCCATAGCATCGTTGATGTTTTACAATGACCCACGAAAAATAAGTTGGTATATTATATAAAGAACGACAGACCTTTAGTTTTTATCTTTATTTTATATTAAAAGAAAAAAATGCTTCAATATTTGCAAAACCTATTTTACAAAGAAAAAAATAGGGAATTATGTGATCATGACTGAAACAATTATTTACCAAAGAAACTTATTTTCATATTATTTTTATTTGCATTTGTTTTATTGTGCTTGTCTTCACTGCTCCGTGCGCCCTCTAGTGGTCAATAAGACTGACACTGCATTGACCACATGGACACAGATCCTTATTAAATCATTAACAAATTCCAAAAAATGTTAGATTTGCATTTTGTACAAAAAACATATATATATTTATTGTTTTTATCACCCCAAATTTAAATCTGCAGTTTAAATTTAATCAGAGCAACCAAGAAGTTATGTGTAATTGTCCATGTAAAAAATATATTGTCAAAAATCATCAAAATCCAGGCAGCTGAAAGCTAATACTTAATATTAATTTTAATATATATTATATAGTTCTGTGTGTTTACCATGAAAGATGTGATTGCTCATTACTAATTACACAAGGTGTTTTTTAAAATATTTTTTCCCAACATGTAAAATTTAATACATTTAATTTACTTTACACTTTCAATGGAGTCATTAACACACATACAGACAGAGAAAGAGACACACACACAAAAACAAACAAACAAATAAATAAATAGAAAATTGAAGCATATACAGTATAAAATGGCATATTTCTTCAACCTTGGAGAAGAGAAGTCTACCATATAAAGATAAATCATCTTTCAAGCCACAAATTGAATATATTCCTTTAAAAAAAATAATAATAATCTTACCCGAGTGTCTGACTGCAAGGTTTTTCATTATATGAATGACTAGGTATTTCACTGTATCCTTCAGCAGGATATTTGGTTTCACATCAATGCCATCATAATCATGAAGGTACTGTATTAAAAAAAATACATTAAACTGGAAGTGTAAGGAAACTAAATCTGTTCTAGGAAACATGAAGCTCTTGTCAAATTCTTCTTTACCATGTCAAGAATATTCCTGGTATGCAAAGATGATTAAGAATTATGTTAAACTAAATATCCTTAGTAAAAATAAAGCGAAATATGTACTAACTTAGTATAATTAAATACTAAGAGCTCTTTTTTTTTGGTGGGTGGGGGGTGTGGGGGATCAGTAATAAACAGTGAGCACATTTCATCATACAATGACTATACAATGATTGCAATTTTAAGTAACTATGTGAATAAACAGAATAAAATGTAACCATAATGAAGACACTGACCTGTACTGTGACCTGTACAAAAGTCAATCACCAGTTACAATCAATTACATTATCCATCCATCCATCTAGGAACCTCCATAGTCCAAGTAGGGACCATAGAGGCCAATAGTGATTATTGTATTTATTTAAATTATTACTACCATGATACATTTTGGGAACGCCAATTAGCCTAACCTGCTTGTCTTTGGACTTTATAAGGAAACCCACCAAGCACGAGGAGAACATGCCTACTCCATGCACACAGACCCCTAGGCGGGAATCAAACCCAGACCCTTGAGGTGCAAGGCGACCGTGATCACCACTAAGCCACCATGCCGCCTATTGACTACACCATACAGAAGTCAAAAGCAGGTTGTCTCCTCTTATCCTCATCAGTCACTGTTTGTTCTTTAGTAGGAACCTCAACCTCTGCAGGATTAACAGGCAGTGTCATCGAGACGCCAGGAAACCACAAAGGATGATGACAGATTTCTAAAAATTATCCTTGGGCTGAAATGATGAACAACATCAAGCTTCCCATTTTGTCTTCTGAAACTTCATGAAGATTTGTGCAGTTTCTGCTTTTCTCTCTTCTGCATGATGGCTTTTAGAAGGCCGACTGTATTCGAGCCAGCGAGTGTAGACTTGTATTCTCTGTGGCTTATAGATTTGGACGCTCTGGTCTGTAGAGTGGTTGTGGTTTGATGGGAACTCACGCAGGACTGTTCCCCTCGTGTGGTTCTCTATTTGCTGAATGTGTTCCTGGTAACCCATGGTCTGCAGAGAGCTTTCACAAAGCATCTGTGTGAAGAGAATATTTCAGTTTTTGCTTTTTTAATAAGAAACTATGAAAAAAGAACAAATGTGAGTTTTGTCCTATGAACTTTAAAAGAGAAACAAAACACACATACTGTACCTTGTGTTTTTCTGCGTCAGGAGTTGAGTCGGGAGTTGTAAAAAAAAAAAATATGACAGCGTACAATGCCTGTGCCGTTTTTATACCACACTTTATGGCAGGGTTGTCCGACGCATCGGACACCTGACTAACTATTAACCCAGAATGCTCTTCTTTATGGTTACAGTATATGATCCTCTCAGAAAATCTGGGACTTTTCACAGATGGTGTTTTTTTTTGGAGTTTCCCTGGGTTTTTTTTTTTTTTTTTTTGCTGTTGTTGTTGTTGTTGTTGTTGTTTTCAACCACAATGACTTTTAATGATAATGAACAAGTACACTGAACTCTTGAGTTGAATCCAAAGAGAACTTTAAAGGACTTCCCCTGAAAAAAGTGTAAACAGAACTGTAAAAGACATCTAGTGTGAATAAACTCCCTGTTGAATGTTTAAGACAAAAAGGAACTGAAAACAGCAAATCTGAAGTATTATTATCTTGTCAAGAATATTAATCTAAACACCTTTGTGAATACTTATTTGTCACTTTTTGAGTCTAATTCATTACACCTACACATACTGGTTTGGTCTTATCAACATGCAAAGACCTCTCCCTCATTTCTTCCTATTTTGCTAGTCTCGTGGAATACTGTAGGTCTCCAGGCTTCCTGAAGGACTTTTCTGACTCTCGTCTCACAGTTGACAATACCTGCACCTGACCAGTTTGAGAGGATTTGTTTGTTTGTTTGTTTGTTACACCACACAGTGACCTATGAATCATTTAAACATAAAAAAAAATCTAAGTAGAGGCATGAACCAGTGAGAAATGATGAGAGATGAGAGATGATCAGGCCGGTGATTAGTACACTGGTGATGCTGAATGCTGAGTGGTTGGAACAGACGAGAAGAGAAATGAGGTCGCTGCTGAGGCTGTTACACAAACAGGCTATTTTTAAATTGTATCTTTATGCACCTTGTAGCCTGTCGCAGTAAAACATTCAATTTCATTTCTTTAATTTAATTTATATCATTTAATTTTATGTCAAATAAAGAATTGAGAGTGGCTCAAGACTTTTGCACAATACTGTACATAGATTGTTCAAAAGTTAGTGCCCCCTCTTTTAATTTTATATATTTTTCTATAAAAACATAAGAAAAGTCATCTGATCATAACAGGTCTTAGTATTAGACAAATACAACCTCAAACAAACAACAACATATAACATTTTTATATCTTTTTTTTTTCTTTAAAAAAAAATGTATCTGGGCTAATACTAACTTGAAGTCATCATTTCCTCTATGAATTTATCAGCCTCTCACATTTGATCCATTTTGGTCAATTCTTCTTTACAACACTGAGTCTTCAGGTATGGGATGTTTCTGCTGAAATGCCTTTTGGTTTTCACCAAACATAGAGCTGGGCATTAAGGTCAAACAACTCCACTTTGGCCCTGTGATAGATTGGTACCCTGTCCAGGATGTACCCCGCCTCATGTCCTAAATCTCCTGTGATAGGCTTCAGGCCGCCCCACAGATAAAGCGGTATAGACGATGAGCAAGTGAGAGTGAGTGAGTGAGAACTCCACTTTTGTGTGAAGGATATTGGTTCAGAAGCCGTGGTTTGTTCAGATGCAGTTTTGCGACCCTCAGTTGTGCTTCCATTGTCTTTATTTACACAGAAGAAGTTTCTCCTGGCAACCCTTCCAAACAAACCGTGTTTGTTCAGTCTTTTTCTAATTGTGCTGGCATGAAATTTAACATTTGTAGAACGATAAATTCCAAATTGTTTGGAAACTCCTTCGAGAATGATGTGCAGCAACAATTGATTCTCTAAACCATTGCTTATGTCTTTCCCCCATGGCATTGTGTTAACGCATACCTGGATGCTACAGACCAGCAAACTGCCAAAACCTCTGCTTTTATAGAGGTCTGTGCAGCTGCTAATGATAATTTAATCAAGGGCTGATAATTATTAGCACCTGGCTGCAACTTACCATCTTAAATACTGTGAAAGCAGTAAAGGTTAGAATATTGGTAATTTTTGTTAAATAATGGCACGATGAAAAAAGTTAGATGTTGTTGTTCGTCTGAGGTTGAATTTGCCTAATACTAAGACCACCATGATCCGATGATTTTCATTATTCTTTTACACAAAAATATATGATTAAAAGATGGGTACTAATTTTTGAACATGATTGCATGTAGATATGTCTATAACACTGTATACTAGATACCAGATTAGGTGCAAAAAACAAAACCAAAAAATGTAAACATCAAGTAAGTGGCAGTTCTTTGGACAGAAATGTCTTGCTTTTGAGGTGAATCTGGACAGATGAAGATTTTGGAAGAAGAGCATAGACAATGAGGTAATGATTTATTTAATAATAATAAATATTCAATTACCTAACTTTGTCTCATTTCCTTTCTCAGAGCAGCAATTAACTACAGAAATAAGGAGGTCAGTGAAAACCTCTGTAATGTGTGTGTGTGTGTGTGTGTGAGAGGGAGAGCTGAAAGGAGGGGTTTGATTTGCTAATTAAAGGTTCATGTGACTTACTGGTCCACCTGCAGGATTAAACCCTTTAGCCCAGTGCCAGGAGCAGCCACATCCACAATAGATCTACCAGAATGGTAAGTACACACACACACACATTTCCTAATTATTGATGAAAAAATATATAATTTTTTTATTGCAAGTAAGCATTATTATTGTCATCATTACATGCATTGGCTAAATTGAAATATGACAAATGTATTTAAAAAAAATCACATGTTTATATTGCACTTTTCCTATTTATGTACTGCACTTTATTATTATTATTATTATTATTATTATTATTATTATTATTAATCCTGTAAACCTGCTTTGTGACAATGACTATCATTTAAAGCACTATATAAATTTTAAAAAATGAAAATTATTTCTATGCACATATTTTAAATATGAATATTGAATTGCTTTTGGTAAACCAAAAATCTTAATAAATTAGGTTTTATAAATGCATGTGGCTATGAAATTGTTAATATCTTGTATAGATATCACATCACAACATCAATGCCATTTTCTATTTATATTTTGTGAATAACGAGTTATCAAGCTTTCTTTTGATTTTGTGCATATGTTCTCTGGTGGGTTAGTACGGCTTCATCAACACATGTTTGAGGACATTAGTGGTTGAAAAGTTTGGAGAAGAGACATGGGAGCAGCTAAGGTATGTGAGTAAATACGAGGAGCGTTCAAGTCAAACAGGGACTTGTGATGAAATTTCTAGTAAATGATGGCATAAAAACTGATTTACAGAACATTTACAGAAGACGTCAAGCACAGGACAGTGATAAGACTCTTAAAACATTAAAAAAGCATTAAAACATTTGAATGGCGAAGTTAAAGAAGGCCGTGCATCACGAGGTGGCTCGGAACCTACTGCTGTCATTCCCCTGAGCATTCGGCGAGCGTAACGCCTGATAACTGATCACTAACAGTCGCATCTGTGTGTGTGTGTGAAGTGTACACACAATCATTTACCAATCATTTACCACATTACAGGAACGGTACAGAACCCCAGTACAGTCCCGATCTCGCTCCAAGCCATTTCCACATGTTTGGGCCTTTGTTGGAGTTCCTGGGAGGCCAGTGTTTCGGACATGAAGCAATCAGTCTGATCATGGCCCTGGTGTACTGAGAAAACCTTCTACTGTGATGGTATCCAAACACTAGTGAAATGCTGGGATAAGTGTATTATCAGGGGTTTAAATAGATAGATAGATAAAGGGAGTTTTTTCTGTCATAACTGTGATCTGTTTTTCTGCGCAATCAAAAGTCCCGGTTTGACCTGAACACCGTTGCTAGCGTTATCTGCTTTAGAGTAATTCATCCCGTGCTTTGTGGCTGAAGTCATGTTTCCCCAGGTTGCTGGCAGAAGTCCAGGACACCTTTATGACCTATGAAATTTATGATGATATCATGACTATTCGTCTGGTGCAAGAGGCTTGCAAAATGCTGGGTGAGACAAATTTTAATCATCTATCTAAACTACTTAGGTTTCTGTCTTGCAAATGCACAGTGGCAAGGCTGAAGTTAAAAGGAAGCTGTAGTGGATATTTGCTCCTATCAAAGTTTGCTTTTTTCTTTTTGTCAGCCCACATTCACCAATTTCACCTTCTTCAGCTCACAAACATCATCCGTTTTATAAGTGTGCTAAATTCCTATTTAGAAAAGCTCTGTATGAGTCCAGGGTCAAATGCAGCAACTCAGACAGAGACTGAGAAAAAGAAAAAGGTTTTCAGCTGTTTGTGGGCAGCCTGTGTATGTGTTATAGCCTTGGCGACTGGTTTTGTGCTGTATCCAGACAGGGTGAGATGGCGTTAACAATGTCCCCATGAAGGCTGTCCGCTGAGAGCAGCAGGTCACACAGGACACTGGAAGTGTGTGGACAAGGACAGGCGTGAGCCTCTGGGCAAGATCTCACACCTGAGCTCCCAGAAATGATTGATAACCTTGCAGGAAGTGAAAGTGAAATGATTTGTCCCTTGTGTTTCTAGATGTTTCTTCCGAGATGGTGTTGAAATTGTTTGGAGAATACTTCTTCAGCTTTTGTAAGATGTCTGGCTACGACACCATGCTGCGCACCCTCGGAGGAAATTTGGTTGAATTCATTGAAAACCTTGACGCCCTTCATAGTTACCTGGCATTATCTTATCAGGTCTGATCTGATGCTACAGTCTTCTTATTCTGTATGTATTAGTTTTATGCCATTTAATTCAACTCTCACTGGCTTTGATTATGGTGGCCAATTTTAAAGTTCCTGTAGGGAAATGCTGTTAACATTAACTTCTGCATCCTCAGGAGATGAACGCACCTTCTTTCCGTGTGGAGCGAACAAGTGATGGAAGGACTCTTCTCCACTATTACTCTGACAGAAAAGGGCTCCACCACATAGTGCCTGGTACAGACTGTACAAACTACATCAGAACTAACCTTAACCCTTAAACCATAGTCGCCAACTCCAAAACGCTGAAAGACACATTTGTTCCCGCTCTTTGTTGTTTCTTTGACTACTCCACAGGCATCATTGAAGCGGTGGCAAAAGATTTCTTCGGCAGCAAAGTGATCATGAGCATCCTCGAGCAGCCGGAGGAAGCGGAGCGCACAGGAAAACGTGAACATGTCATTTTCCTTATGACACAAACAAGCGAAGAGACAACTGAGGAGGAAGAGGAGGAGGACGGTCAAAGAGAGGACAAGGAGACGGTTATGTTAGGTAGGACCACTCGCCAAAATAGACCAGTTTTTGTACAAATTGAAACAAAGTATGAAGACTTTTTTGTTCTAAAGCACATGCAGCATGTCCACGTCTGAGTGTGTGAGTGTGTGTGAAATTTCATGCAATTGTTGCAACATACATATATCTTTCATTATCATTCCATTTCAGATAATATCCTTCACTCTTTCTGCCCCAGCTACCCGAAGAGACTGTGGATCGATGAGAAAGCCTTCTGCAATGCATTTCCTTTTCATATCGTGTTTGACCGAGACGTAAGGCCTTTTCCTGAATGAGCTTCCGAGCAAAGAGTTATCTATTTGATGTATTTACTTATTCAGGTGAAACTTCTTTCACAAAACTGTTTATCTATTTTGATCATATGATCCTTATTCCTATCCATATAATCCATAAAAGGTGCACACTCTAATATATCATTGGTCTATATTTTGCGTTGATTATGGCTGTGGCATCGTTTTGATAAGCTTATGGAAGGTTGCAACATTTACTTCCATCCAGAGGCACATTAATTCCCATTATTAATGACACACACAAGGAATTTGATTCCGGTTGTTTGTGGCTCTCAAGTGCAATTGATTCTAAATAGGATTAGGGTCTGAAAACGATGTCTCATGGTCACTGAACCACTCTTTCATAATTTGAGCCCAATGCATCCTGGCATTGTCATCTTGGAATATGTCCATGCCATAAAGAAAGAAAAAAATCCACTGATGAAAAGACCTGGTCATTCAGTATCTTCAGGTAGTCAGCAGACCTCATTTCTTTTTGGGCACATAATGTTGCTGACCAACAGAAGCAAGATGCGCCCATGTCTCTGGAACGGGGTAAATATGGACTCATCAGACCACATGACCTTTTTTCAATGCTCCACAGTCCATTCTTTATCGTACATAGCAAATTGAAGCTTTTTTCCCTGTTTACTGATAATTGGTGTTCTTAAGGTCACACTGCTGTTTAGTCCCAATCCCTTGAGTTTCACTAAGTCTTTCAGTGATCTGTTTATTCAGGACTCACATTTAATGCACAAAGATGATGGTTCACCTTCACCTTATCCTTCTAGGTTTTAATAGTGTGTTACAACAGGTATTAACCAAATTTTAGTAGTTTTGAACGTGGTAGTATGAGAAATGAGAAGATACTCACTGCATCAGTTAGGGTTAAATAACTTGTTGCAGCAGAACGAAATTGATCACTGCAGTAATTATCCAGTGGACGGCTTTTAACTATTTGCCTTTAGTCTACTGTAGGTGGTGACTTTTTTTAAATTATTATTATTTTGACCCGGGCAGTGTACATTTCATATACATATCACATAAACTATATCTCAGTATACAGGCTAAATATGCATTATGTGTAATTGTTAATAAAATGTAAGAAAATTAATACAAATATTATTATTATCATTATTACGAACACATAACTATCACTCATCACTGTCTATACCGCTTTATCTTGTATTCAGAGTCACAGGGACCTGGAGCCTATCCCAGGAGACTTAGGGCATGTGGCACGGTACACCCTGGACAGGGTGCCAATCCATCGCAGGGCACACACACACACACACACACTCACTACGGGCAGTTTGGGAACGCCAATTACCTAATCTGCATGTTTTTGGACTGTGGGAGGAAACCGGAGTACCCGGAGGAAACCCACCAAGCAAAGGGAGAACATGCAAACTCCATGCACAAAGAGACGGGAATCGAACCCAGACCCTGGAGGTGCAAGACGACAGTGCTAACCACTACACCGCCTACACATAACTCTATCAAATATATAGAAATATTATTTTATATAAAACTCTTTTTAAAGTTAATTATTGCTATCCTTAACAGTAGTGATCTTATTGACTACCCACATGTGTGGCATTATCTCTGGGTGGTTATCTTTCTTTTGAGTTACAGTTTACTTTCACTTTTTTTCTATTTTATATAGAGAATCCAACCAGACTAACACACATATACACACAGTTCAGCTGATAAACACAAACAGGGTGAACTGATCAATCTTTACAGAGTAGCACAGCATTACATTAAAAGAAAAAGAAATAAAAAGCATTGCGGTCAAGACAGCAAGTACTGAAAACAGCCTCATCATGCCCTTCAACAGTAAACTGCTTCCTCAGGCCCATATCTAAATGGTAGATCCTCCATGCCATGACATTACCGCTCCAGTGTGTGTGTGTGTGTGTTTGCAGCTGATTGTAAAACAGACTGGCGTGAACATACAGAAGTTCGTGCCAGGGCTGCAACAGGCAGGGATCCGCCTGGATGAATACTTCAGCGTGGTCCATCCTGAAGTGACACTGAACATCTACAGCATCAAGAAGTTCATCAACAGCCAGTTTGTACTGAAGACTAAAAGGGAGATGCTTCCGGAAAGCTTCCAAAACCAGTCTGTTCTCAAATTACGAGGTATGAGTGTTGACCTTGAGTTATTTATTCATCAGTAGACTAGTGTCAGGGTGGATCTGGAGACAATCTGGAAACCCTAGACACAAGCCTAGGACAAATTCTCTATGGGACACCAATCTATCGCACATACATTCACATCCAGGGAAAAATGTACAGTACAGTACATGCGACTATCAGGATGTTATTAAGTTTGCAGGAGACCCATTTCGACAAAAGAGGAGCATGCACAGGAACTCCTGAGATAACTTAAAACAGATTGGGAGTTGATATTCACTTTTATGAGCATGCACCAAATGTCCTGGCATTAGTTCATTGATTGTAATTGAGTGTTTTATCCACCTGAAACAGCTTTATTAAGGTGTCCATAAAGCTGGTGTGTTTCATCAATTACATCTTTCTCTTAGTTGGTGTGTTACAGAAAGGGAAAATCATTAAACCGTACACTGTTACGACTGCAGTATGACTGCAGATCTCAGGGAGTTTTTCCTTGGACATTTGGATAATTTTGATTCATACACATTCACATTTCATACAAACTTTCAACTTTTGATTGTGTCAAGCTGCTTTGTGACAATGACAATTGTACAAAAAAATTTTGAATTGAATTGATTCCTCATGTAATATATTTGACCCTCTTGTGTAATGCAAAGAATTTGCTGAACATATACATTCTAGGTCAGATGGTATGGATGGAGCCATTGCAGTGTATGGTCTATCTCTGCTCTCCTAAGCTGCGTAGTCTGCAGGAGCTGGAGGAACGTGGCCTGCACTTGGCCGACATCGCTCAGCACGACACCACGCGTGACCTCATCCTGCTCAACCAGCAGCGTCTGGCCGAGATCGAGCTCTCCAACCAGCTCGAGCGAAAGAAGGAGGAGCTGCGTATTCTTTCGCGTCACCTTGAAATTGAGAAAAAGAAGACCGAGACACTGCTGTATGCCATGCTACCACAACATGTCGCTAACCAGCTCAAAGAGGGCAAGAAGGTAGAGGCAGGTAAAGGAGGACGTGGACTGAGACAGAGCCAAGATGTGATTCATTAAAGATTGCCTTTAGTGATACATTTAAAGCTGTCTTTAGTCTCACTTGAGTAGACTCAATACCAAACCTTTGAACAACCTTGGCACTGCTCGGGGTAATTTGTGCATAAATTCTTTCCTGTCAGGTGACTTCGAGGTGTGCACTATTCTCTTCAGTGATGTTGTCACCTTCACGAACATCTGCGCAGCTTGTGAGCCCATCCAGATCGTCAACATGCTTAATGCCATGTACTCCAAGTTCGACCGCCTCACAAATATTCATGGTGTTTACAAGGTGAGAAGAAAACTCAACAGCAGCTACATTTACATGTATGATATTTCTTCAAATCGATTGAAATCATTCTGATTAGGAACTTAACTGTTAAGGTGAATTAACTGTTTATATGGAGACGACACAGTAGTGGCCTCCCCACAGTTAGCACTGTGGACTCGCACCTCCAGTGTTGAGGGTTTGTTGGAGGCCTTAGGCTTTCTTTTACTCCAAAGTTGGCATTTCCAAATTGACCATAGTGAGTGTGTGTGCCTGCAATGGACCTAATACCCCACCTAATGCCCAGAGTCTCCTGGGATGGCTCCAGGTGTGCAGGGCAAATATGGATTCACCAGACCACATGACCCTTTTCCAGTGCTCCACAGTCCATTCTTTATGTTCCATAGCAAATTGGAGCCTTTGTTTATCAACCATAAATGGTTTCCTCATGGCTACGCAGCAGTTTAGTCCCAGTCCCTTGAGTCTACCTGCTGTGAAGTGTTTATTGTGCTGTAAAAACAACAGAAAGAGAAGTTTGGCTTCTCTAGACTTACTGTAGGTTCCAAACATTCCTTATAAATCCCAACTTTAAGATATGTTTGTTTACAAAACCGCGGTCTGTAGGTCTTTAGGTGGCTAATATTTACCTATTTAATGGATTATCAAAGATTTCCACCTTTCTCTCATTCTGATTGAAAATTCATTCTGATCAAGCTGAGGTGTTTACATGATTAATTTTTATTCTAGCTGGTCTATTATTCTCATTGCTAGTGGAATATAATAGTCTGTATAAACACAATTAATGTCTGCCGATTATTCATCACTTCTTCAACATGCTTAGCAGCAGTCAAGAGAAACTGTAAGGAATTTGAATACACTAAGGCCCTCAACAGAGTAACAGCTCATAACACTACCGTCAGGCTCCTGATGTGACAGATGTACCGATGTAATCATTTAATGTGTGTACTGTAGCAAACACTATAACAAATTGAGTGCAAAACAAGGGTACTTTTGAATCAAGTCAACAGATTATTGCACTTTTGTTTCAGTGCTCTGCTGTTTTTTCTCCGAAATCATGTGCAGGTGGAGACGATTGGCGATGCTTATATGGTAGTCGGTGGTGTGCCCATTCCCAAGGACACACATGGTGAGCGTGTGGCAAACTTTGCCTTGGGCATGAGGATTGCTGCCAGGGAGGTGAACAACCCTATCACAGGGCAGCCAATACAGGTGCTGGAGCTTATCTGTGCTTCACTGTAGTCACGTGAGAGATTTTGCAGCTGTGTTTATCAGCGTGTTTTTCAAAAATGTCTTCTCTGTGTGTGTTTCAGATCAGAGTAGGTTTACACACAGGGCCTGTGTTGGCTGGTGTAGTAGGTGAAAAAATGCCCCGCTACTGTCTGTTTGGAGACACGGTCAATACAGCATCCCGAATGGAGAGCCACGGAGTCCCTGACCATATACACATGAGCCCTTTCACCTACAGGTACCAAGAGTGTTGGAAAAGCCATGTGTCAGACATAAGCACTGTAAACTAATGCACGATTTACCTGTAACTAATAAGAAAGGTCACTTGGACCCACATGCGGCACAAATATTTGTAAAATCTACGAAATCCGAATCTGGATGTGATTAACTTCCATGTGTGCACTCCTCTGTAAAGTGTCCTGAAGGATAAGCAGTTTGAGATCCGTGAAAGAGGAGAGATCCAGGTGAAGGGCAAGGGTCTGATGACCACCTACTTCCTGCTTCAGAACCTCGAGCTGTCTGAGGAGCAGATCATGGGCACAGGGCGAGAAGACACTTGTGTGTACAGGGATGATCATGAGGAGGTGACCCAATCCACAGACAGTATGTATTTATATATATATTTTATTTTTATTTTTCAGTGCTCTACTGAAATAAAGAAACCATAAAACAACCAGTACCAACCAGTTATTGGGAAATCTTATGCACAAGTAACCTTTAGTCCAGGGATTGCCATTATCAGGGGTCATGGCCCTATGTAGGGTCACTTGATTTCCAAATGGGGAAATGGGGAATTCTGATCATTTTTCAACTTTTATTTTAAAAAGGAAGAATGAAAAAGATATTTAATTTAATTTACTAGGAGACATGCCTCTCCTTACTGGTTAACCAAGCATTGCACACATTCAGAGTTTATTTAACTCTCTCTCTCTCTCTCTCTCTCTCTATATATATATATATATATATATATATATATATATATATATATATAGCTAAATTGTAACTCTGTA
>JAQMYJ010000023.1:15727321-15750579 GCA_030014305.1 Clarias laeviceps
TCTATTGCGCTGGCAAGAGGTGTCCCCTTGCAGCAAGTGTGTGATGCGGCAGGTTGGTCCTCTCCGCACACATTTGTTAGATTCTATAGTTTGGATGTTCATGCTACTCCAGGCTCACAAGTCCTCGAGTCAGCCTCCCAGAGCTAGGCCTGAGACCTCCTTGGCTATTGTGCGCACACGCAACACAACCCTGGGGGCCCAGACATTGCAGTGCAGCGGCATTGGTATTCTCGTTCCCATATCGTTTCCACTGCCACACTGCTTGCGTGTCTGGACGTCCTTTCAGATAAAATTGATCTGAGGAATGTTTCCGGTTCACTCCTATTTATAACCTGCAGGTGCGCTTCATCAGTTGACGTCACCTGACCGAGTTATATAAGCCAAAATTTGGCGTGTTTGATACTCACATGCTTCACAACCGGCAACACATCAAACGCTCTTCCCATAGCGTTTCCTCGCAGCATCTCGTTCCTGCTTTTTCAGGGAACAGGGTTACAGCAAAGTAACCCGAGACGATCTGTAGCGTCGGTTAACTCACAATCAGCAGTGTTATCTGTTTCGATGTTCTGAGTTCATTTCACCATCAGACTGGTGTCAAAATATACATACGTGTGTGAGCAAAACTTTAATCAAACTTTAATGTGGAACTTAGGGTAAAAATGTTCCTGCTTGTGGTTTAGGATCACGAAGACCTGATGCCTGCAAGGTGTGACACGTGTTAATAATGCAGGCAACAAATAAACAAAATTTTCCTGTGTTGAAAAATCATCACTAATAAAATTGACAGCAGGAGAACACAAATGATCATTCAATGTGATTCCTGCCTCTGTTTCTTGCATTCAGTGGCTTTTATTCAGTACTGAAAAAAAAAACAATCGCTACACCAAGATTGGTTTCAACAACATCAACAAGAAGAAATATTGGAAAATCACTTACACACTCTCATGAAACCGCTCACAGCTCTCTCCCAGCATGCACTCTAAGTGAGAGAGAGAGAGAGAGAGCGGGTAATACACACAGATCTAAAAATATCTAGAAGATGAACCCTACATTCAACCTGTTCTTAAGAGTTCCGAGAAATAACCCAAAGACGGTGGAACTAGCTGATAAGAATTCCATACGCTGCTTGCTTTCTCATGAGGACTATCTTTGGGTGTACTTGGGGGCCCTTAAAGCAGAACAGACGTGTCGATACTTCATACGTGTCAGCAACTGAAGCTTAAAAACATGGTTCAAGCTATCAACCCCTGGCCTGTCCCAGCTGTGCGATAGAGTGTCCGTGTAATAGACTGAACGGCCAGTGACTCAGAATGACGAGGAAGTCAATGATCGCTCATCGTGCACTTCACCCTGATGGACTCTACCTTCTACAGGGAAGACGAGGTGGAAGTGGATTTTTGGAGGTAAAAATGCATGTTCGACCGAGTACATTAAAGCAAAGAATGAGCAACAGACTGTATAACAGCAAATGATGTAATCATCTACGAGTGGAAAAAGGAATACTGGCAACAAATCATCATTGAAGCCATTACAGGACCAGCATTTGTCAAAGGTGGTGTAGGACATACGTACTAGTATAATTGGGCATCAGGAATCAAGATCAGACACTTTTGAGAAATGAGCACAAGGTGAAAATTAAAGGCAGTTATATTGACCTGATGAGCACTTCATCCGTGCCTGCAGAAAAATTGCCCAAGTTGCGCGATACTCTAAGGAAGGTGAACGTTTCTTGAAGAGAATCATTACTGGTGACGAGACACGGACTCATTACTAGGAGCCTGAGAGTAAAAGGCAGAGCATGGAACGGAAACATCCTCAATCGCCGACTAAGAAAACGTTTAAAAGTCAACCATCAGCTGGAAAATTCATCAACGCTTACAGTTTTATGGGATTCTCAAGGAACATTATCAGAACATTGGATATTGTATATTGGAACATTATCAGGAAAAAGGTTCAACAATCAACAGCGCTCATTACAGTGAGACGCTTATTGAAGAGCAGAAACCTAAACTTCACAGAGGACCGCTATCTGAGGGCACCATGATCTCACGTGACGTTGCACGTTCACACACTTCTGCCCACACCGTCAACACTCTGAGGTGTTTTTTTCTTAAAGTGAATTCAAATAAATTCTACAGTCAAAGTGCGGATAATTTTTGACTCATCCTTGTATCCCTACGGACAGTATGACTGTGGAAAAGGAAAACCTGGCAAAGTATTACAACTTGCCGATAGTCAGAAAGAATAGTCAGAAACTTAATTAACGAGATGGACTCGATCATGATCAATGCTTTGGAAAGTTACTCCGCTACTCACTGCTGTCTCTGGCTGAAGCAGCGTTACAATTTTTTAAATATGTGTAACAACATTTCACAATACTGATTCACCTATATTTCATGTTAGAGTAGAAAATCTCATGCACTCGCACAGAGCAATCTCTCTCTCTCTCTCTCTCTCTCTCTCACACACACACACACACACACACACGCCGTGCTTGTTCAGTCCAGTGCAGCGCTCAGTCAGTCAGTCAGCGATGTCTCTTGATAACAGCTCAGTGGATTTCCTCTCTGCGCTCTGGAACTTCTCGGTGGAGGACGGCGTGGGGGAGAGCGGCGCACGCCACAGAGCCATGGCACACAAGCCCACAGTGCGAGCGCTGCTCTCAGTCTCCTACTCCATCATCATCATCATCTCTCTGTTTGGGAATGCAGTGGTGTGTCATGTGGTGGTGAAGAGCAAGCGCATGCACTCGGTGACCGGAGTCTTCATCATGAACCTGGCCATCGCTGACATCCTCATCACCCTCCTCAACACCCCGTTCACTCTGGTGAGACTTTGGTGATGATGATGATGATGATGATGAAAGTGATGATTGTAATGATGATGGCAATGAACATAAAGATGAAGATGATTATGTTGATAATGAAGTTGATGATGATGATAGTCAATTTTCAATGTAATTTTCTCCTAATTTAAATTGTAATTTCCAAACCCCTGGTGTGTGTGTGTGCGTGTGTGTGTGTGTGTGTGTGTGTGTGCGTGTGCAGGTACGCTTCATCTACAGTACATGGGTGTTTGGAAAAGTGATGTGTCATGTGAGCCGCTTTGCTCAGTACTGCTCCGTTCATGTGTCTGTGTTCACTCTTGTGGCTATTGCCATTGATCGACACCAGGTAAACACACACACACACACACACACACACACGTGCACAGACACACACATTATAAACATTGATAAACGTACATAAAACATTTAAAATTATTTATTCTACATCTCATTAAACCTTTTCTTTATAGACCTGTCTAATCTGAAGAGTAACGGGCCACGTCTCCTCAACTAATACTTACCCAGAGGCCACGCCTCCTCAACTGAGACTAACCTAGAGGCTATGCCTTTTTACTGACACTGACCCAAAGGCCACACCTCCTTGACTGACACTGGGACAGAGGCCACGCCTCCTCAACTTATACTGTCCGAGAGGCCACATCTCCTCAACTGAGACTAATCTAGTGGCCATGTCTTTATACTGACACTGACCCAGAGGCCACACCTCTTTGACTGACGCTGACCCCAATGCCATGCCTTCTTCACCAACACTGACCCAGAGGCCACACCTCATTGTCTAAGATTGATTCAGAGGCCACACCTTCTCGGCTTAGACTGATGACTTAGAGACCACACACCTCCTCAACTGAAACCAAGCCAGAGGCCACACCCTCTCACCTTGACTGACCCAGAGGCCACACCTCCTTTGCTGATCCTGACCCAGATCCCACAGAGATGTGCAGAAACAAGTGTTATAGTGCTAGTTCAATAAACAGGTGTGTTTATGCTAATTTTTCTTTCTGCCTAAAGGTGGTGCTGCACCCAATGAAGCAAAGGATGTCCCGCCTCCAGGGTGTGGTCTGGGTTGGAGTGATTTGGTTAATGGCCACATGTTTCTCTCTTCCGCATGCCATCTACCAAACTCTGCTGCACTTCAAGATCGGGTGAGGAATATTTGACTTCCAGTGATCTTCATCCTTACCCAAGTCCAAATGACAATGTGATGCAAAGTGGGTGGGATTGAACAAATTCAGTGTAACTATTTGGCTCCACATTTGTTTCAACCCTCACCCGTGAGGCTTGATGGGCAGAATTTGGTCTCTATATGTATTGCACTTTGTCAGGGTTTCCTTCTAGTGGCATGTGGCAGGACTTCTGCCGTTAACTGGCAAATGATCTTTGTGGATACTGTAAAAGAAGCTGGGTCCAGTAGTGATGGGGTGGACTTGTGGATTATATTGCTAAGAGAAAGTGCAAGCCTTTGTATTGTCAGGTCTGTGTAAGAGATTTGGGGCTATGGAGAGTTCACTGTGGGTTAGTGCATAGTTACAGGGCTGCCACCCATGAGAGTGAAAAAAAGTGGCTGTAATTTCCATCTCACTCGGAATCTGCTGATCAGAAAGCACTCATTATTTTATTGTGACCAGAAAAGCATAATGAGGATGGGGAAGCTGCCGGCATGGGGGTGAGGTTCCAGATGGGAATGTGTACTTGTGTGCCGGAAGAAGATTACAGTAATCACAAAGGGATGATGGGAGAAAAAAAAAAAAACAGTCCAGAGACACAGCTGGAATGCACGCTTCTCATACAAGACCTCATGCAGGAACAAATTAATGCTGTATTCTAGATTCAAATGTCACTTTTTGTCACTGAAGCTTCAACAGAATCAAGCTTTTCACCATCAAAGCAGTTGAACAAGAACATGCACTCAGCAACATGCTTTTAAAGATAATGAATAATTTGCATTTCATTCACAACACTCTGCTGCTCTAGGAATCTCAGTGTGTTACTGGGTTCCTCTTATACCTAAAACACTCAAGTCCAGAGAGGTGGAATAAGAAAGGAGTTCTTCAAAGGGGTTCCTCTCTGAAAAGGAAACACAATGTTGTGTTGGATTGTCTGAGTGGGTAAAGACCAACAAAAGGGCCATTCAGATGCCCTTTAGAGTAGACCCCCTCCACTCAAGGTTTCCATCAAATGGACCAAAACACCTTTTAGCCATCTAGATAGATGCCACCAAGCAAAGTTTCTCATAAAGAGAGAAACCCTAAAGCTCTTCAATGTGCTATTTTTTTAAGAGAGATTAATCTTAAAACTCTCCCAGCATTTTTTCAGTGGTTAACAGGTCTAACTTTTTGTTCTCCTTGGAATCTATTTATAAACTGAATACAATTTCCTTTCCACAGTCCTTTGCTGAAGCGAATGACATTTCCCCTGGAGCTTCTTTAATTAAAAAAAAAAAAAAACTCTGTAAATGCTAACCTACCCTTCTTTAGCTCTTAAAAAGAGATGGGCAAAAAAGAGAAAGATAGCTTATTTTGTTCCTGGCATGGGGAAAGTGCAGCTACTGTACTGTTTAAGGGCAGGCGTAGCTCAGTGGTTAAGATGTTGGATTAGTGATTGGAAGGGGATGGAATCAAACCCTAGCATCAGAAGGTTAGCAGGGTTTTTTTCCTTGAGCAAGGCCTTGAACCCTCAACCATTCAGAACTATAATGAAATCAAAAACAAAAAACATCAGTAAACCAAACAGTATTTAATACAGATACTGACTATAAACTCCTGATCTGATCGAAAGGTCCCAGTTTCAAACCACAGCACCACCAAGTTTCCACTGTTGGGCTCTTAAGCAAGGCCCTTAACCCTCTCCTGCTAAGATGTATACAGTAAGTGAGATTGAAATGTAAGTTGCTTTGGATAAGGGCATCTGTCAAATGCCAAAAATGTATATGAAACTGGACTGCAAACCAGGAAACAACAAACAACAAACAAAATGTCAAAATAAAAATCCCAACACACAAAGTTCCATGGGCACGGATATGACAACGGCCGCTATAACCCTTTTTAAAGCACAAGCACAAATCACAGATTTTCTGAGTAATGCTCACAACATACACAGCTGGGCTGCAGTCGAGTTTGCGTCATGTGATGTTTTAAAGATACCAGACAAGTTACCTAATGCTGCTAAAATGCTAATGAAATGTTAATGCTAATGAAACTGGCTTTTAAAGTTTCACACCTCCTTCTCTTCTCTTGTATACTCTGAACCTTCCTGACAATAACTAAACTAACTTTAAAAATAGCGACGCTTACAGATTCAGGATGTAGTTGAGTCCTGGCCACTTCAGCACAACCAGCTGTCCAACATTCAGGAGATTTTGGTGACTTGCTTTTTTTGACCTTCCGTAGATTTCTAATGCTCAACTCATAACACATTTTGTTGTAGGCAGCGTGTTTATAAAGAAATTATATACCAATTTAAAGTGGATAAAAGGAAGGGGTGTGTTTTTGTCATATTTTTGTATGTACACACAATTTAGACCTACTGTATATGACTGTCTGAAATTATGAGATTTTATAATAAGGATGTGGCAAAAGTTCTACCTTCAAATTTCAAGGTCAATTATACAGTATTAAAGCTCTCTTTCTTGCTCCTGCAGCGAGGGGAACGTGAGGACTGTATGTCTGCCCAGCTTCCCTCAGCCATCGGACCTGTTCTGGAAGTACCTGGACCTCACCACCTTCGTCCTGCTCTACGTGCTGCCTCTGGCGATCATCACCGTTGCTTACGTAGTTATGGCAAAAAAGCTGTGGGCGCGTAATGCCATCGGCGACGTGACCCTGGCCCAGAGCTTCGCCCACCGCCGTAGGAAGAGGATGACGATGAAGATGCTGATAGCAGTGGTAGCGGTTTTTGCTGTCTGCTGGTTCCCGCTGAACTGCTACGTGGTTCTGCTGTCAAGCAAAGTGATTGAGGCGAACAACGGCATATACTTCAGCTTTCACTGGCTGGCCATGAGCTCCACGTGCTACAACCCTTTTATCTACTGCTGGCTAAACCACAACTTCAGAGCTGAGATCAGGTCGCTGCTGCTCATCGGTCGCAGACGCAAAGTCAGCAGCACTCAGCACACTTGAAGACTACGAGGACTTATAGTACTACTTTATTTCTCCAACCTGAGTGCAGGATATTTAACCTCCATCTTGGTAAATTTATTTTGGGTTGGGGGGTGAAAATGATGAAGTGGCTTTCATTTTTTTCAGTCGAAAAATTTTCACTTCATCATTTAAAATATTCAAAATGCATTTGTATGTAAAAACCTAATCATGGAGATGATGATAAATTATGAGGTTGATTTTAGCACCCACATCATCTTACATCAATTTGTCTAGCCAACTTTTGTTTTGCAGTCATTTGCGTCAATTTGTGTTGCATTCAGCCATGATGTGAAAGTAAAACACTTTTTATCTTTACATTATCAGCTTCATTCTGGAGCACTAACAAACATGCAAAAAATTTAAACTCTTGTTTAATGTAGTGATAGAAAAGTCAGCGCTCTGACAGGAAGTGGATCTCGTTACGCAATCGGGAAGATTTTCAACTGGTGTACAGATTGAAATTTGGAGATACGTATATACAGTAGGAATTATTATTTTTTTGATCCCCTGCAGACTTTGTTATCTTGCCCACTTGCAAAGAAATTAAGGGTCTATACAGTCTTATGCAAAAGTTTGGGCACCCCTTGATAAATAACAGATTTTGGTGATTTTTTAATTGAAAAGATGTTAACATAGTCTTTCTTGGAGAAAATGCACAATATTTTCAGCCAACATTGATACATAGTTACTTCTTTTGCCATAACAAAATAACAAAATCTGTTTTTGATCAAGGGGTGCCTAAACTTTTGCATAAGGCTATAAATATGCAGATACATTTGTACCACTGAATTTTATATCAGAACAAAATACCATGTTAACATACAGTACCGTTGTTGTATTTTCACTAAAATCCAAACTTCTATTGTTTGTTAGGTCATTTAATGCCACAAATACAGTACACGCAAATAAAATTGGATTAATGTTATGTTCCTGCTGGGATGAAAGTTTAAAGTTTGAACCAAAAAAAAAAAAACAGAAAATGTTTTTCAATCCGTCTAAACTTTCAATAAAATATACCATGCCACTTGCTACACTGATATATATATATTATAAATATAATATAAATATATATATTTATTATATCAACATATTTAAACTGAAGGCAGAATTTCCACTAATGTAAAATATGTAAAAAGAACAAAAATAAAATATAAACAAAAATTGGTTGTTGGCTATTTATGGTTATTTATTCATTTTAATAAAATTGACAAAATATGAAAATGTAAAATGTTCATGAGGCCAATTTAGTAATCTGCACAGTGAGATACTATGTTGCTGTTGTTGGTCTTTCGGCTGCTCCCTTCAAAGCGTCGCCACAGCAGACCATCTTATCCGCGCACAAGCTTGGCACAGATTTTTACGCCAGATGCCCTTCCTGATGCAACCCTCCCATTTTATCCGGGCTTTGGGACCGGCACTGCATTCAGTGGCTAGGGTTTGGACATTGGCTGGGAATCGAACCCGGGAATCGAACACTGAGCCACCAACACCAGTAGTACAATACTATGTTAAGCAGGGTTATTCTTCCATGATTGTGGTCATCATCATGCTATGGTGTCACCCTTTTGGGGCATCTGCTATTGAGGTTCGACCTCTGACCCTGTCAATAAGTGTCCTAACCCTGTTCAGGGATGCTGGAGCATGGCTGACTTAGATATGTGTAAAAATAAGTTACTATGTGTGATAAGTTACTATTTCATAAATGATAGTGGAAACAACCATGGCTTTAAGTAATAAGTACTCAGGTTTAGTCCACTTGGTTTCAACACAATATAAAATAGAATAAAAATTTAAACAAACAAACAAATAAAAATATTTAATTCAACAAATTTCCTCAAGCACTTTGAGTAAAATCTGCTTGACAGGTTTTATAGTGGATGCTGTTTTTAATCAATAGTTTGTTTCTGTGTGTCTGTACAGCTGCTGCTTATTTCATTATAATTAACATGAGCACAAAACAATCTGCTGTTCCATTGTTAAGTTCCTGAAACATTTGGATGGAGGTGTAACAGCTCCCAGCTTGCAGCAGCTCTGTGAGCCCTGGCTCTCCACCTGGGAGAAACGCCAGCCCTAAGGCCATGCCTCATTTGCACCTGTTTTCTCCTGACATGTGACGGTGTGTGAAAACACAAACCAGCACATGCTGCTAATCACTCTCTGGAGAAATCAGCCACATGCCTCAGAGTGGGTTTTTAATAAATAAATAAAAAAATAATAATAAAAAAAATCAAATGTGGCAAATACAGACAACAGAAGGTACACATGAGTAGTCTGGGTTGCTGTGCTGTGTTTCAAACTCACTGCTGGGGCTCGTTGCTTCGGATTCACATCACCTTCAGGAACAACATTAATATTTAAGATGTGTATTATTTATTTAATGATAATTTTGTTATATTCTAGCATGAGAAATGCTCATCTTTATCCAATGCCTGTGCACAATTCTGTTGAATTCTAGCTTCTGATTGCTCAGAATTAATTGTCTATAAAGTCAGCTTTTATGGGGACAAACTTATACATTACAGCACTTCTTGTAACATGTTGTCATTTCTATAGGGACAATTTACACACTGAGAACTTGTTCATTATCATTGATTTAGCGAGGGTTTTTTTTTTTTTTGGTTCTTTATTTACCATTTTTTTGATGATGCATCAAAGATGTCAAGATGATGTTCTTTGTGGTTTCTCTGGAACATGATAATATGCATCTGGTGTAGTTGTTAGCACTGTCGTCTCGCACCTTCAGGGTTGGGGGTTCGAATTTCGTCTCCAGTCTGCGTGTGCAATGTGCATGTGTTCCCCAGTTACTCTGGATTCCCTCCTCAGTCCAAAGACATGCATTGTAGACTGATTTGTGTTCCCAAATTGCCTGTAATATACTGACCTTTTGCATGTGGTCATTGTTCTGTACAGGGTCATGGGGGCACTAGGCGGGGTAAACCCTGGACGGCGCGCCAATCCATCGCAGACACAAGCATGCACATTCTCACACAATTACTCCAGACAATTTGGAAATACTAATTAACCCACCCTGCATATCTTAGGATTGTGAAAGGATAACAGAGTACATGGAGGAAACACACCAAGTACAGGAAGAACATGCAAACTTGTCCTGAGGAGGTAATTCAACCCACACCCCTTATCTTTGTCTTTACTCTTTAGCACTGACATCATCTTTCATCAAATTACAGTACAATCAATAAAAAGTAAATGTGTAAATTTGTACTGTTGCAACTTATATATGCCATACAGACAAAATGCTGCTTTATAAATATTTTCATGGTCAAAACTATGGCTAAGATTTGATGATTGAAAATGTACAGAGTACCATATTATACTGACAATATGAAGCTTGTTCATAAAGAACAACACAATGATTTGTTGTAGGGCTCTTAACCCAGTTCCAGTAATTTAAAATCTCCTTAGTTGTTTTCTTTGTTTGATGCAGCTCAATAATTTGACCCCTTATTTTTTGCTCCAAAATACACCTCAAACATAATTATCAACAAAAAGAAATAGTTCCTTAAAGGAGGTATTTGGAGGCCATCCATTCAGACGTGAGCAGGCAGTCTGATCATGGCTCCGGCGTACAGTACTGAGAAAACTTTCTACCTTTATGGTATCCAAGCACCATTCTAGAGGTTTAAGTGCACCAGTGATGACTTTTCAGCAAATTATACAAGATTCTTGGAAAAGGGAGGTAGAATCACCCTTTAATGTCAGTGCACTCAAAATATCGCCACTCATTTGGCACTAAAACCTTACTCATCAAGGTTCTCTTCACAAATGGATACACGTCACTTGTACAATCCAAAGTAGATTTCTTCACTGATTAACTTTTGTATCACAACCCAACAATGTGGCAAAATAAAAGACCTTGATTTGTGTCACTCATTTTCACCACATGTTTATTTATGAAAAAATATGTGACTGGAAACGTGCTAAATGCAAATCTCAAGAAAGAAATACATCATGCTTCAAAACTACTTTATTTTCTTGAAGCTGTTGTAAGAATGCCTTACTAAAATGTACAAAATCATAAAATAAAAGAAAAGCAATAAATGTTCAAAGAAGGAAGGAAGAGCACATAGGACTGCATCTTTCTGTTTCAATTCTGCTTTAGCCGAGCAGTAACATAAAGTGGCTGGTTCAGCAGATAACAGATTTACTCTGTAATGTTCTTCTGTACTGATTCTTACAATTATCAACCAGAACTCCTTCTGCACTTTCATACAATCATTTAAATTACATTTCTCCCCACTACATTTTAAAGAAAAACACTTAGAATCCAATGGGTAAAATTTGGTAGCAGATAAATGTGAAGATTAATGGAGTTAAAGCTAGATTTCCCTAGCTGTGCTAAATAATGTGCAGTTCACACTCTCTCAATTTCATTAACAGAAAGAATGTTGAGCATTAATGCCATGTACAAGTTAGATAAAAGGTGTTTAAAAAAAAAAAAAAAACATCCCACATACTTTTAATGCATTTCCCTACATTAAATATATATATCAACATATCAGCTTCCTCCATGCGAAGAATCAATTTTAAGGCAAAATAATGTACTGTATATAAGGGAAAATGACGTGTAATATCTGGCAACCTAATAAATAAAAAAAAAAAAGTGTGGATTTGCATAATAACTGCGTAAACACTGCGGCATGCCAAGTGCACAACAAAGCAAAAGTAAAGCATAAAATAAATGGGATATTCTATTGATTTTCCAAAATGTCAACATAATTTGCTCAGTTAGATAGATTCTCTTAAAACTATATTTGTGAAGGAAACTAAAGTGCAGATTCATATGTTTAGAATTATTATGGGAAATCTAAATAACTCATTATAACATTATTTTCTATGCTTTGTGCAGCATGTCATTTACCACGCTACATGCTACATAACTAACACAAAAGCATGTCATGGTTGTGGTCCGTGTCTACGGATCCCAGCGAGAACCAGAGAGATTAACATCTTACAATCTAAGGCAACATTTCTAATATTCTGGAGGTTTAAGTGCACCAGTGATGACTTCTCGCTCTGCAAATTATACAAGATTTTTGGAAAAGCAAGGAAGAATTACCCTTTAATGTCAGTACACTCACAGTATCGCCACTCACTTGGCACTAAAACCTTACTCAAGGTTCTCTTCACAAACGGATACACGTCACTTGTGCAATCCAAACTGAAATACTTTTCACTGATGAACTTTTGTATCACAAACCAAACAATGTGGCAAAATAAAGGACCTGGAAAGGGAAGAAAAAAAAACCTAACAAAAAAAAACAACAATACAAACATTCAAACTTTGTTTTCTGCCATTTTCTTATTAAAGTGCAATGAAATTCTTCACTGAGGAAAATAATACTTCCTAAACATCAGTAACGCTGAGCTGCAAGCAGCAGCTGCACGTCAGCACATTTCCTCTTGTTTGTGTAACCCGAAAACTCTGCAATCAAAGTGACAAGTCTGACTCCGGAGTGTCCGTTTCCATTGTTAAACATGTCCCTGTGCCGATCTCTTCAGGAATTACTGGTGCGGCGTCGCCGTTTACGCTGACTTTGTGCAACAGCATGGGACCTTTTGGGAGAGAAAAAGATATATGGGAAAAAGTTGGAAAGACTTAACTCTTGTCTTGAATGTCAAATTAGTCATCTGCTTAGCATATGAGACATTTTTTCATTAAATATTTTTGGATTAAATGTTGACATGATAAGATGATTTTAGAAATCTCCCTTCTAAAAACTCTCAGGGCGAGTCCAAAGTGATCCGCACACCGGTTATATTAAAACTTCTGTTGGCCGTACTGTCTTATAATGCGCTCTCTGTGCACTGCGGTGCGAACAGAAATGTATAATCCTCTTGTGATTTGCATGGAAGAAGAGCAGCGTGCATTGATCATTTTTTTGCTGTTGTCTGAGGGTGGCGAAACAACTCACAGCAGAGCATAAACAGAAAAGTTTGGATTTCTGCAAACAAAATTTGGACGTTACTCAAATTACTCTAGGAAAGGTGCAAGTTTCTGAAAGAGAATCACTACCGGTGATGAGACACGGATTCATCACTACGAGCCTGAGAGTAAACGGGCTCGTAGTGAAATTTATATCAGAGAGTATGGAACAGAAACATCCTCAATCACAGACCGAGAAAAAGTTCAAAAGTTAACGATCAGCTGGAAAATTCATCAACGCTTACAGTTTTCTGGGATTCTCAAGGGCCAGTATTGGAATATTATCAGGAAAAAGGTTCAACAATCAACAGTGCTCGTTACAGTGAGACGCTTATTGAAGAGCTGAAACTAAACTTCGTAATAAATACAGAGGACTGATATCCATCAGCATTGTGATCTCGCATGACGATGCACGTCTGCACACTTCTGCACACACTGTCCAGATTCGTGGCTCGCAGCTCATCCTAAAACAGTTTTTAATAAGGAAATACGAAAGCTTGTTGACAGATGGACAAAGTGTATTGAAAAGCAAAGATATTATGTCAACAATTATGTATTTGTCTTTTCTAAAAGTTAATTAAAATAAATCTAACAGGCTGAGTGCGGAAAGTTTTTGACTCGCAGTGTGCATATAATCCTCATAAAAACTAGCATTGTAAATTGCTTTTAAAGGAACATTATTTATACTGGTGTAAATATTTTTAATATAAGTATGTACACCAAATCAAATTGAATTATGCATAAGGATTATTATAAGCAAGGTTTACTTTTATATTTTGTTACAAGAGAAAGGTTTTAAGTGAGTAAATTGTGTCCTCTAAAATAAATGGCCTCGGTAAATGACCACAGGTTATTAAAAATGCGTTACCAAAATAGCACTTGCAAATGACTACGCTTTTTTAAATTCCATGCAGTTAGCTGTCTCTGTGGTTTTGAGTGCGTGTGTGTTCATGCACGATGACTCACGCTCCATTTCTTCTGCACCACCGTCACTGAGAGCCTCAGTATCTGAGCACGTCCGTGTGCGTCTCTGTGCTGACCTGGGCTCCATCAGCGCACTGGACCTACAGAAACAACTTCAGCGTTTAGGAAAATGGCCAAACTGAGACACACTAAACTTGTGTATGTGGTAGAATATTATTACCTGTCATAACTATATGTGCCTGGATGGCTGATGGAGCGTTTCATCTACTCAGTAAAGAAAACAGGAGAAACGGATATTTTTAATGTTTATATATACACAAGACTTCACAGCGATTTATAGCAGGTAAACTGAGGTACTCACTCTGGCCATTTGGATAGGAGACGGAGAGACGGGTGACATCAGCGGATCTGGAGGACTCGCCTGCAGCATGTCTGTCTGAAACTTCAAATTAGCAATCTTCATACATTCCTCCAGTGTCTGAATAAAGGTGTTACACGTAGCACTCAACAAAGACGACGCCTCATTCCTCGTCTGGATAAACATGAAAAATGAATAAAAAACTTTAACCACTCATTCTTATAACTGACTTATCATCTACACCACTTAATCCTGTGTACAGGGGTTTCCTGGAGCCTATCCTAGGAGACTTAGGGCATTAGGTGGGGTACGCCCTGGACAGGGTGCTAATCCATCACAGGGCGCACACACACACACGCACTCACACACTCATTCTCACACATTGGGCAATTTAGGAACACCAAATAGCCTAAACTGCATGTTTTTGGACTGTGGGAGAAAACCAAAGGAAACCCACCAAGCATGAGGAGAAGATGCAAACTCTCCTGGAAACCTGGTCGGGAATTGAACCCAGACCCTGGAGGTCCAAGGCAACAATGCTAAACACTAAGCCATAATGCCGCCCAAACTTTAATCAAAGCATTAATTTAACAGAACTTTGCCTCAGTGTCTACACCACCAAATTGTTGATTTGAAATAAAGCAAAATCAATATATGATGGACATGTAGACTTTCAGCTTTAATTCAAGGTGTTCAACAGTTTAGGAATTACAGCCATGTATTATTATTTTACCAGTTAGTCCATCCATTTCCAAAGGCTCAAAAGTACCTGGTCAACTGAGTTGTGGCCTCATTATCATCAAAAATGAAGGAAATAAAAGGTCTGAGTGACTGTTCATGGGAACTCTTAAAATGTGGGCTAAAGAGGTGGCTATGCAAGTGAAGGAGGCCATCATTAGGCTGAAAAACCAGCAAGTTATCAGAGAAATGGCGTAGTAGTTAGCACTGGGGCCTCGCACCTCCAGGGTCGAGGGTTCGAATCCCGCAGGGTCTGTGTGCATGAGTTTGCATGTTCTCCCTGGGTTTCCTCTGGGTACTCCAGTTTTCTCCCACAGTCCAAAGATATGCAGATTAAGACAGATTAATATTTAAATTACCCTTCGTGTGTGTGTGTGTGTGTGTGTGTGTGTGTGTGTGTGTTTGTTTGTGTGTGTGTGATAAATTGGTGCCCTTTCCAGGATGTACCCTGCCTTGTACCCCATGTCTCCTGGGACAGATTAAAGCAGCACCCACCCCCCCACCCCCGCCTTATACAGGATAAGCGGTAAAAAAGATTTACGTTTAAACACTCAAGAACAGAAAGGTTAAATTAGACTTTGCTAGAAAACATCAAAAAAAGCCTCCTCAACTCTGGAAAAACATTCTTTTAAAGATGAAACCAGAATAACTTGTACCAGACTTATGGAAAGAAAAGAGGATGAAGAAGGAAAGGAAGAGCTCATGATCCAAAGCACAGGACGTCATCTGTCAAACATGGTGGAGGAAGTGGTACGGCATGAGCATGTATGACTGGCAGTGAAACTAACTCACTTGTGTTTATTGACGATGTGACTGCTGACAGAAGCAGCACGATAAATTCTGACAGAGTTATACTTCCTGCTCAGATTCAAACAAACACTGCAAAAGTAATATGATGGTGCTTTATGGTACAATGACCCAGAAACAGACTGCAAAAGCAACATAAGCGGTTCTTAAGGCAAAGAATGTATGTTCTTAAATTGAAAAATCATCCCCAACATAACTGAGTGTGCTTTTTACTTACTGATGACAAAACCTAAGGCAGAAAGACCCACAATGTGAAAATTGAGAGACTGTGCAATAAATGACTGCGGTTAACTTAAACGGTTAATGCAAGATTTAGTTCAACAACTTGAATTAAAGCTGAATGTCGACACTTCAATCACAAGTTGATTGCATCATGTGGTGCTGTACCGGGGCAAAAATACAAAAAAAATGTGTCACTGTCCAAATAATTATAGACCCAACCGTATATAGACAGCAGTATAACAAATAGAAACCGTCACACAACCTTATTTCTTACTAATAACATATGCAAATAACTTTGAACTGTGACTTTGCACATTATTCTGCACATTGTCTTGCCCATGACTGGACATGGTTTCTACATTCCACTTCAATTTGTATTTTTTTATTTTATTATTGTATTATTTTATTATTTGTACTTTTTAAGTATTTTTTTACAGCTAAAAGTTTATTTCTATATTTTTCTTTATTTCTCATTTGTAAAAATATTTCACACTTTATTGAAAAATATGACTGTGTATGTGACAAATAAAAATTCAAATTTTTATTTTATTATTTCAAACATTAGTAGAACAAAAAAGCTGGTATGTTAGAAATCTGTTCTTGCCTTTACTGAAATAGAACTTTACACAGTGTATAGTGACTGACTGACCTCAGCATGACCTCCCTCCTGTTCCACCGACTCCTGAATGGTGTGAACCTGTTGCATCAATAAGTCACAGTACAGACGTAGTTCTGACATCTTGGTTTTCAGAGACTCGGTGGTCTCTGTTAATTCTGCAACACACGAGCATAAGCATCTTGTTTTTATAACCCATGCTGGTTTAAACTCCAGGCACACAACCCCAAAACAAGGCACGAAAGAATCTCAGACCTCTTTCTTTTTTGGTTCTCGTGTCAGCGAGGCCCGCCTTCGAGCTTCCTAACGCCACAAGCCATTTCTGTCTCTCAGCCGCATTCACAGCCTTCACGTAGAAATGCTGCTCTCCTGGTATGATCAGCTCAAGTCTGGTATTATCAGTCGGGTGAACTGATTTACAGGAAGGAAAAAGTCAAATAAAAGCAACCACTGTGAGATGGAAAATAAATTGTTTGCGTCTTACAAAAAAAAATAAAAACGGTTATAAATATTTATGAGATATAAATTGTTTATACAGGTCTGTACCTTTAATTTCACACACTGACATCTTTATGCTGCCCTTGCTGCCTTTGCACACATTGTCCTGTGAGTCGTAATATGAAATGATTCCATTGTTCAACACAAACCAGCGTGGCTGCCATCCTACAACAGACAAGTTCATCAAGTTTTAAAAAAATAATAAATCTCGCAGTTGATTTCTGTAATGCAGGGTTTCTCATTGTTTTGCTGTTGACAGATGAGCAATTAAGCCTCATTTACACTCTAATGCTGTACGAGTGCCAAGAAAATAATTCAACTCTGACTCGACTCAGCTGCAGGAAGTGAAAAAAACACATAGGTGATGAGAAAAAACAACAACTAAAAGATAATAAATAATTAATTATGTAATTATATAATAAATGTTTGAGCTCCGGCTCTGTGCTGAGGTGATTCTTACAAGAGGGTATCAAAAAGTTTTGAGATTCATACGCCACAGATCCGGTCACTTTCGCCATATGTCCTCCCTCAGACATCCTAAAACCTGGCAGTAGAATTCGCTATTGATGGTCTGGTCCCAGGGGACAAATTCTCAATGCCGTGAATGTCAAAAAAAAGACATTTGCACATGGTCGAGCTGCGGATCTCCCCCGCCTTTTTCAGTCGTGCAGATAATGGGCTCTTCCACTGTGAAGACTGTTGCTTCGTCTCAGGGTCGTATCCATACACAAGTTTCATCACCGCTAATGATCCTTGACATGAAGGACGGGTCATCCACGGCACGCTGATGGAGTTCTTGGCAGACTTCGACGCGATGTTTCCTTCTGCTCTTGCCACACGTGTGCCACTTAAAACATCTTAAAAGACTCGTTGCAGCATTGCTGTAAGCATTTATGTGGCAGATTTGCCCAGTTTCACGTTATGGGCAACACGAAACTAACTTGTTGTCCATGTTGAAATAACAGATGTTTTAACGCTTGTGTTCAGAATATCACCAGTTGCACAGGACAATGTCTTTTGGCTCACTGACTTATGAAGAACTGTGTGTGCAACCTTGTGCTGCCAAAACTAGTCTCAAAACTTTTTGATACCACCTCGTATGATATTTAGAACTACGTTTGTTTTAGTTAATTAGCTGCAAAATAAACAAACAAATCAATCTATCTAATTTCGCACTGTGAAAATGACATTAAATCTATCAAAAAATATTCACAAATAGACAGACAGATAGATAGACAAATAGATAGATAACATTTATTAGAAACTGAAATTTCAATGACATGTAACTTATTATTTGTATGTCAGATGCTCTGTGTATGTTTTTTTTTAATCTTCATAAATATTTGTACATTACAGACTTGCAGTTATGATCCAGTTATGTGCATTTCAGCCAAGCAGATTCTCTTGCCGTATAATGTAGTTACCTGTCATGTAATTAGTCCACTTGTACAGCACTCCTTCCATTATTGTTTTAATTATTTTGTTATTATTATTATTATTATTATTACTATGGCAGTAAAAATCAGGAAGATTATAACTCAGCCAAGTGCCGCTCTGAAACATTCAGCTGCTTCTCATCTTGACAAAACAAGACTAAATGTAGTAGGAGAGAAAGAAAAACCGCTTCCCCATAGTACTGTTATCCAAAAATAAATCTCATTTTGAAAGCTTTGGGAAAATAATCCTGAAAGCTTCTCTCTGAGCCGAGGACGGAACACCAGGGCGACAAGCACAACGACACCGGAAGTGGACGCTCAAACAAAACAAAATTAAAAGCGGAAACATAGACTGATAATAATAATAATAATAATAATAATCTTAATAATGATTATAATTATTATAATATCGCGCAATTTTGGTGTTATACAAAAAATGAAATAACAAATAAGCAGGAAGTGACGTTGCGTGCGCCTGTGAACCGGAAGTGAATTGTAGTAAGCTGATTACCGTAGAGATGGCTGGAGACGCAGAGGATGAGATCCCAGGTAGATTTAATACGTTTGCTTTATTATCGCTAAAATTGAGCTAGTTATGTTTGTTAAAGTTAATTGTCTCTAGACAGCAACCTCAAAGCCCCAAAGCTATCAGACATGTGCATTTGTACCGGCAGAGTAACGTTAGATAACGAAAAAACTAGCAAAAAAAGAAGAGGAATTTAGATAGGAAGTGATACTAATGTAAAATAGAGTATAAATAACAAATCATGAAAACACATCATAATAATTCAACCCGTTTCGCTTTAGAGTAAATAGCTGTCATTTATTTCAAGCCGCTGAAAAGTAGCTTCTGTGCGTTGCTAGGGACAACCAAGCCACGCCCCCCCCCTCTCTCTCTCTCTCTCTCTCTCTCTCCCCTATATTTAACAATGCAACTTCTATACTATTGCAGTTACTCTTTAGATGTATTTAAGAACGAACAAACTTTTTTTTTTGTATTTAATAATGTATAAAATGTATACTTTAAAAAAACTAATTGATTAATCAGAAAGTATGGAGGCTCAGTAGTTAGCACAGTTGCCTGGCACCTCCAGGGTCTGGGTTCATGTCCCCCTCTGGTCTGTGTGCATGGAGTTTGCTCCCTGTGTTTGTTCTCCCCGTCCTTGGTGGGTTTCCTTTGAGTACTCCAGTTTTCTCCTGCAGACCAAAGACATGCAGATTAGGCTAATTGACATTCCCAATTTTCCTGTAGCATGTGTGTGTGAGTGTGTGAGTGAGTGTGTGTGCTCTGTGATGAATATACATGGTGTACCCCGCCATGTCTCCTGGGATAGATTGGATATACCCTGATTGGTATAGGCGATGACTGAGTGAGTTAGTCAAAGTGATCATAACTCTTTAGCTGATTATTATATTTAGATTTGATGTATTTATAAATTTGTAACTGCCCCAGAACTACTTGTGTTATTTCATGTTTTAACATTACATAACAATTGTTAAAAAAAATGGTTCAGGTTTGGAATGATGGTTTAGATTGAGAATGATGTTTGAAATGACTTATTGTAAGGGGATTTACAGGAATTTAAAATCTGCTAAAAAATCTTTATGTTCATAAGTTAAAAAAAATCAGTTATGCTCAGTGAGTTAGTCGTTTGTCATGGAAGATTTAGAGCAAGGAGTGTGTTTGTAAGCTGACGGTGTGCGTGTAATGCTTAAAGCACATTAGAGTGTTCTGTGTCTGTTTCCATGTGATTTTCTATGAAATATGTGTTTTTTTTTCATAACCTGAAATCTACAGTAGCTCCATTTTATTATAAGACACTTTAAGCATATCATGCCTAGTTATGTTGCTATTAACCCTCAGGGCAGGTATATTGAATATTGAAACACTGTCATAAGTACAAGCATTCCAGCAAAGCAGTGCTTTCTTTTAAAACAGTAAAGGTTTAGGATGGACATCCAACTTAAGCCTGTATTTGTCACATATACATTACTGCACAGTGAAATTCTTTCTTCGCATGTCAAAGCATAACCGGTGTCAGAGCGCAGAGTCAGTCATGATATAGTGCCCCTGGGGCAAATAGGGTTAATGGGGCTTTGCTCAAGGGCTCAACAACAGCAACCTGGTGGTGCTGGGGCGCGAACCGCCGACCTTCAGATCAGCCACATGTGCATAAGTGGGAAGGCCTTCTGCTAGATTTTGGCGCATGGCTGTTGGGATTTTTTCTTACGACATGTGAGAAACTGATGATTGTACAAGTTGACCAAAGTTCAATGGGGTTTAGGTGAGGGCTCTGTGGAGACCATGTGGGTTCTTGCATACTATCCTTGTCTTCATGGTCCTTGCTTTGTACACAGGGGCTGGAATAGATTTGGAGCTCTACTGTGAGTTTCAGTGTTCACAATATAATATATTGTATGTTTGGAAATATGTTTTTTTTTTTTTTTAATATATATACAGCGTTCATCCATAATATTGCATCGCAAAACATTTTGCCCAGTATTGTGTAGCCGCGCCTTGTGCTGCCTGGACAGCTATGGGTCCTCGGTCCAGTTAACTGTTCTCCCTAACACGACCCCTTCTGTGGCTTGTTGCTTAGATCTGCTGTTCTCTGGAGAGGCTTAGCAGCCGCTCATTTACAAAGACACTGAAACGGGGCATTAGGAGGAAATAAAGGGAATTTGAGGTATGAAAAAAAAAAGTAATTATCTGAGGGGCATTTGAGCTTGGACATTAACACACACACACACACACACTCTGTTAATTTGATGAAGAATTAGTCAAATTTGGGATGTTTAACTGAAGATCTGTATCCTGGCAGGTGTGTGAGTGTACAGGTGTTCCTATTAAAGAGGAGTAGCGAGTGATTATTTTATTACAATTATTTTATTAAAAATTGTGAATTAGTGTAGCTGTGAGGACATACAGTAGAATGTGGTGTAGAATTAAGATTAGTGATGAAAGAATAGATGGAAGACAGAAATAAATAAGATATAAAAACAATTTCTTTCAGTGCATTTATTAAACCATTCAAATTAAATATGCGGGTGTTCGAGTCAAACTGGGACTTGTGCCATTTCTTAAAAATGAAGGTGTAAAAGTAATTGACATTTACAGAAGACCTCAACCACAGTACGGTGATAAGACTCTTAGCCGCAGTAACAGTTAAATGGTGTAACATTTTAAAGAAGGCCGTCGTCCATGAATGATGATCCAAGCTGAGGCGGTTCAGAGCAGTGAACATTCAGCTGGAAAAAAACATCCTGGCCCTTTTCTGGTTTTGCAGGACAATGCACGACGTCATACCACTTACACATTACAGAAACTCGGCTTCCACTTCCACATATTTGGGTCATTACAGGAGTTCAGAATTTCAAACGTGAAGCAGGTACTGAGAAAACCTTTTACCGTGATGGTATCCAAGCACTAGTGAAACCCTGGAATAAGTACATTAGTGTAGCAGAGGATTATATAGAGTAATAAAGGGAGGTAACTCTCAGTTTAACTCTCATAACTGTGTTCTGTTATTCTGCACAACTAAAAGTCCTGGTTTGACTTGAACACCCCTCATTAGTATTACAAGAGGAATCTTCTCATAAGCCTGATATGGTTGGCTGGAAGAATGCTTTATCCTTTTCTTGTTTTCTGATAGAAACGGGAGCCGTGTTCACATTCGGCAAGAGTAAATTTGCAGACAATGTTCCCAGCAAGTTCTGGTTGAAAAATGACGTCCCTTTAAAGCTAGCATGTGGAGATGAGCACACTGCACTAATTACAGGTACAGTATGATTCATTATTGCTGGCAGTCCAATGCGCTTTGTTCTTTTTTTTTTTTTTTTTTTTTTTTTTTTTTAGACTTTATTGCCATTTGTTATACAGTAAATACATTTCAGTATCAGGAAGCAAACTGTATTTGTGTGTTGTTGTTTTTTTCTCTCCTAATGTAGAGAATGGAAAATTGTTCATGTTTGGCAGTAATAACTGGGGACAGCTAGGCCTGGGAGAAAAGATCAGTGTGAACAAACCTACCTGTGTTAAAGGTAAATTGCACTCTTGTATTTGTCCGTCTGTGTCTGCTAAATACATACTTTTGAAACTAACATTCAACTGTATCATTTTTTCAAGCCTTGAAATCTGAAAAAGTCAAGCTCGTTGCTTGTGGAAGAACTCATACGCTTGTTTACACATGTAAGTGTTTTACACTTCATCCAGATTAATACATCAGTACAGCAGCACATTATGCAGGTCGTGTCGACCTTCACACCTACACATCCATGCAGTTATCTCATCAGCCAATCTTCTCCTGGGATTTTCATACACAGGTCTCCTGGGCTCTGTACTGGATGGTGTAGAAAAGAACAGCAGTGGGTCAACACACTGGTCAGAGTAAACTGTCAGGGTTCTGTTATAAAGATCGCACTTTTTCCCCCATACTGATGTTTGATTTGAGCTTTTGTCCAGTATTTGTAAAAATTTATGCATTGTGCTTCTGCGACCTGATTGGCTGGTTGGATAACTGCAGAAATGAACAGGTATTCGTATTCAGGTGGGTATTGAGCATAGATGGGTTAGATCATACTGTATGTTATGCACTATCTGCAGGCATTTGTGTCACATTTGTAAACAAGTTTGTAAAGACAATCCCAAAACCCCCACACATACACTACCGTTCAAAAGTTTGGGGTCACTTTCTAACTCCATGATCGTTCCTGATTTTTATTTCTTTCTAC
>JAQMYJ010000023.1:15773686-15796929 GCA_030014305.1 Clarias laeviceps
GTTTCCTAATTGGGATATGCGAAAATTGAGCAATTTCCCTCTGGGATTAATAAAGTTCTAATTATTATTATTATTATTATGACATGCAAAAAAGATGTTTACATACTACAAATGTTCATGGATGGATTGAATATTTTATAAATATATAGTAAGGTGGAAAAAATTGCAAATCTCAGTGCCACAAATCCAGTCTCTGGAGACATTTGAATCAGCGAGTGACGTTTGTAATCGTGCCTCCTTTTTTTTTTTTTCTTTTTCAGGAAGCTGCACAGTCAGATGGGAGAACCGGACCATGTATTGTGTCGTTAGCGTGTTTGCCGTTGCTTTATGAATCAAGCCCATGCCACCACACGACCGTCACACATGTGCACTTACACACACACACACACACACACACACACATGTACGTATATATATACAGACAGCAGGTGGCACCAGGAACTTATTTCAGCCTAATAAAGCAGAGTGTTATTAAAGCCCGGGGTTGTTGGGCTTAGGCTTGTGTGACTGCGTTCACTTGCTCACAGTACTTTAATATTTTAAAATAAATGCTTCTGTTTGTCATTCCGGATTTTTAACTTCTAAATGAGTTGTTTTTTTTTGTGTAGCAGGACTGTAAATGCATAGTAAAGTAGTAAACAAAAGTGTTTGTTCAAATTGAATAAAATTCAGGGTTGTATAACTGATGATGTGAGGTTTCTTTACTGGTTGTTATGCAGCATTAAACTGCTTGAATAGAATAGAAATCTACTGGTATGAAGCTCAATCGAGGCTGCAGGAACCCTTATCTCTTTGCTAGAATTGTTTGGTAAAGGATTTTTAAGTCATGACCCTGATCAGCCTGATGGTGTCAGTATTTTCCTTTGTTTGCATTTGGGCTTATAACCCATAAACCAATTGGCTAAAAGATATAGAAATAATTTTATTTTTATTTTAAGTATTCCTTGACTTGGGATGATTCAGTTGGTCTGTGTAGCAAATGTATTTCCATGTAAGAATTTTTTTTTGTCATTTTTGAAAAAAAAAAAAAGCTATTTTTTTTCTAACTCTGATGCTGTTGGCTGAATTTGCATAAAGTTTGGTGTGGATAAACTTTAGATCCTCAAGGTGAAAATCCTTGTTATCAAAACAAGGATTGGACACATACTTTCATTTTATCTGGCCTCTAGGGGGTGCTGTAACTAATAAATGCTCATATACACAATTAATTTGTTGTTCTGTCTCCTAGCAGTGTAATGCACAATTGGATAAAATAATTGGATAAAATAATATTTTATGCAAGCATGGGCACCCTCAGCCAAACAAAATTTTGCAGCTTGAAAATTTTGCATATTCAAGTTTCTTAAAAATAAACTTTTTCAAACTCCCTTAAGATAGTTGCTCTAATTCATGTGAACTTTGGTATGGATAATCTACAGGCTTTAATTGTAAAACGCATATATAGAGACAGGCCAAGGAGTGTAAAAGATGGCATGAATTTGCAAGCGTCTCCAAGTCCATATGTTCAATCTTCGAGAAATTTGATGGGTAACATCTACAGACACCCGTACCAGAGAATCATCAAAACAAAATATGATATACCAAGCCTTTTACCTGATAAAGGCTTATAGATTGTTATGGAATGTTCAGCTCAAAGTAAGGTGAAGAACATAATCAGATCTTCACAATAAACACATCAGTTGAAAAGATGTTTGAGGATATCTCCTGAATTTTGTAATGTTGTCCAGTAGGAGGAGAAACAGAAACTTGTGTGACCATAATTATATTAAAATACACATTTCACATTTTCCCAAAGTTGCATAAATGAGTAATTAACAATGTTTAATTGGTTATATGTTAATTATATTTGGTAATTTGTATAGGTTAATATGTTATATGTTAATATCAGTTCATTCATAAATGGGTAATGTTGTAATGTTTAATTTGTAGTTAGTGTGTCCCTGTTATTAGGACACACTGCACATTTCATCGATCATTCTAACTAAATATGGCATGTCATTTAAAAAGCCCTTTATGAACAAAATTAACATCACTAGCATTGTCTTCATGTCTTCAATAGCACTGACAGCTTGTAAAGACACCCAAAGCATGTGGAAAATCTGTCAATAGTGGTATAATAGTGGTATATATATATATATATATATATATATATATATATATATAAGCATTCAGAACCTCTGTTGAAATGATTCTACTGTACAACTTGAGTCCCCCTGTACAACTGTGTCAATTTACTGGACATAATTAGGAAAGGCACACACCTGTCTATATAAGGTCTCATCCTAAATAGTGTAAGTCAAGAGAATTATTCGTAGACCTTTGAGACTGGACCATGCCACTACAGGGGAAATTTTTGGCCCGAAAACGCTGGAGTGGCTTCAGGACAACTCTGTGAATGTCATGGAGCGACCCAGCCAGAGTCTGGACCTGAACCGAGCCAAGTACTCTGATGGGGAGTGATGGGCAAATGTGAGATTTCAGTCTTTATTTATTCAATTATTTATTTATTTATAATATATAAATGAACAACACACTACATACACTTTTGTCATTGTGCAGGTAAAATAATGAACTCCTGTATACAGTATATATATACACACACACACACACACACACACACACATCCTACCTGATATATATCCAATATATCAGGAACAAAAAAAATTTTTTTATTATATAAGTAAAGCATTATGAATCACAACTTGTTCACAATCTGCAACGTACTTCCTTCTTACTGTACTACAACTGAAAAAGAAAAGAGGAAATAGGCTTTTGAAAGGATATTAATGTTGTGAACACTGGGCAACTATTTCTAACAATACTGCAACAAAAATCATTTCCCCATGTACAGGACTTTCACAATAAAAAAAAAAAAAAAAAAAGTACGTCTTTCGAACTGCTCGTTCACGCACCGTTAGGGGCGGCGTAACACACTCGGAGGACAGCGCTATCCGCTCCTTCCGCTTGCATGAGCTCACAGACGCCCCTGATTGGCTGTAGAGCCGTGATTAAGGTGGGAGCACTAAGTACTCACCCCACTGAGAGAGCTCGGCCAATCAGCTCTCTTTAGATCTCCGGCTGCGTAGAATGAAGACGTGAACATAATGACAGTGTAACGTCTATATTTTTTCATTTTACCTAAAGTGAGTAATCTTCTAGTAGATTATCTTGTAGGTTTTGTATTGTCTATACATATTGATTGCTGATATAGTGAATATAATGTGGAGAGAAAAAAAAAAAGAAGCAAGCCTAGTGATTACTTAAGCAGATAAAAACAGAGAAAGCGTGATAAGAAAGTCCAAATTTGCTAGCCAACATACTGTACAGGGTCACGGGAGGCCTGGAGCCTATTCCAGGGAACTCAGGGCATGAGGCAGGAGTCAATACCCTTCACAACGCAGGGCACACAAGCACACACACTCACACACTCCAGGCAATTTGGAAACACCAATTAGCCTTATCCTCATGTCTTTGGACTGTGGGTGGAAACATGGGAAAGCATGGGGAAAACATGCAAACTCCACACACACACACACACACACACACACACACACACACACACACACACACACACACAGTGACACGAGGCAGGAATTGAACCCTCAACTCTGGAGGCGCTAACCACTACGCCACCGTGCCGCTCAACGTACATCAATACAAAGCAATTATCTTTGAGCCTTTACAGCTTCTTATAATTCATACTGTACACTTCAAGATTCATGTGTGTGCTGCCTTTGACAATCTTTTGCCTCATCCACATTTTCAAATTATTTATAACGTTTAAACAGTATCCAGTGCACCTATAATATGTGTGATCACCTCAGACAATAATCTCAACACACTATTTTAACACATTATTTTACTACTATTTTAAGACACTTATGTCACATATTTTAAGTATGCAGTACAGAATATCAAAGAATTTTAGTAGCCACTTCAATTATAAATACAGTACTATGCAAAAGTCTTGAGCCATCCCTTATTTCTTTACAAAAAATAAAATTAAATGATGTAGATGTAAACAGATGTTGTTGTTTTTCCTGTGACAGGCTGCAGAGGGCCTACAGATACAATAAAAATGTATTATTCATGTAACAACCTCAGCAGCAACCTCATTTCCCCTCTCGTCTCTTCCAACCACATCACCAGTATACAGTACTAATCACCGGCCTGATCATCTGTCATCATCTGCACCTGTTTCTCACTAGTTCATGTCTTAAGTTAGATGTTTCTTACTCTTGAATGGTTCATAGGTCACTGTGTGGCTTCACAAACAAAAACATTCCTCTGAAAGTGCTCAGGTACAGCGACTGGACTGAAAATGCAAAAGGAGAGCAAAAAAAAAAATAAACATCCTTTAGCAAAAGGGGGGAGGCTCAAGACTTTTGCACAGTACCATATGTTTTGAGTAAACTTTCTTCTTCTTCTTTACTGGTAATCACTCCTACAGTACAGAATTAGTTGAGTAGAGTTTATATTATGTCTGTCTATCCATTAGAAGTTTTCCTTATTGAAAATGAATTCAGCTCCAGCGACTGACTGGCTGTGACATTGTTTCTCCAAAGCCTTTGCCAGAGGAGTCGGTCCACAGAGAAACACCCCGACTTTACACCTGCAGGAAGATAGAGAGAGAAAAATGACTCAATGTACATACACACATGTCTACTTTCCTAAGATTTGTGCACAATGCGATAGATGTCGCAGTGACTACCAGAGTAAGATATATAAAATACTGTAGATAAGGGATTAGATCACCTGCCTTTAATCTATATAAAACTACAGACAGTTTAATCTATAAGATCTTCCAGTGCTTGCTTCAGTTCAATGACATCTTCGGTAGCACTGTGGTTCATTTCACCTGTTTAATCCTATCAGAAATCTTTTAACACCGAAGGTATTTAGTCAGAAATCTATCACATACCCCGGGTGACCGGTGGCGATCGTGGAAAACTCGTTGTCCCAGTTGGGTTTTCCGTACCGAGTTTTCTCCTTCAGGCCGGTGATGGGGTCGTTTTCAGCTTCATATTGAACTCTTATGTGAGCAGCCTTGAGAAAGACCATTATTAAAATGTTTAATATGAAATACAAAATGTGTTCCTGTTACTCCTATACGATGCCATCAAAAAGAAACATTTAATCCCCACTCTGTGCCTTAAAATACTAAGAATGGATAAACACTTTGCATAATTACATATTTTCTATTTCTAAGAGAAGGAAAAAAAGAACAGCTCATACATTTTATGTGTGTTTTTCTTTCTTCACTTTGTACTTTTGTGGAAGTGTCTCTTACCTCTTGATCCTTCCAGCGTGTGAGGTAAATGTTGTAATTGAGGAAGTCACTCATATCTTTCGAGCCCATCTGGCGCTCCAAGGACTGCAGCAGGTCTGCAAACCACTCAAACGCTTGTGTCTCCGGACACAGCCAATAGAAGTAGATCTGTCAGGGATTCATATTGACTGAATTGTCAAGCAATGTGTGGTTGAATATTTTCCCTGATTTAGTTTTCAATGTACTATACAAGAGGTGTTCAAGTCAACCGAGGACTTGTGATGTAATTTCGCATGAATGATGGTGTAAAACTGGTTGACATTGACAGAGGACTTCAAGCACAGTACGGTGATGAGACTCTTAGCCGCAGTAAAACATTGAAATGGTGCAAAAGATCACAATCTTGGCCGAAATTGCTCGGACCGACTGCAGTCGCTCTCTTGAACATTCAGTGAGTGGAACTACTTTTGCAATTTCCCGCATGTGTGGGTCATTAAAGGAGTTCCTGGGAGGCCGGTGTTTCAGAGGTGTCCGATCATGACTCTGGTGTACTAAGAAAACTTTCTATCTAGATGGTGTCCAAGCACTAGTGAAACACTAAGTGCATTAGTGCAGCAGGGGATTATATAGAGAAATTTAGGGAGTTTTTATTCTCATAACTGTTTTCTGTTATTCTGCACAATCAGAAGTCCTGGTTTGACTTGAACACCCCTTGTAATTTAATTGTCATTATACTTTAACAGAGATCTGGATGTGTATTTAGGTCCATAATGAGCAAAGCTGAAGTGTGACGATTGAGGCAGTTAAGGTCAGTGACAGAGTTGGAATATGAACCCATAACCTTCCGATCAATATTCGAACTACTTAACCAGTGAGTTACCACCACCCGCGAAAACGGCCGCAGAATACAACGCCTTAAGGGATCAATTCTGTGACATGAAATGTGGAACTAGACTTAAAGGGGAACTCTTGAGCAACACTAGAAAGTGGCCTTATAAATTATTACACTTCTCCAACTTTATACTATCAATTCAAGTAACACTGTGTGTTTAAAAAGAGGTCTAGTCTGAGCAGAATGAAAGTGAATTAGAGACCTGAGATGAATACAGGCAGAGGAAGTTCTTGGGTACAAAGCTACAGGAAGTAGGTGGGATTAGGAGACTACTGAGACTTTTGAATAAAATATTTTTGGGAGAAGAAGAACTTGTGAAACCTCAATCATGATTTAGACCAGTTATGCTTTATCTTGCAACCATTTAAACAAACCTAATCCTCTTTTTTTTACATTTCCACAGCATAAGCAATGAAAGCTAATTCTATTTTTCCTATTTATATCTATAAGCTCTTTTTTTTTTACAAAGCAGGGCACAGTGCCAAACTGTCAAATTCATCAAAACTGATGAAGTCTCACCTTTTTGGTGAACACATTGGTGTTTTGCTGAACGGTTTTGTACCACACAGACTTAAGGATGGAAGCAAAGGGAGTTACACCGATGCCTGCACCCACCAGCATGACCACCTCATAGCGAAACACATCCTCACTGGCCGTGCCAAAGGGGCCGTCCACTGCCACCCTGCACACACACACACACACACATACACAGTGTCACAACTAAAAAAATCTTAAACTTCAACAACTACAATCATTATCATCAATCATCATCAAAAATTACACTTTATCCTTTCATGGTGGATCTGGAGCATATCTGGGGAACAATGGAAGTCAATTGCTGGTCAACGTACACACACACGCACACACACGCACACACGCACACACACGCACACGCACACACACACACTACATCTCAGGGGGATATTTACAGTAGTTAATACATGTACTGGAGTGATTTTGGAAGGTGGAAACTGGAAAACCCAGAGGAAACCCATATACACACAGCTTTGGAAAAAACCTACATTCTTTTCTCCTTCTCCTTATTATTGTTATTGTTGTTGTCTCAACCATACTATGTGATCTTTGTGAAGATTATTGAATCTACAGTACTTAATGCGTGTCAGAACATTATTTCTTAAAAGAGGTAGCGACAAAATTTTGTGATGATGAAATCAACGTTCAGTGATTGCCGTGTGCTCTCACTGAAATCATTGCAAAAGTCTTCTTCAATCTGCTCACTTCTTCTTTTCAAAAGAGCAGTATATCACCCTGCTAAAGCCACATCCCTATTTCACAAAAATGTAGTTTCCCAGTTAGTGGCTGTCACTTGCATGCAAAATGGGCTATTTTAATACACACAGACATGTACAAGAATATAAATAACATTATGACTGTAAAAGGCTTCATTCAATATTATGAAGGTATATACAGGGACATATAAGGAGAATATATATATATATATGGCCTTGGCTGTCTTTTGCTGGTTCACTGGTTTTAATTCCTGGTGTGATGGCTAGACGACTGGGTCAAAGCAACTCTAAAACTGAAGCTCTTGTAGGAAGTTCCTGGTCTACTGTGGACAGGACATACAGTACCAAAATGGTCCAAGGAAGGGAGTCATGGGTGGCCAAGGCTCACTGATGCACATGGGGAGCGTAGCCTAGCCCATGTAGCCTATTCCAGTTCTGTAGCTCTAATTGCTGAAGCAGCATTCATAATGTTATATTATATTTTTCTGCGCTTTGTGGTGCAGTGGAATTCAGTCTTCTTTTTTATTCACAAGATCTTTACACAAAAGATTCCTCCTTCAGTTAAATATGAATTCTTACTTGGGAAGCTCCCAGGCCTCCTGACCTCCGGTCTTGTCCCCACCGCATGCCTTGTACAGGGCCTCCGTCCAGTCTCCAACAATACGGATATGGATACTGAAGTGGTCTTCCTCGGGGGCAGAGGTCAGGGTGAAAGGATGCCACTCCAGCTGTGAGATGGACGGACACTGCACAGAGACATACTGACCCACCTCCATCTTAAAGCCTTTCTTCTTCAACTGCAGCTCCAGGGTCCTTGAGGGATGCATCACTACCTGCAAACAAACAAACAAAAACAATCTGAGCCATAAAGTATGGTAACTTACAACAAAGTTCTTAACTGACTAAGCAAGCAAAGAGCTTAACAAAGGGTGGTGTAGTTATGGCTTGGAATTTCCTTTGTAATGTAATGGCTCAGCTCAAATGTAAGTGAGAGAGAAGTAGTAAAACAAAAAGTTTATGTACAGTATATGTTGCACTCTTAAATAAAGTTCTGCTTTATTTTTTGAGATTTTCTTTAGCGCACATGTAATCAATAGATACATCATTCCCAATTTTTTTTTTTTTTTTTTCCCCAGTATACATTTTTTTGCCCCAGTATGCATGACTAACAATAAAATGCTTTCATGGTGCTGAATGTCATTCCCACTGACCTTGGTGATAACCACCTTCTGCTGCGAGCGGTAGAATCGCACCAGCCTCTCGCACACATACAGAATCATCGGCGCAACAACCCACTTCCACGTCTGTGGAAGCATAAATAAAACATGATGCAATGTTGGAAATAATATCATGTTCAAAGTGAAACAACACAAGGAAAAAAAATGTTTCCTAAGGAACAGATTTTGATTTTTTACAAAAAATATAACCCCTTATAATTTCTTGTAGACCATCTTCACAAGTTCAGTTGAATGCAAGTTAAAGGGGAAAAAAAAAAATATTAAAAGCTAGGCATGTTAAATCATCAGAAATACAGTATGGGGTTGGTGCAGCAAGGCAATAATCCAAAATAAACTAGAGATCTATCAAAGGTGAATCAAGTCAATCATAAGATGTGAGTAATGATCTGGAGACAAATGAGCCTGAGTCTAGCAGGAACTGAAATTGAAATGTTTGTATTAAAAATACAATGTATCTGCTAATGTTTAGGACTTTTATTAGCAAAGCATTAATTGTGTCATTGTGTATTATGAATGTATGTAAGATTAGCAATTTATCATAATGTTTTTTGAACTAATTGCACTGTTCAACCGTAGTGCAACAATACTGTGCTATATATGCATTATGTATTTATGTGTGTTCAGCTAAATGTTATTGAGTTTATTTACACAATAATAATGTGTAATAAATGAAAGTTGGTTTACCCCTGGTGGATTTCCTGCAAAATCTGGTACAGGACAGTCAGGGTCCTGACCCCATGTCTGAAACCGGCTGCTACAATTTTCAGGCTTATGATGCTCCAGACTCAAAAGAGTCTGGCCTCTCACGATGCGACTGACATGTGACAACACACACACACACACACACACAGAGGAAGGTTAGATGTTTACCACATCACTGTGTTGCAAATGTCAGTGTGATACAACTACAAGGTTGCTTCATTTCTTTGTTAGTCAACACTTTATAAATCCAGCAAAAGCTACAGTTTTAATTAACATCCACTTAACATCCAGGCTTTTTATTCCTTCATTTATATTTAAACATATTGTTTATTAAGAAAAGGTAAATGAATAGGAAGAAGAGTAAAAATTATAGGAAGGATTCAAGTCTAGAGCTTACAGGATTAAAACACCATTTTACAAAATGCTCAAATATAGTACAATACATACAATTTAGTGTATTTGCTTCACTTCACACTGTTTATATTTATATAAATCAATTTAATACAATGATTTATTCTCTACATTGCATTTTAGCTGACTAGAATTAATGATCTCCTTAAGATCATCGTCCTTAAAGATCCACACAGCTTCAGAGAAATTCACTACGTTCCCAGAAAGTCACTAATACACTACATTATAATTGCCCCCCCCACCCCCACACACACACAAAAAATGCAGATTAGTGAAATCTATGTTCCCTTCAGTCTATCATTCTTTTACTTACCCAACCCCATGCAGCACCAGTCCAATGAAAAAGATGATAAAGAGGTGATGAGTGAACCAGAACACCTCGAAATAAGACCTGCGAATGACCTCCATGGAGGACGTAATGATGAGGATGAGGGCGAGGGTGATCACTACACCTGTCAGTCCTGCAATCGTAGTGAACATCACAATCGTCTGGCTCTGGGGAACAGCAAATAATGGGAGAAAAAAAAATGCATGGTTAAAATATTGCTTTGGCCAACTTTTGCTTTTATGCAGCATGTGATTCATTATTCTTAAGAGACCTTCATAACACATGCGTATAGTGTAAATAACAGTGCATGACTAAGTGAGAGCGAGAGAGAGAAAGAGAGAGAGAGAGAGAGATGTTTTCATGATTGTTATCAGTCCTAATGGAGGTTTTCCCCTGACCCATAAAGAAGAACTTTGCCGACAGTGTGACTGTTGAACCATCACGCTTGTGTAATCAACCGTGATTTCCAAACACATACTGTATCTTCACTTATCTTCATCTATCACAAGATCATAAGATATATTAGTGCAAAATGGGATTTAAAAAATTGTAAAAGATGTAAAAAGTATTATAAACTAATAGAAAATGTTTTGTTCTCGCAACACAAGGGTGTTAAGAGGCACAAATTCCAAAATATTAGTCCAACATTTTTTTGGTTATATTAAAGTGATTTTTGTATTATTTTGCAAAACACTATAACTCCACATCCCACAATTCTGCCACAGCAGATAAATCAAATTCCAAAATATTATGTCTAATTATTTTTGTCATATCAGCGTCATTTTTATATCATTTTGCAAAAATGTAGTTTAATATATCACAAGATATATTTGGCGAGTTTCGCTGGAAAATGGGCTAAATCAATTTCTGTCGAAAAAAATAGTTTAAAAATAAAAAGAAATATTACAAAAAGTATTAGAAAAAGAATTGTTCATGTAGCAGATGAATGTTAAAGAGGCACAAATTCCAAAATGTTAGATTAAAATTCTATAGGTTATGTTAAAGTGATTTTTGTACCATATTTTGGTGCAAAACACCATACTGTAACTCTACCTCCAACAATTTTGCCACATCGGATAAATCCGCTGATATTTCTGTTTGTGACAATAAAGTTTTGTCTTGATGCAGCGTAACCAACTGTAAACTTCTTTTTTCTTGCCTTCGATGTTAATCGAAATTTAGTTCATTCACAACATGCAACAATTTTTGCCCTAAGAGTTGTTTTGCTTCATTTATTTTGGCAGAAAAAAGATATAAATAAATCTGTATTTCAGTGCTTTCGATATGAACACATGGTTTATCTGCTGGTCATTTCTAATTATCAAATTTGTTGTCTCACAATTTCCTGGCATACAAAAGTGTTTTGCTGGTTTAGTCCTTAGAAACGCCAATATTATCTTTCATGTTATATCTTTTCAAATTGGAACTAGTGTTACTACTTGTGTGTGTGTGTGTGTATGTGTGTGTGTGCTGCTTTATACTCACTATGTCTTTGTACCGGATGGGGTTGAGGTAAGACTCATTGGGCTTGTTGCCAATCAGAGACAGGACATGTGTCAGTGATTGGTTGTTGTCCTCCCGCTGAGCAGACTCAAAGCGCTCGAAATTGAACAGATGTGCGATCGTGTGCACCGCTAACAGAAACACAAAAGAGATGATTATAGAGCTGATAATGTTTTAAAAAAGAAGTTCTGATGTATTCATATTTACAGTAAATCCAACCGGTACCTGTGTGGAAGGCAATCATGTAGGCCACCAGTTTGTGGAAAGTGATGTTCCTGTCTAGTTGACGAGCAGCTGTGCGGCTACAACACTACCCGAACATCCCACACACAGTGTTACAGAGTTAGTGATACAGTGATACGTTTTGCATTTGTACTGCTAATGAATTGATTGTGGCTGCGGTTCAGGCCTGAGGCTCCGTCTGACCTGTATGGAGCCTCTGAGGAAGGACAGAAGGTTACGGCAGACAGGCAGGAGGATCAACAAGCAGTTAAAGTTCAGACACGCAGCTGGTGCTCTCGCCCAGGGCAGAGCATGCTAGAGAGACGCCGGTGGGAAATGAGAATTAGAAAGCGGTTCAGGTTAAGTCCATGTAAAGAAACAGTAAATAATCCAGAGAAGTTATACATTTTCCATGTCTATGGCAAAACCTGGCAAAACCTCAAAACCTCAGAATAATACTATGAATTAAGATGCATAGCAATATTGATGCATTATGCATTCTTGGATGTGTTAAGCATTTGCAGCATATCATCTTTTCCTGGAGAATTTACAAGATTTTCTCGCTTCTTAGGCGCCGATTCCTGGACAAAAAAAATGCTGCTCACTCCACGATTTCTTAAATTTCTTGATTTATCTATAATGGAGGCCAACTCATGTGTGAAAATGATTAACCATGCTCCCAGAACCACTCTTTTGAAATTTGACTCCTGGAATATGGCCATGGCATCTGGGAGAAAACCTCCATACAGTAGATGTGAAAACCTGGTCATTCAGTACATTCGGGTCGTCAGCTGACTTCAGTTTATTGCCACATAACGACTGAACGACTGAAGCAAACATAGATCATAACACTGCCTCCAGAGGCTTGTACAGTGGGCGTTATGCATGATGCATTGCTTCATCCGCTTCCCTTCTTACCCGGACACCCCCAGCGCTCTGGAATAGGGTCAATCTGGACTCATCACACCACATGACCTTTATCCATTGCTCTCCAAGAGTTTTTTCAACCACATTTCTTCCTCTAAATTGACAGTTCAGTTTTTGGTTTGTATATAATAATAATAATAATAATAATAATAATAATAATAATACCCCAAACTCCAAATATGTGAGCTGATGCTTCTTTTATGCAAACAGTAAATATTTGAGAGTTTGAGAGATTTATCCCAGTTTAGATTTATGAGTTTAATTGACAAATTACTATTTATTCATAAATATTGCTTCTTTTTAATGAATTATTATATAATTTAACAGCTTTTTTATGTTATTCTTCTCAACAATCTCTTAATAGCAAAATGTTCAGTCTATGTAAAATTCTATATAAAATATAAAACTGTATTAAAAAAATTATATATTTTTTATATAACTTTAAAAATAAAGCACATTGCTGCAAAAGTTCACATTTATATTTACAGTAACAGCATTCCAAGAACTATCTGTGTAATATCATACAGCATATTGCTGATTCCTAAATTTAAACAGTTACTGTAGTTGTACTGTAGTTACTGTAGTTGTACTACTACTCTTCACACTTGAAGTACTCAGGCTTACCCCGAGGATGGCCCTGCTGTAGTCATAACGCTCGACCAGAAATCTCATGTAGAACTCGACAAAGAGGTAAGCATTGATTCCAAGCCATACCAACTAACGAGAAAACAGAATTACAACACATTTTACAAGTCAAATAAAATAGAAATGAAAGACTTAAACTAATATTGCAATAATAATAATAATAATAATAATAATAATAATAATAATATAACTGTATAAATATACAACAAAATGAATCATATTCAGAAACAAAAGACTTACAATAACAAAGATGGAAAGTCCTTCATTAGCTGCAAAGTTGCTCATGTTGAAAGAACAAATGTGTGTGGTGTGGCGTGGCTGTGTGCCGGAGCATGTAAAAGAGACAGAATGAGGGACAGAAGTGAAAGGTGTTTGGTATTTATGGCAGAGCTTCATAGAGGAAGTTGAGTAACCCTGACAGAGTCATCCCATGAGAACAGATGAAGCGCAGTTCCTCAATCTAAACTGTATCTGTGTCTGTGTGTGTGTGTGTGTGTGTGTGTGTGTGTTTGGGTGTGAATAAGACTAAAAATAAGATAGTTAGAAACTGAAAAACTGCAGTTGTTTTCCAGTTTAATGCATTTGTACAAAAAAGAAAAATCTTTTAATAACATAAACAGAGGCTTCAGAGAGAGAGAGAGAGAGAGAGAGAGAGAGAGAGAGAGAGAGAGAGAGAGACGCCGACACTTTTTTTTACTATGGAGACAAAGACACACAATGTTCTCTGGTCTTAATATTTTTATTCTTGTTACTGTAACAAGCAGTTGTTTATTAAGTCACATTCTAAGATTAACTTTATCCATCTGTAAGGTTACTTCCTTTTACCCAAACACCAGGGGGCACCAAAGACTCAAATACAATCATCATTTCATGCTTAAAGCCATTTATCTCCCTTAAAAATATATATAGTGTGCAATTCTGGTCCCTTTCTATTTGTGTGAAGCAATAAATGTGCAAAATATACATGTGAATAATTAAATGTTTAAATAAAAGCATTAATCACACGTCTACCTTAAAAAAAAAATACAAAACTTTCCAAAAGCATTCTTAACTTACTTTTGGATTTATAATTATAACCTACATGTTAGAAACACACCATCACAGATGTCATTTACTGTCCGTCTGAATTAGTCAATAAAATATCTAATTCAATAATAAGCTGTTAATGATCAATAAACATGTAAGACAACATAATCGAGAAATCAACATAATAAACAAACTCGTAAATAAAACAAACTCTTCACGACACAGCAGACCAACAGAATATTAAAGACACTGAATGGCATTTCTCTGTAAGCATTTAAAGTTTAGGATGGATGTATCATTATTTTTACATAATTGTGAAATCATAGTTAAAACAGGCTGGATTTTTAAAACTAAGGAGAAAAAAACATGAAATAATGTATTAATACAGTAATGTAATAAAATTATATCAGTGCGGTGGTGTATTAATATGCAGCAGCGGTGAGTGAGTGAGTGATTAAGGCTCTAAGCTGATGATCAGGTGACCCCTCACTGCTCGGATTATATCTGCTCTTAAATGCAAGTCCATCCATCCAGCTAGAGACTGTAGAAGCCAGTGGTGACCATTGTGTTTATTCCCATTTTTATAACCATGGTAGGATTAGCCTAATCTTTGGACTGTGGGAGGAAACCGGGGTACCCGGAGGAAACCTATCAAGCACACAGAGATCATACAAACTCCATGTACAAAGACCCCGAGGTGGGAATCGAACCCAGACCCTGGAATTGTACTGTAAGGCAACAGTGCTAACCACTACACCACCGTGCTGCCAAATACATGTCACTTGTACTTTACATTAAATGTACGTGAAATGCGATAGAGAAATACTGCTTGTAAACTTTAAACACTTTCATGAGTCATTTATAAGTCTCCTCTTATAGGAGTTTTTCTATGTCTGAGTGGGATTTTTAGTTAGAGGACTCTAAAGAAAAACTGAGAAACATACAATTGTACTGTACTGTATGTGCCTTCTTATCGATTGTACATCATTTATTTGCTTCTAAGTTGTACTAAATGTGCTTTTTGGTGCATATAATTTATATGATAGGATAGGATTTTAAATAAAAAAAAAGAATTAAGAATTTTATAATTCAAAGAATTTTATACACTTTATAATTGTGGTGTTTTAGGGGGAACAGAAGGAACAGCAACGCAGAGACAAATCAAGAGACAGGCAGACAGTAGCTTACATGACAAAAAGCAGCATTTTCTGTTTTGTTAAATTTTAACAGCACATGCATGAAGCGACAGCATTTGAACAACCCGAGAAACAATCATGCTGACTGGTTTGTCATAAAATCCGAGGAACGAAAAAAAGTCTTTTCAGACGATCAACAGAACATACATTAACATCATTGGCTAATCAAGCTGCTGGTCCATAAGGGGCACTTTTAAAGGAAAGTTTCTCTGTAGGCTCAGACTGACACCTCCATTTGTCCTCGGTTTCTGCCTGAATCACAATGTTTCACATTAATTCTCAGCTAAAGCATTTGCTTGCTAAGAGTGTCCAAGTGCTATGCCACCTACTCCATTTCTCCATCTGTACTGTGGCTCTTTACCTCATTAGGGACTCAGCAGAGACACTGGCTGATGTCTCCGTTGGTGGTGGAAATTGTTTCATGGTCCCCTTCTTTGGCTGGATCATGGTTCTCCAAGGAGACTTTTTCCTGTGTCGATCCAGGCTGGGAACATGACACGGCCGGCATCTGTATTGAACCACAGCACTCCCATAGTCCCTGCACCGGGCTGGAGGAGAACAGGTGCCTGCAGGGGTGGCAACACTGGTAGAATAGGAGCATGAAGAACACAGCAAGAACATAGCTAAACAGTAAAAGCGTCTCAAGCACCGGAGCGTCTACCTGTCGATAAAATTCAGTGCGGTGAGTGAACCAGAGAGATGTGAGTGCGATGTTCTCAACGAAGCGTATTGAATAGTAGGCAGTCGCTCGCTTCCAGCCGTAATTTTTGTCAATCAGGTCAGGGTCTTCAAGCTTGAGCTGAACGGCCGACCAGCAGAAAACGTTGATGCCGGCGTACAGAAAAGTGAGCATGGCCAGTGCAGTAGCTGTGCCCACGCGTGTCAGTGTCTTCTCGATGCTCTCTGGAAAGGGAGAGCCACTGCGCCAGAATGCCACCCATGGGTGCAAGAAAAAGGCGACGAAGCTGAGCATGACAACAGGCAGCAGCCAGGCCTTCAGCACAGAGCCAAAAAGCACGAGCACAGCAACGCGTGTTGCGATCTCAAAGCTGCGCCACAGCAACACGCACACGTATGCCACAGGACGCACCGACACTGCGTAGTCATCGTAGCGGATCTTGATGGCCAGGATGTTGCAGCGTAGTGCACCGTACACAATAGAGAGCAGAGAGATGACCATTAGGGTGGCTGAGAAAGACAAAATAGAAACACAGAGAAAACATTCAATTAAAGTTGAACTGACAATTATCAAGAAAGAAAAGTCAAAAACATCCTCAAATAAGCACTCTTTACAACCACAGTGAGCAGAAAAGCATCTGATCAGGTGTTTGATTCCACTGCGAGGTCGATCTTTTGTGCGTTTCAGCTTACCTCGGTTGTAAAGAATAATCACTTGAGTTTCGATATCCGTTTTGGCAGCTTGAACAAACCTGCCCATTCTCTGCTGACCTCTCTTATCAACAAGATGGTTTCACTAACAGAGTTGTTGCTCTGTCAATGTTTTTTTTCTTTTCATGGCACCATTCTTTAGAGACAGGCATGTGTGAAAATCTCACACAATTCTTTTTTTTTTCTCATACCAGCCCATCTGGCACCAACAACTACGTTCACAATGGTCACACTTTTTCTCCTTTCAGATGTTTGATTTTGTGCTGCTGCAACATGATCGACTCATTTAAAAACCTTCGTGAATATGCAGGTGCATACGTGTTCCTAATAAAGTGGATAGTGAGTATATATATAAATATATACAAAACGATTGACTGATAAAAGGAGGTATTTGCTTTTTTAATGTAATGATTGTGGTAGGAAAATATATATTTAGTGATAAATTCTCCATTGCAGGGTACAAGCACGCACACACACTCATACACCCACTCCCTCATATAGGCAATTTGAAAAAACGCCAGCGTCCATGCCTTTGGAGGACCCTGAGGAAACCCACCAAGCATGGAAGCAGAACATGCAAACTACACACACACAGACCCTAAGGTGGGACTTGAACCCTTGACCCTGGTGGTGCAATGCCGCAGTGCTAACCACTATGCCAACCACTATGCCACCTAATAATAAGCTGTTAAAGGAAAATGATTGAAAATGTTTTATCATAGAAATAAGTGACAGGTAAATGTCTCATATATACTTTTAACTGGTTGTGTATTTAGGAAAATATTTAAGGAATTACAGTCATGTTTCTTGGTTTTCCTAGTCTCCTCGTTTCACAGTTATTGGTACTTTGGTCTCCAGTGACCTGATTAAAGTAAGTGAACTGAGATTATAACTTTTAATCTCAGTTCAATGTTTGCGGATACAAACGCACATTGACTTGTCTCTGGTTACCATATCTGCACTTAATATGATGCATGATATGGAAGTAGTTAGTTAGTGGAACACAGTTGCAGTTAGTGGAACATCTTAAATATCAGCTCTGAAATTACATCCACCTCCTTGTGGCTCTCCTGTAAGGAAATCCAGCAAGCGAGAGTAAACACAAGGTAATGCTGCGATGATTAGTTGGATGCAGTTGCAGTTTCAGTTCTTTGCGCCCTTTACGTCTGTGATAGTAATCAATACATCATGGCCTCCTATTGCCTCAACTGCTTCTTAATACATCACTTCTCCTGCTACATTAATTCCTGATGACTTGGCCGATTCACTGACAGTTAGAATGAAATTCATTGGGGTTGGAAATAAATTTCTCAGCCTGGATGTTATATTTTTATGACCCCATCTCTTGACTTGAAGACCTTTGGTGGGGTCATGCCATTCGTCTTATGCCACATAACTGGCTGCTCAAGTCCATTAGTTCACAGGCCAGCTGTTATACAGTACTTGGCCTATAAGTCTAAAAGACTACTGTATAAATCCACAGCTTCACATTACCTTCAACTTTGACAACCTTCAAGTTCAGCTGGATTCAGTTCTATAGTTCACCCTTCCCTCAACAGTGTCCCTCTGACTGCTAACCCAGATGGAAATTCTAGATTAATCAAAATCTAGAGCATGGTTTCAGTATGTCCCTGGCAGCTCGGATCTATCAGAGTCAAAGCCCCTGGACCTAAACCTACTTAAACCCTAAATGTTTTGACAATCCCTGTCCGTGTCCCAAATTTTTGTCTGAGCACCGCTGACCCTGGCTCTGTTACCTGCCCTGCTTCCTGCCTCTTTTACTGATCCAATCTCTGTCAGATCACTTTTTGAGATCTGGTTTCCATCTCTTTTACTCCAACTATTTTTTTATTTTCCACTTTCTTACCTACTCACAGCATTTGATCCAGTTTCTGCACCTGCTATATAATACTATATAATACACTTCTTAATTCACTAAGACCAAACCAAATCAACAACAACCCCAGAAAAACATACATGTATGGCAACTTTCCTGCAAATTAGTCTTCACTCCAGTAATCCTCTCTTCACTGCATTATTTGCCAAGAGTTCCCAAATGACATGCCTCATGCCGTGATCCTCCATCTGTACCTGCATGCTCAATTGAGGGCCTGTTACAGAGCGCTGGGTCAGCAAATCACTGCTCAGTAGAAAATACAACACACTGTACAGCTTCTGGTATGAAACTGAACAGATTTTATGTTATAAAAGAATAAATTGACTCTTGGACATGAATATTTCTTTTTGTTGAATGTCTTTTTTTTTTTTTTTTTAGGTTTTTGTGCAATCTAATATCCATGGAAACAAAGTGAAATTAGGGAATTGGGGAAAAATCCCAACTAGGTGTTAGTTTTCCGATTACAGTAAGTGTGTACAATTCTGTTCAGGCTAAAAGCTGAGCTATGCAGTAACACATACTCGATTTATTATTGTGCTGGCACTGTTATACAACAAGCTGCGTATGAGTTACCAGACAAAGCTAAAGAGATGGACATCACTCCTTCCACTGACATGAACTCTGTTTAAAACAATATACACCTCCCCAAATCAGGTGTGCTTAGCAATATTCTCAGTGAAAATACCTTCTTTAAGGTGTTCAGCGAGTTACAGTACTGCTAGATTATACTGTAACAAAGGACCTTACTACAGTATAAGGCTCCTAATAATGCAATAAAAATATACAAAATTTTATGGGAACCAATTTTATAAATCCTGTTTTTTTTTATTTTAGTTTAAACTGGAAATTAAGCTAGGTTAACAATTGATAAGGCTAGAGATGCTAAGTAGCTAAAATGTGTTAGCCACCTCGGGTTATTTTAAATAACTAATGTATAGTTTGCTTCTTTTTCTTCTGTGATATCAGTAACTACCGTCTCTGTTCCTGTTGTTCATTTTAGCACTTTCTTAATGATATGTATCATTTAGTCTGCCGGCATGGTGGCATAGTGGTTAGCGATGTGGCGACACACCTCCAGCGTCAGGGTCTGATTCCTCCACTTGGTGGGTTTTCTCAGGGTACTCTGGTTTCCTCCCACAGTCCAAAAACATGCAGTGCACACTAACTGGCTTTTCCAAATTCCCTGTAGTGAGTGTGTGCTTGTGTGCCCTCCCATGTGCCTTGAGTCTCCTGGCATAGGCTGTAGGCATGTAGTGGACAGCATTGAATTTTGTTTTCAGTAATTTGTGCTATATTGGATTTTCTGTGGAATCGGACCAGGCTTTTTGCTCCCCACAGGCATACTGATGAAGATGAAACCTTACTTTACATTACCATAATACTGTAAATATGTAAAATATAGTTTGGCACTCATTTTAAGAATAGCACTATATTGTTATTGTAAACAAACATTAGAGTATGTTGGTCTTTTGACTGCTCCTGGCAAGGGGTCGCCACATCGGACCAAGCTTGGCACAGGTTTTATGCCGGATGCCCTTTCCGACGCAACCCTCCCATTTTATCCGGTCTTAGGACCGGCACTGCATCCAATGGCTGGGGTTTGGGTACTGGCTGGGAGACGAACCCGGGCCTTCCACTTGGCAGGCGAAACACCTACCACTGAGCCACCAGTGCCCCATAAAACAAACATTAGAGTATGTGGTCCATAAATATTAATGACAGGGAGCTCCTGCCAAATCTGTTGCCAGTTAGTTACTATAAATTTTCAAGGAAATATTGTCCTGTGAAATTAAAGAGTGTTTTGGCTCTGGATTGCTCTCTCCAAAAATAGAGATCTATTTTAATCAAGTCTGTAAAAAGCTCAAGCTTAATTACAACAAACAAATTAAGATAAAATACATCCGTGACAGCATTTCTAACCAGCAGCTGAGGCAGATATAATATTCTGTACTTTATTTTATTTTATTTCATGTGTGTTTTCTCTTTATAGTTTTGTAAATATTCAAGCACTGTTTTTTATTACTATTTTACAGTGTGTCTTTGCATTGTCTTATCCCTTTCTTAAGCTGCTATTGAGATTTTAATTGTGAAACGTGCTATAGAACTACATTACATGTCAGCGGCCCTTATAGCGTTCACCCACATGCATAAGTTTGACATTAGATCCATTTCAGTTATTGGATATAAACAGCATTTATCTCACTCATAAACAGAAGAAAAACTGCCTGATGCAACGCAGGGTTGTTTGACCTTTGGCTACACGCTCATATCCTTCGTAATCGAGTGTGCATCCTTGAGATAAGGCTGTAGGAAGCAGTTGGCTTGGTGTAGTGTGAAGTGTTTCACTGTCATGTGACAAAGCTGTAGAATGTAGCAATGATATGGTCGGGTTTAACTCTGACATGAGAAGTGCTTAGGAAACATGTGCTGCAAGAGCTGTGCTTTTTAAGATCGAATACTAAAATGGCTCTTGGGAACATCCTAAGGAACGAAGATTCCTTTCTGTTTAGTTTTCTTTCTAAGGAAGAAATTTTAGTTGAAATTCAAATCGTAGTTTCTCCCAGAAAGGAGAGCAAAGTTTGTTTATGGTTTGACATTTAGGAATATGCAAACAGTGTGTATTCACAAACAACACCAGAAAAGGTGTGCCTTTCCTGATTCAGTTTATTTGTACAAAAACACAGTCAGTAAGGCTCGAATAGCCTGAATAGACAGGAAACTGATCATAAATCAACACAACCATGTCAGGGCCTGTTACACAAAGAAGTTCATCTAATACCATTCCAACATTTTAAGTCATATCTGACACTAAAGCTCTGAGGCTGTCGATGCTCTACAATGCACTTAGGCTCGTCATGTGATAGTAATAACAATGAGGAATGCAATTTAGATGCCATAGAGGTCCAGGACTTCCCATATGTATGTGTGTCTGTGCCCATTCCCCTTACCTCTTCCAATGGAAACACCCCTCTGCAGCACGCAAATGTAGAGCTGCAGTGTGAGCTGAGGGGCAGAGCCCAGGAAGGCCTGAACGACGGAGGTTCGTGCGAAGGCTGCTCGGTGAGCGACCAACTTGCCCTCAGCCTGCCCGACCTCATGTTCCACCTCCTCGGACCGGCCACTCCCAGGCATTTGTTTCTTCCTTGTGATAGTGACATATGGTTCCTCCACCTTCCCCGCACTTCCATAGATACAAAAGGCATCCAAGCACCTGGAAAAGAACATGGTTAAGGGAAGAGTACATTTCGACATACATTTTGTAAGACAAAGCAATCATTAAGCACAGGTTTTAATGTTGTTGTTTTTTTTAAACACTGTAGGTGTGCCGACGTGCCGATGGCTTAGTGATTAGCACAGTCACCTTGCACCTCCAGGTTCTGGGTTCGATTCCAGCATTGGGTCTGTGTGCATGGAGTTCTCCCCGTGCTTGATGGGTTTTCTCTGGGTTCTCCGGTTTCCTCCCACAGACCAAAGACACACAGATTAGGCTAATTGGTGTTCCCAAATTGGTGAATGTGTGTGTGAGTGTTGATTACAAAATGGGCCTCCACCAGTGGCCTCCACAGTCTGTAGTTGGACTACTGAGGATCCTAGATGGATGGATGGATCGGAAACACTGTATAACCAGTTATTCTGCTGCTGGTCAATGCATCATTAGGTATATCTTTAGGTATATCTGTATACTGTAGCTACACCAAATATTCAGCTTTCCAATGCTCAGGGTACATTTTGATCAAATATTTCACATTGTAATTGTTTAACCGTTCCTTTTTTTCATTTCATTTCAACATCATAAGCCAACTAACTATAATACAATACCTAGCTTTACCCTAGTTATATGAACTGTCTGCTGTAATAGACGGGTGAATTATACCACTGAAGATATAAGCAAAATAAATATTAAGTTAAAATAAGTTCAAAAAATGTACTACATGTGTAAACAAACTCCACAATCAAATATCGTATAGCTACTGTAATTATATAATCCAACCCATGTAGGACTCTGTGCTGTATACACAAATCTAAACAGCATGCTATTATTAGCCATCTTTCTGGGCAGCATCCCAGTGAGCACGAACTGATTAGAGGGCAATCCTTCTGGATGGATATACTGTAAATAGGCAATTAAAAGGATGTTACAGTTTGTAACTGTCCAAAGTCTCAGCTTTTCTCATGCATATTCAAAATCTGGATACTTATTCACAAAAACATCATCATGAACAACACAATAAGGACATTTTATTTGCCTTTACTATTCTATTTCTGTATACTATATACAAACCGGATTCCAAAAAAGTTGGGACACTAAACAAATTGTGAATAAAAACTGAATGCAATGATGTGGAGA